>PVIW01002720.1:7649-202500 GCA_004026585.1 Noctilio leporinus | reverse complement strand
AGGTGTGAGGTGGTATCTTAATGCAGTTTTAATTTGCATCTCTCTGATGACTAGCGATGTTGAGCATTCTTTCATATGCCTCTGGGCCCTTTGTATATCTTCCTCAGTGAGTTGTCTGTTCAGGTCCTTTGCCCATTTTTTAATTGGGCTGTCTGTCTCCCTGGTGTTGAGTCGCATTAGTTCTTTGTATATTTTGGAGGTCAGACCCTTGTCTGAGGTATCATTGGCAATTATGTTTTCCCATACAGTTGGTTCCCTTTGAATTTTGCTGATATTTCCTTTAGCTGAACAGTTGTTGCTTCTTTATGACACCTTTATAGGACCCTTTCCCTCTCTGGGCCTTACTTTCCTCATCTCTGTAAAATGGAAGTGAAGCCACCTATCTTGCCAGGTCCTAAAAATCCAAGAACATAATGTTTTTAAACACTCTTTGCAAACTGTAAAGCACAGAGAATTATGAGAAATAATAGGCCTAGTCCCAAAGCTACCTCCTCCAGGAGGCCTCCCAAGGTTCCTCCACTTCTTTCTTTTGTTTTTAAATATTTATTTATTTTTAGAGAGAGGGAAAGGGAGAGAGAAACATTGTTGTGTGAGAGAAGCATTGACTGGTTGCCTCTTGCGTTTCCCCAGCCCGGGACCTTGTCGGTAACTCAGGCATGTGTCCTGAATGGAAATTGAGCCTGCGGCTCTTTGGCTGGCACTCAACCCACTGAGTCACACAAGCCAGGGCTCTGCTTCCTTCTTGATCTACCTAAGGCACTTAGCTTGTTTTTCCCAGTTGCCTACCATCCCATTTCCATCCTTGAGTGTCATAAGCCCAGGGCCATGCCCCATTCATTCCCAAGGAGCTCTCTCTGCTTTCACAGCACTCTTTTCCCCATTCATGAAGGAAAAAATTAATTAATGAGGCCAATATTCTAAATTTTACATTATTGTGTAATAATGTAATAACCTTTTATTGCTAAAAGTTTTCTTAAACCTTTTAGCAACTTCAACAACTTATCTAACAAGAGCTCACAGGCACCAAACAGTTGACCAAGTACACAGAACTCAGCAATACAGGGGAAATAGGGCTGGGGGTTTTATTCAGAGTGGTGAAATGTTCTAAATTTAGATACGGTAATTGTTGCACAGCTTCATGATATACTTAAAAAAAAAATTGTATACTTTAAAAGGGTGAATTTTAAGCCCTGGCTGGTGACACAGGGATAAGGCACCAGCCTATGAACCCAAAAGTCGCTGATTCAATTCCCCAGCCAGAGCACATAACCAGGTTGCAAACCAGGTCTCCAGCCAGGTCCGTGGCTGGAGGCAGGTGAAAGGCAACCATACATTGATGTCTCTCTCCTTCTCTGTCTCTCTCCCTTCCCCTCACTTTCTGAAAATAATAAACAAAGTATTTTAATTAATTAATTTTAAATTAAATGATATGTGAATTTTATTATATGTGAATAATATCTCAATTTTTAATTATATGAGAAAAGAAAATGCTACAGGGAATGATGTGACAACGTAAACAAGGAGCCCTTGGTCAAATGTGGCTCCTATGGTGCTTTGCTTGATCAACAACAGTGAGAATTTTTACAATAACTTTCAGAGATATAATTGGCCAAAATGGAGGTGTAGGTGGACATGCTTCACCTCCTTCCACAATTATAAGAAGAATTACATCTACCTCAAAACAAAAAACAACCAGAACTACCAGGAAAATCAAACTGTATGAAAGTCCAACAAGCAAAGATATAAAGAAGTAACTAATACTCACCCAGTCAGGGAGGAGGAGCAGAGCCAGGGAGCTGGGGCAGAGAGAATATGGTGTGGCAGTAGTGGCAGCCGCAGCAAGGCAATGGCTGTGGCCCGCTGGCAGAAAGAGCAGTCACACCGTATAAAAGCTGGTAGGGACACTTGAGGAGTGATCCCAGTCCAGGCCAGACTATGCAGCTCACAGTTTCAGCATTGGGCAAATAAAGCCCATTGCTTCTGATGGAGAAAACCAGTGAGAATTGGAGCAGCAGAAGAAACTGCAAATCTCACAAGAGACTCTGTTTAGAGGCCCCCATGGTCCTAGAACACTGGCAGACCCACCACCCTGGAAACTATCACCAGGGCAATGGCTAGAGTGGCACCAGTCACATACAGGAAGCAAGTGAGGTGACTGGAAAGGGGCCTGAGTGCTGAGCAAGCAGCATTGTTCCCTCTCTGACCCCTCCCCCACATACAACACCTTAGCTGGTGGAGCTGTCGCTCAGGACTGATGAATACCTAAGCTCCACCCCTTAACGTAACAGGTGCAACAGCGCTACCTAAGACAAAGAGTCAAACACAGGAGCCTTTCGGGTTGAGGAGACAGAGAAGTGTGGCCCAAAAGAGGGAGCAGATCAAGGCTCCAGAGGGAGAACTAAGCCACAAGGAGATGGCCAACCTAACAGAGGCAGAATTCAAAACACTAGTGATAAAGATGCCCACAATGCTCACAGACATGCTTGAGTATGACAAACACATGAGGGAAGATGTGAAGATTATTTTAAGTGAAATGAAGAAAAATCCACATGAAACCAATGGCAAAGAGAAGG
Source organism: Noctilio leporinus (assembly GCA_004026585.1). Taxonomy (NCBI): domain Eukaryota; kingdom Metazoa; phylum Chordata; class Mammalia; order Chiroptera; family Noctilionidae; genus Noctilio; species Noctilio leporinus. The sequence continues at coordinate 199,927 of PVIW01002720.1, read as the reverse complement.
AAGCCAGAGTTCAGATCAATGATTTGGATCATAAGGAAGAAATAAAAAGTCAACTGGCACAGAATAAAGAAACAAAAATTGAAACCAATGAGGAGAGGCTCTGGGACAACTTTAAACGTACTGGCATCTGAACCATAGGGGTGCCAGAAGAAGAAGAGGAAGACCAAGAACTTGAAAACTTATTCAAAAAAATAGTGAAAGAAAACTTCTTTAATTTGACAAAGGAAATAGACATACAAGTCCAGGAAGCACAGAGAATCCCAAACAAGCTAAATCCAAAAAGGACCACACCAAGACACATCATAGTTAAAATGCCAAAGTTTAAAGGTAAAGAGAGAATCTTAAAAGTAGCAAGAGAAAAGAGAGTTATATACAAAGGAGTTCTCATAAGATTGTAAGCTGATTTCTCAAAAGAAACTTTGCAGGCAAGAAGGGACTGGCAAGAAGTATTCAAAGTGATGAAAAGAAAGGACCTACAACTAAGATTACTTTATCCAGCAAAGCTACCATTTAGAATGGGAGGGCAGATAAAGTGCTTCCCAGACAAGATAAAGCTAAAGGAGTTCATCATCACTAAGCCCTTATTATATGAAATGTTAAAGGGATTTATTTTAAAAAATGAAGATCAAAACTATGAACATTAAGGTGACAACAAACTCAGAACTATCAACAACAGAATCTGAAAAAAAAATAAAAATAAAACAAACTAAGCAAACAATTAGAAAAGGAACAAAATCATAGGTATGGGAAAAATAATCATAGGTATGGGGATCACTCAGAGGGTTATCACCTGGGAGGGGGAAGGGGCAGTAAGGGGGAAATGATGCAGGGATTAAGAAGCATTCATGGTAGTTACAAAATATGGAGATGTTAAGAATGAAATAGTATAGGAAAGGAAGAAGACAAAGAACATACAGGCATGACCTGAACTAAGGAGTTGGGGAGGTGGGGGGACTGCCAGAGGGCAAAGGGAAAAAAACTGGGACAACTGTAACAGCATAATCAATAAAACACATATTTTAAATAAATAAATAAACACACACAAAAAAAAAAAGGAAGAAGAAGAAAAAGAAAGAGATTTAAAAGGACATTTAAAGAATATATTTTGTTTTATTTTTAAAGTGTTTATTCACCATTCTCAGAGAGAGGGTAAGGGAGAGAGAAAGAAAGAGAGAGAAGCATCAATGTATGGTTGCCTTTCACCTGCCTCCAGCTACAAACCTGGCTGGAGACCTGGCTTGCAACCTGGTTATGTGCCCTGGCTGGGAATCAAACTGGCAACCTTTGGGTTATTATTTTTAAATAAAATAAAAGTATAATTTGCATGCAATAAAATGCACCCATTTTATAAGGGTATAGTTCTGAGTACTGACAGGGGTAATCACCACCACAATCAAGATACAGAGTGTTCCATCAGCCCAGAAATTTCCTCTATCCCAGTCCAGTGACTTCTCACCCACAGGCCCACAGGCAACCATTGATCTGACTTCTATCTTTGTAGACTAATTTTATCTGTTTTTTGAAAATTCATCATGAAAAATACTCTTTTGTGTCTATTTTTGATATTCATCCACTTTATTACATGTATCTGAAGATTATTCTTTTTATTCTTTCATGTTCAACCACTTCTTTATTTTAGGTTAAATAAGATTATTTTGATCAGACAGTATGCCCAAGGAATGAAGATTCACCATCTTTTTAGTCCACTGATCTTCAAAATATTATACCCACATTAATGAATTTTTGTGCCCTCCAGTATGTTTATGTCTAAATCATATTATTTTATACATACACTTTATGCTAGTGAAAAATTAGTGCACCATCCAGGGCACATAACCAGTTTGCAAGCCAGGTCTGTAGCTGGAGGCAGGTGAAAGGCAACCATACACATTGTTGTCTCCCCGCCCCCCATCTGCCTCTCTTCCTTCCCCTCTCTCTAAAAATAATAAATAAAATCTTAAAGAAGAAGAAGAAGCCAGGAAAAGTGAAGAGCAGAGCCAGCCTAGGCATAAAACATTCTCCAAGCCCATCATGGCCCTCCTGGAGGGTCCAGGGTGGGAGGTTCATGAAAAGAGCTGGCCATCAGGGCCTTCAAAGGAGTTAGAAAGTCAAGGTCAAAGGAACTATGACCATGGACCCTTCCAGTGTCTCCTACAAGCCACCTGCCAAGTTGGGCAAGCACAGCCTGCATCCCTCTGTTACTCAGAGTACCCTCTCCACACCCTGCTGGCTTGCCATCATGGGAGACCCCAGTCCCTGCCTCTCCCCATGCTGCCATTTTTCCTTTTCTATTAAGGAGTAACTTACATACAATAACTATCAGAATAATGGTGTAAATTTGTATAACATTGACAAGGACATTTAATATGTTTTGTTTGATGTCCGTTGTAGCAACAACACAGCTTAATCTTTCTGATAAATAACAGCCTCACAGATACCTGTCTGGGCTTACCAGCGGAATGCGTAGTGCCACCTCTAGGATCCCAACACAGTCCCTGCATGTCAGCACTGGGTGGATTTGGGAGAAAAAGAGATTTCTGCATAGTACAGACAAAATCAGGGCAAATGCCATAGACCTTGTTTTCCCCAGTAGCTTTGTACAAAATGAAGTGTACTCAATTGAATCCTAATTTTCTCATCTCTTACTTTATAATTCCTGAGATGTGTGAGTTCGTTCCTATTGGGTCTTGCTCCTAAGACTTCCAGCTTCTAGTCTCCACTGTCTCCATGCAGTCATTCTGTCCAGTCTGGAATACAAATCCTGAGACAGCCACTTAACTTCCCAATATCAATTACTTCATCCTTAAAATTCAGCTAGTAACATGGGGGCTGTCGAAAGCAGACCACAGCACTCAAAGATGTCTAGAGGTTCTTTCCACTCTAAGATTTGGGGTTGAGCTGTGAACATCCTTGTGAATATATTTTAAACGTTTTTTAAAACCTCACCTGAGGAAATGCTTATTGATTTTAGAGAGATGAGCAGGGAGAGAGGAGAGAGAGAGAGAGAGAAACATTGATCAGTTGCCTCCTGTACATGCTCCTGACTGGGGACTGAACCCCCAACCTAGGCATGTGCCCTAACTGGGAATGGAACTTGCCAACTTTTGGCTTGCTGGTTGATGCTCCAACCAACTGAGCCACACCAGCCAGGGCAATTGTGAATATTTTAGATAAGGAGATTTCTAGCATTTTTCCAAGCAGCAGAGCCAGATCCCGTCATTTTCATTTTCCTCTCTTTGATGCCTGCTGTGTGCCTGCACCAGGGACTAAGGCTCACAGACAGGAATGTGACATGGCCCACCCAAAGGTGTTCCCAGCTGAGTGAAGTTTTCCCTTGGGTCGGTTTGATGAGAAGGGGACATAGAAAGGGACTCTCTTCAAGGAAGGAGGCCTGATTTCCCCTCCTGAGCTAGGAGAGGGAAAGCTGAGTTGTAGCCCAGCTGTGCTTGTAACTGTGCAGCAGAGTCCTTCCTTCTCTCCCAGGCCCTTGCTCTTCCCCTCTGTGTAGTGGGGGCTTGCAGGGAGGCTCTGCAGACATTCCCAGAGCCTTTGCTCTGGGTCCCATGGTAGATCCAGCACCATGGCCAGGGAGCAGCTGCTGGGAACAGCAGCCTTGGCAGGTGAGAGCAGGACTCTCTGCAGACAGCAAATGTCTGTCTGCCCTTCCTGGCAGGACTCCAGCACCCAGAGTAGTTGGTGCTCATCAAGTGTGAGTTCCCTTCTCTCCATTGGCTCCCTGAGGGTGTAACCCACACCAGCCTTTCAGGACTTTGGTTCCGGGAGGATGCCTGCCACCTCAGCAGCCAGGCCCACCTCCAGATGGCGCAATAGGTTGGCTCTTTGAGGTAACTGGGGTTCTGGAGCAGAGGGACCGCCAGAGATGAGGAACAACTCGAATTCACATACATTGCTATTGACAGTTTCTGATACAGTTAAACGCACACTTATCGTGTGCCCCAGCTTCTCCACTATTGGGTATTCACCCAGCAGATATAAATACATGTCCATACACAGAGGCTCGCACAAGAATATTCATAGCAGCTTGATCCATAACAGTGGGGAAAAAATGGAAACGAGCCAAATACCCATCAACAGAAGAACAGATAAACTGAGAGTAGTGTATCCATACAATGAAATACTATTTACTCAGTGATAAGAAGGAATGAACAAATGTTACACACACAACAACATGGGTGAATCTAAGAAACATTTTGCTGATCAAAAGAAGAGAGATAAGGAATCTGTACTGTATGTTCTAGGACAACAAAACTCATCTGATGATAGAGGTCTGAATTGTGATTACTTCTGGATTAGGAGATACTGACTGGCAAGGGACACAAGGGAATTTTCCAGCATGATGAAGCTTGCTCAGGGTCATGATAACATGGGTGTTCATCTTTGTGAAAGTCATCAAGATCTACCGTCATGATTAGTGCCTCTTTACTCAATGCAGTTATTCCTCAATAGGAAAATAAGCCTTCAGGGTGAGGTCCAAAATGAGGAGTCCCTTGGAAAGGGGCAGCTGGTAGTGGCTTATGCCTGCACACTAGCTCTGTCTTTATCCAACCCATCCTGCAGAGCCCTGGTTGGGAATTGAACCTCCGGGTTCTGGGATCAGTGACTACTGAATGTTTACCCCACTGGCTGCTAAACAAGGACATAGAAATATAAGCAGCAGTTTACAGCATGGTGACTTGGGACACTTTGCTGCCAGTGTGCCAGGAGAGCACAGCCTGGTGGGCCATGTCCCACCCTTGAGTGAGCTGGGCCACCTGTCACCGCTGAACCCCAGGCTGTTCTGAGGCCCCAGGCTAGGATGGGACATGAGGGTCAACTGCAGCTAACCTTGCTGGAGGAAGAGGCTCAGCCCTACCCTCTCCAAGGACAGAGCTGGTGCAGGAGGTAACAGGTCTTGACCTTAATAGACCTTAGCAACTGTATCCAAGATGGACTAATCCTGTCTCTGTTTTTTCCAGCCCTGTATCCTTCCCAAGCTCAGCTGGTCCCCTCCTCCCTCCGTCCAAGCAGCAGCCCTTCCTCAGACTATCCCCTACCTGTTAGGTTTTGAGCACTGGGTCTGCAGCAGAAACAATCCCAAGGGACCCACACCACACATGTTCTAAATATGGTGGTCCACATGTGGAAACACGTGACACATGTGCACACACACATCTCAGGAGGACCCATAGCAACAAGTATGGACTTACAGATGTGCACAGGTGCCCATGGGCATGGGTGTAATAACAGCCGGTGCCATGATGTCACCATTTATTGGGACTTACAAAATACGGCACAATTTCTGATCAGTGATTACCTGTGGTCCTTTTCATGCCTGCACTGCACTGCACTAGAAGGTCTGTTCATATGTGAACTCATTTAGTTCTCACCACAACCCTGTGTGGTATAGGCAGTATTCTGACAACAAAGCAGAAGTTCAGAGAATTGTTACCCTCTGGGTGGGTGATCCAACCACCCAGACATTCTCCAACATAATGCCAGAGCACTGCAGCCAGGCAGAAAGCCACATCCTGTGCCTGGCCCTGAACTTTCTCCTACCCACCCTCTTCCAGATGGGACCTTCTCTGGTCAAAGAAGGGAGCCCATGACCTCTCAAAGTGGACTTTTCTGAAAGCTCATTTCCATGATCAACTGGGGTTTCCCTCTATTTCTGGAATTGTTGATGCCTACTGGCCAGAAATTCCTCTGTGCTCTCTGTGGGAGAGGAGGGAAGGGGACAGTGAACTCAGGGAGGACCAGGAAAAACGTCTGAGACAGGTCTAGGGTAGCTTCCAAACTTGACATTAAGCTTCTCCTGGCACCTGGCCTGCTGGATGCTAGAATCCATACTGAGCTCCTGGGACTTTGGCCTGAACTTTCAGCTGCCCAAAGCACCCACCTACCCACCATCTCTCAACCTCCTGTCCCAGGTTCCCCTTCACCCACTTTCTGGAGGCAGAAAGTAAAGCCAGATAGATTGGCATTTGCTTATTCAGAGTCAGAGGTCCAGAAGAAGTCAGCCTTTTCTAAGAGGGTCCCTTCAGGGCAGTTCTACCTTAATTAGGTTTAGCCCAAGAAAGGGCAGGGGCAGCCACATCTTCAGCCAGCCCTGCTGTCAGATGTCAGGGAGGAACCTGGGTCCAGAGTGTAGTCAAGGTCCAGCCTGGAGGAGAGGCAGCGGACTTTAATCTCTAGGGTCTTCTGGGCTCAGGGAAGGAGCTGGTGGGCTCTGCTTCAGAAGAGTCTTCACCATACAGCTCCTGCCTCAGTCCACACAAAGGTCCTTGGGATAGGACCAACTTTCTCCCACCTCTGTAATCTGGACACATTCTGTGGGGTTGGGCAGAGGTCAGGCCCTTGGGTGATCTTCCCACCTCTGCCCCTGACCTTCCGTGTGACCTGAGTATGAGAGGTGTCTTCTTGATTTCCTTTCTTTCTTTCTTTCTTTCTTTCTTTCTTTTTTTTTAAAGATGTTACTTACTTATTTTTAGAGAAAGGGGAAGAGTGAGAGAAAGAGAGGGAAAGAAACATCGATATGAGAGAGAAACATCGGTCTGCTGCCTCTCATACGTGCCCTGACTAGGCACTGGATCTGCAACTCAGGCATGTGCCCTGACCAGGAATAGAACTAATGACCTTTCACTTTGCAGGACTATGCCCAACCAACTGAGCCACATTGGTCAGGGCATCTTTGGTTTCTTAATTCAGATAAGCAGCAGATATGAGTCCCAGGCTCCAGTGAGATCCTCAGGATGGGTTAGGGTGTGTGTGTGTGTGTGTATGTGTGTGTGTGGTGGGGGAAATTAAAGATGAACGAGACCTGGCTTCCCTCCCTGTGTAACCAACACTGCACTGCCAATAGGAAGACCAGCCAGGCCCCAGCTTACAGCAGTTTGGGACAAGATCGATGAGTTAGGCTCATTGAAGATGAGAGAAGGAGAGATCCTAGAGGGGGGTGGGGTGAAGAGGGCCCGGTCTCAGCCAGTGAGTGGGAAGGGGGGTGAAAATTTAGTGGGGGTGGACTGAAGAATGTTGAAAGCTTGGGGAAAGGAGGGAAACAGAAGGGAAGGAAGAAGAAGATTTTGTGTGCAAAGGTCTGGAGATAGGAATATGGGTAAATTACAGGAATAGTGAGAAATTCCTCTGGGCTGGAGTGTGGGGGATGAGGCTGGAAGGGGTGTGGGGGTTTGATCATACAGGGCCTTGATGCCAGGAATGGTGATAATATTGACAATGCTGGGGCCTAGGGTTCACTCCCGCTGTGATATGTCCAAAGCAACAGGATGAGGTGGGGACCATCAGCCTGGTTTACAGCTTTGAACACTCTGAGAGGCCACACAATTGGTAAGTGGTGGAGCACCCACCTTCAGTCCTTGTACTTTTCTGACAGCTACTATCTGGATTCTAATCTGTAGATGCAAACATTTTATTTTTATAAAACCTTTTATTTATTGATTTTCACAGAGAGAAAGAGAGATTTGTTGTTCCATATATTTATGATTCATTAGTTGATTATGACCGGAAATGAAACCCATAACCTTGGCCTATCAGGACAATGCTCTAACTAACTGAGCTGCCCTGCTGGGGCCTACAACAATTTAAGTGAGGAAATGACAAGTCCAGGCATGCATTCCAGAAAAAATGTATATATCTATGGGACACGTGACACCATAAACAAAGTTAAAATACAAGAAAAAGTCTAGGAAAAATATTCACTGTACATATAACAAAGGGTTAAAATGAAGACTACATAAAGTGCTACAAATCAATATAAAAAGAAGATTTAAAAAAACAGTGGGAAAAAAAAAACAGTGGGAAAATGGACAAAGGATATAAACAGACTCTTCATAGGAGAAAAAAATAAAATGATCACTGAATAATCAAAGATGAATCAACAAAATGAAAAGGCAACCTATGAAATGGGAGAAAATATTTGCTAACCATATATCTGATAAGGAGTTATATCCAGAATATTTAAGGAAGTCATGTAACTCAGCCAAAAGCGAACAATGCTGTTAAAACATGGGCAGAAGACTTGAATAGACATTTATCCAAAGACAAATGGCCAACAAGTATATGAAAAGATGCTCAACGTTCCTAATCATGGGGGAAACGCAGATCAAAACCACAGGGAAGTATCGATCACCTCCTACTGCCTGCTTTGCCCACCTGCTCAAAAGCGCACACTCTCTCCCGAGGAAACACATGGGAGGGCTCTGCCCTCTAGCGGCCACTGGCGGCCAGGCCTCTCCTCTCGGCTCCTGTACCTCAGAGGCACCAACTGGCCCCTTTCCCTTCTCTGGTGCCTCCTGCGCAGGAACAAGCCCATTTCACAGGGACTGGAACTGATGCTGGCCCCAGGAATGGCAGCCAAGAATCTTAACCTCTGAGCACTTTTGAGCCCTGAGGGCCCTGTTTCCAGATGTGAGCCCCAAAACCTGAGGCTCCAGGCGTTCCGAGGGTCATGGAGTCCACTGTGAGGGAGGCCTGACGGGGCCTGGATGAAGCCACTCACAGAAAATGGTCAACACAAACACTGCAAAGACCCTTAGCTGCCAAGTGGGGATGGGCTTTCCCCAACGTATCCAAACCCCATGCTTCCCCCTGACAACCCCTGTCATCAGGCAGTGTGTTCAGTGCCCGTGGGTGGGGGGAGTTGAGAACATGGTCCAGGGATTTGCCTCAGGACATCCCCATCTCTGCCCCAAGAAAAGGGGACGGGGGCGTGCAGGAAGGGGGGAAACTGAGGGGAAGTCCCAGCTCCCTAGGGAGGGTTTCCACATCTCCTTCCTCTCAAGGGAGGCATGGATGTGCACCCAGGCAGATAAAGCAAATACTTCCCCGTCTTTACTGAGCTGTGGGCTGACGCTGGGACTGAGGGTCAGCACGGTCTTGAGGAGCCCCGTAGTCACTCCATGCCTCTGTCTGGCCCAGAGCCCTTCTTCATTTCATTTTTAGTCTGACACTGTGAAGAGCCATGGTTCTGGGCCAGGCCTGAGGCTTTGGCATGAGAAGGGTGGGCCTGCCTGCCCTTGGGGGTGGCTGACACCCAGGGTCGGAGGTGGCTAGTGGCAGCACAAGCCCTCTGGAGAGGAATTAGAGCACCTGATGCTCAGGAGAAACCCTGTGCCATCCCCATTCCAGGGAGAGTCCCACGGCTCTGGGGAAGGGCCTGTCCCAGGAAGCCTCTAGGTTCTGACAAGGACATCAGAGTTCCAGCCTGCCCCCTCCCCCCGCAACACACACTTCTGCTCCCAATTAGCACTAATTGGACCGCTGGGAGACCCCACAGGCTACGTAGCAAAAACAATCTGGTCTGCAGGGTCCCAGGGAGGTAGCCCCCATCAGAAGCCAGGTGAACCAGGCTGTACGGGATGAGCCCTGGGGCCCCTGTCTCCCTAAGGGGGGATCAAGTGATAGGGACACATCTGCCAGGGACTCCAGTGGTCCCTCTGGAAGACAGGAGCTGCTTCAGGGCCAGGGCAGAAGCTGGGGATGGGGAACCTGACAAACAGCCCCTCTTAGCCTATTATATGAGGCCTTCCTACCAGCTCCTCACCCCAACCTGGCCTCTCCCATTTTCTCTGCTCCCAATCCTCATTCATTCATTCATTCACGCATGCATGCATGCCTGAAGTATCCATGGAGCCCCTCCCATGGCCAGGCCTGGGGACCACAGAGCCATCTGTGCAGCTGGTCAGCAGGACCTCATTCAAGGGGCACTGGATGGTCAAAGGCAGACCAGTGGCAAGGTGGGTCTGAGGGCAGCAGAGGCTCCCTGGTACTTAACTCCTCCACTTCAGCAGCTATCTCCTCTACCCACCCCTACCCAGGCCTGGGCCCAGTTGGCATAGACCACATGGGTAAACCCTTGCACTGCCTCCATTTCATTCTAGGTGGGAGGAGAAGGCTAGGTTGGTAGTGTGGTAGGCTTGTGAGTAGAAGGATCAGCCCCAAATCCTCCTCTGTGAAGCTGGGGTTAGCATTCTCTGGGTGAGACTTGGTCCCTTAATACTCCAGACTAGATGTAGAGGATGAGTCAGGCTATGCCCAGGTCCGTGATCAGGCCAGTGGGCACAGAGCTGCCAGGAAGGCCTAGGATTGAAGGGCAGGAGGAGCAGTGGGTGCAAGTCCAAAATGCTCTGGGTCAGCCCTGGGCCTGCAGGATAGTGGGAACTGACCCTCAGCACATGGCTGGTTCTAGAACATGCATGCTTGAGCAACCTGGGCCCCAGGCCCTGAGTGAGCACCCTGGGTCAGCCAGTCCACTTTGCACCACACAGCTCAGGCCCTCAGACCTGGGTAGAGGGTGGGAAGATGCAGCAGGTGTGTTCAGCCGGAGCTCCCCGGCCTCCAGCCCCCAGAACATCCTCACAGGGAGAGAAGGCTTGCTTTGCTCCCCTCCCTTTGCTACCTTAGAGACTAATGGGTCCTGGGCAATTTTGTGTTGCCATGACAACCACACACTTTTTTTCTTCCCAGTTAGCAGATTGAATCCGAGTTGCAGATTCGGTCCTGGTAGTTGTCTGTTTAGAAAGCATGCAGCTGCTTGAAGAGATCTATGCATCTTCCATTTCCCAAATGCCTCTGATGCCCACTCCTTGTTTCTTGATGGCTGAGGCAAGGAAGATGTGTCCAGCTCTACTCCCTGCACCCTGGGGTGGTCCTGGCCAATGGTAGAGCGCCTTTGGGGTCTGTTCTCTTGCTTGCAAGGATTGCACGTTTTGGTGTGTGGCCTCTGAGGTGGGCAGACCATGGATGGTCTTCAGAGGCCCCATACAATGCACAGGCCTCTTTGGTTTGAGGCACAGGCGTTTCTGGCAAGAGCTTTGAACTCAGGAGGCTCTCTGTCCCTTCAAGGGTATAAGATGCTTGCAGGAAGCTGCCTGTGTCTGAACAACTGGGTGACCAAGCCTTTAGGCCTTGGGATACACAGAAACACTTGAACCTTCATGCTTCCCTCAGCATTGACTTTAACCAACCCTGACCTGCAAGGAAAATTTACCTCCAGTGCAGAGCTCACAGGGAGCAAGGGTAGTCCCAGATGAAGGAGACCTGGAACACTGACAAACAGTGGCCCTGTCTGAGAAGAGGGGGGTACTGGTGGCTCCGGAAGGCATGTATCAGCCTGGCAAGTGGGTGGGGGCTGGTTTAGCATGTTTAGGGGGAGGTAGCCATGGGGCGGTGGGAGAAAAGTGTAAACTTGGATGTTGAGCAAACTTGTGGCCCAGCATGGTCTCAGATCTGCTCAGGACAAGTACAAAAATGGACACAGGGGGACTCAACAGGGAGGATCACCTGGAATGGGAATGGAGACCCACCTCTGTGCTCTCCTGTCAGGGCCAGAGGCCTCTACACCACGTGTGATCCACTGCAGATGTTAAACCCACCACAAGGTGCTGTTTGCATGGCTGCTGCCCCCTGTGCTGAAGCGTCCTCCTGCTAGGGGCTGGTCCTTGACCACAGCTGCGTCTCCTGAGCTATCCCACATCTTGGCCCTTATCTTACTACCTTTACAACATTGGGGAAAGTTCCTGAACCTCTCTGAGCCTCAGTATTTTCACTCTGGGGAAGGGAGGGGGGATAACAGGTGGACCCGGGGAGAGAGAAGCAGGAGGATGGTGAGGTGCTCCCAGAGCAATGTCTCCAGGGAAAACACAGAACCCACCATACCTGCTGGGGTTAGTCATGTTGAGAAGAGCTTTATGGGGTTTAGTCAGAGTTTTAGGATTTTTGTAGAGAAGAGCATAAAATAAAAGAGAGCGGGGGAGGGAAAAGAAAGAGACAAGAAAAGAAAGGAAGGAAAGAAAAGGAAAGAAGGGAGGGAGGGAGGAAAGAAAGGAAGAAAAAAAAGAAGGAAGGAAGGAAAGGAAAGAGAAGAAAAGAGAAGAAAGAAAGGGAGGGAGGGAAGGAAAGGAAGGAGATACTAGCTTGAAGAAAAACAGATTGTAGCACAAAGGAAATAGGATACTACTTGGCTTAGCAAAGAACAATGTTTACACAGTTTTACACATATAAAGACTGATACACATTTACCCCAAACCATGACATTGAAAGGTTGGGGAAAGAAGTGTGCGGAGAGATGGCTATTATAACCCATTTTTCCCATAGTAGGTCAATACTTTAAAGGTGAAAAATCAAGAGATAGCAATATAAGCAAATTATTTAGAAATATGAATGGAAATGGAAGAAGAAATGGCCAAAATAACTGACAGTTGTGGGCCAAGGACTGGATGCAGAGGATGTGTCAGGCTAAAAGCAGCAGAACCTGCAGCTTTTGGGTTATCAGCCTTGTCATCTTGTTCAGCTTCAGAAACTATGTATATGTGTTATTTCAATCAAAATAAAAATAGAAAATAAAAACAGGTAGGGTTTAGATAGAGAACAGTCTGAGGTTTGAGAGGTGGAGTAAATTGTCCAGGATCTTGGTGTCAGGAGGTACCAAGGCAGGATCCTCACTTGGGTCAGCTGCCCCAAAAAAGAGGGGGCACAGAGGGACCTTGTCAAGACCACAGACTGCAGCAACTGCCCGGGAAGACTGCAAAAATGGGCCTCAAGCCCAAAGGACCCAAAAACAAGGCCCTTGAGAAACAAGGCCAGAAGCCACTTGCCCACAGAGGGAGGAGCAGGAGCGGAGGACAGAGACATCTGCTTTGTTCATCCCACTGCCCTGTTTACTGATGGCTTTTTCTTTTTTTTAAAGATTTACTATTTTTAGAGAGAGGGGAAGGGAGAGAGGCAGAGAGGGAGAGAGACATCAATGTATGGTTGCCTTTCACCTGCCTCCAGCCATGGACCTGGCTGGAGACCTGGCTTGCAACCTGGTTATGTTGCCCTGGCTGGGAATCCAACCAGCGACCTTTGGGTCCGCAGGCCGGCACCTTATCCACTGTGCCACCAGCCAGGGCTCTACTGATAGCTTTTATTCATAAATTTCCTATAAAGCTGGGCTGGTGAATCAGATTCTCCAGGAGGAGGGCTGGGGCATCAATGACTTTATGGACACTTCTATGAAAGGCACACACTTATTTTTTTAAAGATTTATTATTTTTAGAGAGAAGGGAAGGGAGAGGCAGAGAGGAAGAGACATCAATGTAAGATTGCTCTTCACCTGCCTCCAGCTACAAACCTGGCTGGAGACCTGACTTGCAACCTGGTTATGTGCCCTGGCTGGGAATCGAACCAGCAACCCTTGGGTTCACAGGCTGGCACCCATTCACTGTGCCACCAGCCAGGGCTAGGCACACACTCTTAAGGCTGAGTCTGCTGCATGCACCCTTCTGTCTGTGGCCAAGGAGGTGGAGGAGCCTGGAGAGTCCTTGTTGCTGGCTTGTGCCTACCAGGGACATTAAGGGTCACCACTCCTCCAGTGTTCTCCTGGCTGCTATAGTGGGGAAGCCTGCCAGTTGAATGACTAAGTGGCTGATTGCCATGATACCACAGTTAATGCTGACCACTGCTTTGGGGCCTCCTGGCATTATGCAAAGCCTTTTTCAGATGAGAAGCTCAAGGAGTTCAGCCACTAGCCCACATTCTGAGTCCTGGGCTCCAGGTTCAATGGCCATTAAGAAAAGTGTGACTCACTGAAGCAGGGTCCTTCCTATCCTGAGCTCTCTTAGTGGCAAGGTTGGGGCTGAGGCAGTGACTTCCTCTGATAGAGCAGTTACATTCTTAGGGTTCATCCACAGGCGAAATGCAGAAATAGGTCCTGTAGTTACAGGCATCTGTGTAATGATATTTGCTACATTTCAACGTACCCGCCCCCACCGCCCCCCCCCCAAAAAAAAAAAAAAAAAAAAGACAACCTGAAATGCAGTATACCATGCAGAAAAGAGAGAACACTGTAGAGGGCAGTATGAGCAGGCAAGATGCATGCTCCACAGGCAAGAGGAAGGAGTCCTTTGGCAAGATGTGGACTTTTAGTAACTGCCTACAGGGCACTGGCTGCCCCAGGATAATTAATAATTTAACATTTATACTTCAATGTTAAGTCATATATAAATACATATTATCAGGAGCTAAGATAATTTGTTATATTTTATTTAATTTTTAAAAAGATTATATTATTTTCAGAGAGAGGGGAAGGGAGAGAAGCAAAGAGGGAGAGAGACATCAATGTATGGTTACCTTTCACCTGCCTCCAGCTACAGACCTGGCTGGAGACCTGGCCTGCAACCTGGTTATGTGCCCTGGCTGGAGAATCAAACCAGCGACCTTTGGGTTTGCAGGCTGGTGCCTTATCCACTATGCCACCAACCGGGGCCATTTGTCATATTTTAGACACAATGATGACTTCTGCTCTGGTCTACTCCCTTTCCTGAATGCATGGCCTCAGAACACACAGGCTCACCGGCTCTCCCACTGTCCAGCCCTGAGAACTACTAAATAGCACCTTATCCTTTGTCCCCACAATGGCCCCAGGGTGATGGTGCACAGGGATTAGAGCCTTTTATATAGAGAAGAGATAAAGTCAGCCTCAGGATCTCAAGAAGAAACAAAAGGTAGGGCTGGAATAGAATGTGAGTTTCCTGCTCTCCAGCCCTCTTGATTACCTGGATCAATAGCTGGTCCCTGGGCCAAAATGTCATCTCCCAAGCTATGAAGGCCATCCTGTGGCAGAGGTGGGGAGTGACCCACAGAGGCTGATGGGAGGGAGGGAGGCCTGGAGCAGCAGGCTGTGTGGGTCAGAACCAGGCACACCCAGGTCACAATTCTTCAAGGAAAAGCAGGAGGAAGAAAACAGGAAAGAGGAAGGCCTGATGGATAGACCTCCACCACTCAGATATGACCCAGACATTTACCAAATGTCAGCAGCCAATACCTTCCCCGAGGATCCGTGTCAGGCCCAGACACAGCTGGTGCCTCCTTACTGCTGCGAGTCCTAACCGTTGGCAGAACACACATCCCTTCTTAGCAAAACTCCACCGTAAGTACTGCACCCTCCAGGCTCCCTAGGTTCTGACCTTTCTCTTCCTCCCAGCTGCTTCTGAAAGAAGAAAGCCTTGATCTGAACCTGGCATCCTTCATCTCAGTCCAGTGAAGGAAAAACAAAAAGCAGTTTGTAGAGGTTAAGTCTAGAGGGCTGGCTGGAGGTTAAGTCTAGAGGGCTGGCTGTGGAGACATGATTGTTGCCTTTCTATAGGGTGAGGAGGAAGAACTCAAGTGTCCAGATGAACGGTGATGAGTGGGTTTAAGGTGAGGACGCTGGCAAATTGGTGAGTGAAGCTGTGCAGGGGTGCATGAGTGTCCTGTGGATCACCATGGCCCATGGCCACCCACCCACATGGCAGGACCAGTGTAAGGCCTCGCATTTCCTTCTACCAGCAGGGACCATTTTTCTTTCAGATTTAATCTAAGGCTGCAGAGAAACCTAATTGAAGGCTGTGGCAATTTCTAAAATTGCTGAAAACCATTTAATGAGTTTCTGAAGCATCTCTTGTTCAGGGAGCCACTCAGGCTGAGCCTGAAAGGAGGCATTTGCCAGCTGGCCCACCCCATAGGCCTCATGGCTTCACCCCTCAGGTCTGGCCCCTGGAGCCTGCCAAGTTCAGGGGGCCTCAGGCCACTTTGCACTGTCTCCTTGACCATGTCCTCCCCTCTTAAGCTCTTCCAGGCAAGGTGGCTGAACGGTGCTTTCATTTCCTCTTCACCTGCTGCTGTGCCTTCAAGGAAAGGAGAAAGGCTTCTGCAGAAGGAAGAAAAGATTCTCAACCAGCTCCCACGGACTAAGCAGTAAGGTTGGAAGGAACAGGTAGGTAGGGGCAGAGCCAGGGTTCCTCTAAGTCTGGCTGATTTATAATTCTACTTGAGAGCAAACACTGGGCTGGCACAAGGCACTTGCTGCTCAGGGCTTCACCTACACCTCATTTATTGCTCACCATAGCCTATGAAGAAAGTGCTCTTGTTCCCATTTTTAGATGAGTCAACTGATTCTCAAAGGGATTATCGATCTTGCTCAAGTTCACAAAACTTGAAGTGGGGTTGGGTCTGAGTTCTGCCTCAAAGCTCCCTCTGGAACCACCATAACCTGCCTTCCTAACTCTCAAGGGAGAAGACAAACAGGGCTGTTGGAAGAGGGGACGGGTGTAGAATGGGATAGAGCAGCCCTGGAGGTCAGTAACACAGGCAACGGAGTGCAACAGGTGAGGTGTGAGCTGCAGGTAGACAGCAGGCGTCTGGGAGTACCCTGGGAGCCAGTCCAGGCAGAAGCTGAGGGAAAGGGATGAGGGCCTCTGCTTACCAATGCCACGTGTTCTGGATTAAATGTTTACTGTGAGTGACAGGGCCAAAGGAGAAGTGGTTAAATTGCTTCTCTCCTTTGTTAGCTCAGCCATAAACAGGCCTTTGAGCTGGGTCAGTAGTGAGGGAGGGGAGAGCACAGCCTGGGCCAGGGATGGAAGCAGGGTGGAGTGTCAGGGGAGGACTGGTCGGGGGAGGGAGGGCAGAAGAGAAATCGGGCAGTGGGGCATCCAACAAGACGTTTAGAAAGCCTTACAATGAGTTGTATTTTCCAAGGATTTCAGAGTCAAATTTACCTGTCCTACCTCCGCACTCCTTTAATCATTCCTGGACTGTGCAAGGCAGGCTAGATACAGATCTCCTGCCCCTGGTTACAAAGTGAGGAAGTGGCCCAAGAGGCCCAAACAGCTGCTTTCCTTCTCCTGGCAGTGTAGGAAGAACACTGGGGGTCAAGGAACCAACAGAAAGGGGGCTGTGTAGTACAGAGAAACTTTTCTTTGTGATGCAACATAATTCTTTAGCTGGATTTATTTCTCCTAAATATATATTCTTGCTAATGGTAATGTCTGTTTAAAACAAGGATCTTAAATTCTTTAAGATGGGATGAAGGCTGAGGCAGAGTTGGAACTGTAGGAGAAATGAGTTATGGAAGGTCAGAGAAGAGGTTTAAAAGTCAAATCCTATAATTTCAAGGTTTCTTATTAACAAAAAGAACCCTTCTTTCAATCAAACTTTTAAACTAACCACCGAATTTCAAAACATAAAAAAGGTGCTGCTCCTGCTGGGGTAGGAGCAGGGCAGCCCCTCCACCCTCTCAGGCTCACAGTGTTAACAGTGTTAATGGAGCAAGCCCAGCCCCTCCATGATTCAGGCAGGAAGCAGCCAGGAGTAAAGGGTGGGGGTCAGGACTCCAGCAGACCCAAGGTTAACTCCTTAAGCCACTTTCTTCCTAACTGGTGGCCCAGGGCAAACAAATCAAGCCATTTCCCCTGTTTCCTCACCTGTAACATGCAGGCAATAGAGGGCTGCTGCAAAGACGAAACAACTGACATGTGCCGAGTGTCATGACACAGGACCTGCACATGCTGGGTGCTCCATAATTGGTGGAGTGAGGGAGACTTGTCGAGGTCACCCAGCAAGTCAGAGAAGGGTAGCCAGATTGGGGTGTGACCAATGGCTTGTATGTGTCACCACAGGCCATTTAGAAAACGACGCCCTGCTCATGTACTTCAGATGGCAGACATGGGCACAGGTGGATTTCCAGATTTCCCAGCGACAGTACAGATGAAACGCCACAGGGAGGACACCTCTGGGGTCCTTCTACCCAGAGCCTGGCTCTCAGCCCTGTGTTTACAGTTCGCTGCAGGCGTGTAGAGATGGGGGAGGACAAGTTGCCACTGTGCCTGGGCATCATGCCATCAGCCAGCTGGAGAGCCAGAGTTCCACATGATTTCACTCACGGTTACCAAAGGAAAAGTACAAGTAGCTCTGTCCCTTCTACCCCCCACCCCCATACACACCCTGACACCTGCACACTTGCAAGAATATTCTCTTATCATTGGAGAGATGCCACTTAGGCATCTCACAAGCTACTCGTGTTATTGTCCTAGGGGAAACAAAAGGGAAAGTGGTTTGAGCAACATTCCCTGGTTTGGTTGGGATTAAGTGTGGGTTTTCCTCATGGCTACCCTGTTTGGATCCTTCTGGTCTTTCTGGTTCTCCGTGGCCGGAGGGGACTGTGCTTGAGGCTCAAGTTAACACTGGATTTTCAACACACACCCATTGAAAGGACTAAGTCTCCTATGTCACCCAGCTCCCTCTAGGACTTCTCGTCATTCTCCTGGGGACAGCGGTGGAAACTGAAACCCCTGGGACCCCTTATGCCCTTGGCCCTGGTACCATCCTTGGTGAGTTAGCAGTGAGGAGGAAGTGAGTTGGGAACAAAATCAATGCTGCCCACAGTGAATCTGCTTTCATTTCAGACATCCCCCTTCTCTCTCAATGTGGAAGCCACATGCCATTAGTTCCACATAATTGAAAACTATGCCAGGATCTCCCAGACAGGAACCAGAAACTTGCTGCTCAATTGTCGCCTTCAACATGACTAATGTAGTCATGTCTTAATTAGTCACTGCTCACTGACTGAGCGAACAGCATCACAGCCCTGTTCCAAGAACTCAACTTGTGATAGGATGTGCAGTTGAGATTGAAGGACCAAGATTTGCCATTTTTTGCGGTCCCTTTCCACTGAGTGCTGTGAACCCAGGTAGAATTGGTAGAACACAGGCCTCTACCAATTACATGTGTTGGGTGAGGACAACACTGTGACAGGAGAATCAACAGGGTCATAACTTTGGGACTCATTTATTGGATGAAGGGAGGAAATGAGACATATTAAATGGTGATCTCAAAGATATGTTCACAAGTCAGCAGTTATCTTATGGGCCCTCATGCAGCTTATCTAAGGCTGAAGGGCCCACCCTGGATGCACCAGGCCACCCTGCCGTGACCTACCCAGACCCTGCCCCGTGAGAGCTGATTGAACCTGCAGGCTCACCAGACTCACAGGCAGACCATCCCCTTTGGTCTGCCTGTGGGTCTTATGACCCATGACCCACAGTCGCTGTCCTATAAAGATGACCAGGGCCAGTTCCATTTCTCCTTTAGAGGCCCCACACTCAGAACAGAGCTTAAAGCTGAGAGGAGAGATTGGAGGCTGACGCTAAAAGGTGGTGAAAAAAAGAATGTCTCATTGACAGAAAAGGCTGGGCCTCTACCCTGAGAGCAGCATCTCGTTCTGAGAACACTTTCTCTCATTGCCCCATCCCTCTTTTCCAAGCTCCCAGGGCCCTTTGTTCATACAGCATCCAGAGCCGTTCCAAATCTTCGGGAGCCTACAGAAGTGACTAAGACAGAAATATAACTTACTGGCTGCAAAACTTAACAAAGCTTCAACACTGATAGTTAAATGTCTATAAACATAACTGTGGCAATTAGCCAACCACAACTCTTGTATACTGAAATATTCATTACATTCAATGTGTGACATGGTGTTCTGTAATAGGCCTGACAAAACCGTAGGGAGTGGTCTCCAGAAGTGTGTGCAGGAGCCTGCAGAGGCTGGGATGAGCTCTGGGCACACTTACTCTGCCAAGGACCTAGTTTATGAAAGGAAGAACCTAACCCCCTCCATCTCACCTCTGGCACTTGCGATTTAAGCCACACTGCCTAAGAAGGAGGGGAAGTTACAGGTAAAGAACCAACTGCATTATGGGGTGGGGCATCCACCAGCTTCTACTATCTTATGGAGGGTAACTAATAAGTTTTGTAAGATTTCCTTCATTAGGTACCTAAAAGAGGCTGAATTACATTAGAAGCCCATCTTTCTACTCTCAGTTTGATATACCTAGCAGTTCTGGTTAAAAATGAATGACACTAAATAATGAGACATTATGCTATTGTAACTGGGGTCAGATTGATGATGCAACTTCCTTGGAAAGGAGTCTTCCTTTCCAAGTTCTTCAAATAAAACATCTTTTCTGCTACCCTTAAAAATTAATTAGCAAATGAAATATTTACAACATTAAAGACTAATTCTTCCAGGTACAGTAAATAATGTAACATATATTATGTGTTATTATGTAATTAGTTATTATATAATTTATATATAATAACAAAAAATGATTTGTTTTAAAATCATTTTCCATCTGCATCTGATAGGCTCAGAAATCTCATTTCCAAATTAAGTATCCCAGTCTCGGTTCCTTCCTGGAAACTCATGGAATAGTCTGCAAATAAAATGGTATTTCAGAGTAGAATTCTTGTTTGGTTGTTCTTTCCAGTTCTCTGTGTTTACTGTCTTCAAGGCATTTCTAGGGGACCCCTGGCAATAATGCCTTAGCTTATCTTCTTTATAAACCTGGTATTTTTTTTCTCTGTATTTATTTTTTTTAAAGATTTATTTTTTAGAAAGAGGGGGAAGGGAGGGAGAAAGAGAAGAGACAGAAACATAAGTGTGTGAGAGAAACATCAAGTGGTTGCCTCTAGCACACCCTGAAGTGGGGACCTGGCCTACAACCCAGGCATGGGCCCAGAATGGGGATCAAACTAGCGACCTCTCAGTTCACAGGCCGGCACTCTATTTACTGAGCCACACCAGCCAGTGCTAAATCTGTTATTTTCTGACAGGCTCCACAGGTTTCCTGACTTCTGGTTTGCCTTCTGCAACCCTTCCAATAACGCCACTGAGAACCCTGAGCAAGTAGCATCCTGAGCCTGTGGGTCAGCTCCCAAAAGTTCTCTACACTGAGCTCCTGGTGAGAATTCTCCTCACTTTGCCATCAACGCCAAAGGCTTACCCCTCTGCCTCTGGCCTGCCCTCCCCTAGGAGCAAGTATTTATAGGTATGTGAACAGGTTCCCCAGCTTCTTTCCCTTCTCTTGTCCCCACCCAGGCCTGCCCCATTTTTAGTCATGGCTCATGAAAGACTATGCCAGGGATCACATTCTCCCTGATCCCCTTTCCTCCCTGAACTGAGTTCTATGCATCCCAGAGGCCTCACAGCAGCACTCAGTGCTCCTGCCTTCTGGGCCTGTCCAGCATCTCACCCGAGCCCCTTCTCCTTCCCTGAACCACTCTCAGCTCCTGTCTCAACCCAAAACTACTTAGGAAAGAATCCCCGGTGGGGCTATTTTATACTTCAGTGTGAGTGAGTCACTAAGTCCTTCTCTGGGGAAATGAAATTTCCAGTCTCCTCTCTCATTATGGAATAACAGCCTTTGATCTCAGTGAAAGAAAATTCAAACACCCATTAAGAATGATATAAGGGGGTAGGGATATTCTGGATTCCCTAAAAAATCACACTGCCTAAAGTCACATACTTGGTCATGCTGCTGTAAGGCAGGGTCTGTCTTGACCCACTGAAGAATAGCTGCTCAATTTCAAAACATAACCAAGACAAGGGCCAGGCCAGACAGAGAAGACAGGAGAGAGAAAAGTATAATAAACAATGGGAAACTCTGCTTTGGGCAGGAAGGGAAGAGCAGTGACTACATTGCTAGGCCTTTCAGTCCCAGACAGGGAAGACTCTGGCGCAGAGGCCAGGGAACCATCCCCTTTCAGTCGGGAATCACCATCTGCTCACAACAGTC
The DNA here is from genome assembly GCA_004026585.1 of Noctilio leporinus. Classification (NCBI taxonomy): domain Eukaryota; kingdom Metazoa; phylum Chordata; class Mammalia; order Chiroptera; family Noctilionidae; genus Noctilio; species Noctilio leporinus. The sequence goes on along the minus strand of PVIW01002720.1, from coordinate 178,541 downwards.
AATGCATCTCGAAATGTTCCAGTGGGCAACAGAGATGGTTCACATACTCAAAGCTACTTGCCTACATTCCTTTTGAAATTTAAGAACAAATTTTTTCCTTTTTGGAAAGAGGGGGGATATGAAAGAACTGAAGATATAAAAATAATTTACTGATTTTAAAATCGGGATTGGCATGCAGTTAGCAACATGAACACGAAAGTAAAGAAAAAAAGACAGGAGAGAAGTGTCCTGCTAGAAAGAGTCTGAGAAGTGGCAGAGAGTGGGACAGAGATACAGCACCTCTGAAGCCAGGAGTTGTCACTGAGTAAGCGTGAAGCAATGGAGCAGCTTCTCCTCCCAGAGGGACCTGATAGGCAGAATCTGTGTGGCCGGAGCAGTGCAGAGAAACATACCATTATTCTCACCACCACTTCTTCATTTCATCAAAGGATGTGCTTTAGCAACTTGTTTCCATGGAGAAGTAACCTCACTGTATGTTAAGTGGCACTTAAAGGCCAAAGTGTGATTCCCTCCAAAAAACCTTTTTGAGTGGAGGTGGACTGCACAGGGATGAGAGATGAGAGAACAGCACTCACTGTCATGCTGGAGGGCAGAGCAGAGGCTCGGTGATTCTGATCCTAAGAGCTGGGAAACGGGCAATGCTGCTCAGGCAACAGCACTGCTCCTCCTGGGACAGAGAACAGACACCGTGAACAGGTGCACAGCTGATGAGGACAGAAGGTGTGTCAACCTCGGTTTACCAAAAAAACTGATCCTAGAAATCCACCCTGAGAGATGCAGATTCCAAAGGTCTGGAGTAGGTCCCGGGAAGCTCCCTTTACATTGCAACCCAAGGGGATTCTGAGGCAGGTAATTCAGGAGCCATGCCTGAAGTCTGGAGTCAAGTGGGCATGAGGTGCATAACAAGGTCCTAGAGAATCAGGGCAGGGGTGTCAGTGGCAGCAAACAGAAGGTACTTCTGAAGGCTAAAGACCCATCTTTACACACTTGAGAAAAAAAATAAGTACACAGTGTTGGGGGGAGCTGCCTTCCGTGCGTGCTGTCTACCCTAACCTTTGGGACAACTAGCTCTTCTAGCTAGCCTGACCCTGCCTTACAAAAACAGGACCAAGGCCATGCTTTTATAGGGCCTCTGATTGCTCCATGACATCTTATGTTTCGCTACTCCCCCCCAACTCCCAGTTAGTCAAAGCATTCTCCCTTTGAGTAGATAAAAAGGTGTGTAGAGGACTAAGCCCTAATCTTGGTCTTGATCCTTGGCCCCAGGGCTTTGGTTCAGGGCCAGGAGACCTAAGTGCATGCATTTTAGCCAAAGCACTGTCTGATACAAGTTGCCCTGACTGGCCCAGGTGAACAACCTGCTGAGTGTAAACATAGAGGTTTGGGGGCGTCAGGGCTGGATGATTACTATTACCATTCAGGATACAGTTTGTGCATGGGGCTCAAAAGGTCAATCACATGCAGAAAAAACTACATTAATGAAAGAAGAGCAATGCTTTACTGCCTAGGAATGAAGCTTGGTGATCTCACCTGCTGGGTACTGGGTGCAGAGAGGTGAGCTTTAAGCTCGAACTCCCATTGTATCCTGGAAGACCAAACCCACAGGCCTGCCACTCTTGTCCCAGGGCTGGAATTCAGGTGCATTGACCAGTGCTGAAAGTAATGGGTCAGTGGGAGGGCCTTGTGATACTTGCCATATATTAGAATTTATTCTATTTTATTATGAAGAAAAAAAGGAACATCCAGTCAACTTTAGTTGTCATCTGTGTCACCTCCATGTGTGTCATCTGTGTTGCTTTGCAGTCACAGCCCACTGCAAAGCAACATTCCCTTCAGCAGACAAGGTAAATCACACTGGATCAGTTTCCTTCAAAATCCCCTCTTTCAGATGGTCAGGCCAGGGGTCTTGAGCCAGCCTGCACCTACTCTGGAAAGGCATGGGCTGGCCTAGGGGACACAGCAGTGAAGATGACACGTGATTAAATTTGGGAAATGTGACTTGTAAGACTTTGTGTTTTCATTTCTTGGATTTCTATTGAGTAACATTTTTCCTTCTCTAAAAACCAAGATCATAGGGACCACAGGGCTGACATGGGAAAAGTCACAACTCCAGTCACATTTAATCTTGATTGGTGCCTAACATCAGATTTCCTGCCTTCTTTCATAGTATAAGTCAAATATTCCTGTGAAGGGTAAAATGGCTACATCTCTTTTTTGGGCCAGATGATTTAACTATTAACATCCAAGGTATAGTTTGTTTGGAACATGTAATTCCAAAGGTCAATCACAACCTAAGGAATTAATACATTAATCAAAAGGAAAAACACTGATTAGAACAGAATATAACTACCTATTTTAAAAGAGCTTTCAGGCTTCTCTTAAAAATGGACCTCCCTTAAGATGGAGACCGAAATGGACAGTAGGTGTCTGGCCTAGTGATTCTCTCCAATGTCTCATCTGCCTGGGTTGGTCTCGCTCCACTGCAGACCCCTTTGCAGGGTTCTTCTGCCCGCAGCTAGTCCAAGTGCACAGGCGTCAGTGAATCCCTAAGGAAGGTCACGTCATTTTGTCAGCAAGTCTAGACACACCTAACTGAGTCCTAATAAAGTGGATTAGCTTGGTCTCTGTGAGAAACACTGTCCCAACAGTTGCTCCCAAACAGAAGGCCCCCACAGCAACGTGTGCCAGCCTGGCCAGCCAGCCCCGCTCACAGCAGAGGAACACCTGCAGAAAGAAACCACTGTCACCGCCCTGGCCCTTTACATGTACCTCCTACCTCAGGGGCAAGCCAAGGAACGTGGAGGCCCTGTTGTTCCACCTTTGAATCAGACCAAAGGTATGACAACTATGTGCTGAGGGTCTACTCTGTCCCCAGTGGTAAGATGGTTTGGAAACATCTATCACAACATGTCTTACAGGCTTAGGGTTGGGAATAAGAGGTGTCAAAAACTCGTCCAGCTGCTTCATGCAGAGTGGAAAGGGGAAGCCTAGAGTGAGGACAGTGGGCAGCTTACCAGAGCATGTGATGTGAAGGTAACAGGGACTCTCACCTCTGAAACACCAGTAATCCCACCACTGAAAGCAAATGCTCCAAGGAGGACTGGCGACAGCTGCAGGCCAGCCAGAGGCCTGTAGGGGCTCTCACGATAGTAGCGGTGGATGAAGCAAAGGCTCTGTGTGATCCGAATGCCCATGTTAAAGCAGTTGGCCAAGATGAAGCCGACACTGCCACACCAATGGGTCAGGAGATAGGATAATGCCAAGAAGGAAGATGACAGGGCCAACATTGTGAAATTGTACCTGGGGAGAAGAAAACAAGCAAAGCAGGGCAGTGGGCAGCTTGTCCTAAGACAGAACTCCTGAAAAAAATAATGGCAATGAACATAAAATCACAGAAAGCACCTCTGAGTTCCCATAATCCAGCTGGTTTTCATAACATTAAATGCTACATAAATACCATGGAAATATCATTGCCTTCCTCACCCCTGAATGGGAGAGTAAGAAAGTAAGCAATTCAACATAGGGTTAGTTTAAGTGTCACTTTGTGATAAAAAAAAAAACAAAAAAAAACCCATAAAAATCCTATTCAGCCCAAGTCTTTAATGTGAGGCCTAAGAATATGATACAGGTACTAATTATACACAAATGCTAACTCTGGTGGGCACTGAGGGGTGCTGTGAATGAACACACATGGTGCTTGCCCCGAGGAGTTGAGGTTCACTTTTCAGACAAGCAAACCAAACTCTAAGTAATCTGCCTAGGGAGTGAGCCAAAACTCTAGCCTGACCTTGGCCCCTAAACTTCAGCATTGCAGAAGTTCTGTAACCTTAGCCAGTGGACATCACTCAAGTCAAAGGACCAACCCTCAAAATGAAATGTAAACAGGGAGAGAGGCCTGGATCATTTTCAGTGTCCCCCAGATTCTTCTGTTTTGTTTTGTTTTTTTGTATAAAACATTAAATTTATTGGTGTTTTAGGGGAACTTGATGCATCACCAGTTCATTACAACTGAGACATTAACCTTGTAGCTTCTTCAACATTAACTGGTTTGTTTTCATGACACTGCTGAGGAATCAGCTGTTTCTGCAGAGGTTTGTGGGAAAGGCTTTTTGAGAAGTGAGCAAGCTCCTTTCATATCAATGAAAACTTTATTCACTGTTAACTTTTTCATCATTCACAATATTTATCTTCTTAAGATTAGTAGTAACTTTTTTTTTTTAATATTTTATTTATTATTTTTCAGAGAGAAGAGAAGGGAGAGAGGCAGAGAGGAAGAGAAATATCAATGTATGGTTGCCTTTCACCTGCCTCCAGCTACAGACCTGGCTGGAGACCTGGCTCGCAACCTGGTTATGTTGCCCTGGCTGGGAACTGAACCAGTGACCTTTGGGTTCGCAGGCTGACACCTTGTCCACTGTGCCACCAGCCAGGGCTTTGTTTTACTTTTTTTTTTAAAATTTTTATTTCATTACTTTTAGAAAGAGGGGAAGGGAGAGAGGCAGAGAGGGAAAGAGACGTCAATGTATGGTTGCATTTCACCAGCCTCCAGCCACAGACCTGACTGGAGACCTGGTTTGCAACCTGGTTATGTGCCCTGGCTGGGGAATCGAACCTGCGACCTTTGGGTTTGCAGGCCGGCACCTTATCCACTGTGCTACCAGCCAGGGTTGTTTTACTTTTAACCTTAAAGTTTTTTTGGCTGGCTATGTGAAATACATTCCTGGACTTCTGCCCTTTTTGTTTGTCCTTAGCCATTGTTTCTCAGCAACCTCTCACCAGGCCCCCAGACTCTTAAACATCCTTCTTTCACTCTCTACATCTCTAGAGCTCTTTGGAATCTACGACTGGATGGACTGCAATGCTCCCTTCACTTCTTTGATTTCAAAGCAGCATGTCACTTAGTTAACTTCAGTTCTCAGCAAAAAAGCAAAGGTGAAAGAGCCACCATAATCCTCCAAAAGGCTTGTGGTATAGCATCTGGTTTCCACCTGGTGCAAAGTAAGCATTCTACATACACAGTTGAGAGAACCAAACTCTTTCGGTGCCTTTGGGGTGTGCCTGCTGGGTTAGAAAACCTCAAGGCTACCAGTCTGGTTGTGCATATGAGGGATGGTAAGAAAGCCAATGTGCTGCCCGAATACCCAGGTTACTGGTCCTTGAGCTGACTAAGGCCAAGGGGCTATGCAGACATACTTTATCAGTATGGGTGGTAAGAATATCTCCTGACATAAATACACACACAACTATACTCCAACAGGGAAGGTGTACACTTTCATCCAGAAGTCCAAGAGAGAATTTGTCTGTTTCATAGTTGAGAGAGTCTTTTAATAAGCAGTGAAAGTACATGAGCCCATACCTTTACAGGGAAAGTTTCTCCATTACTAATCAATGATCAGAGTGGCCAACTTTATCATAAGCCATAGAGGTGGGACCCAACATAGATGAGTACTCTGACCTCTTTTCCAAAAAGAAGCAGAAATGTGTAATCTGGTTGGATTTTTTCCCCAGAAACTGTATCAGAAGGGTGTATCACACCACCCACCAATCCTTAGAGTTTAAGCCATAGATTCACAAACTTCCAAAGATATCCTCACCCAACTCCAACTAAAATGGTCACAATTAAAGAACTCAGTCACTAATTTAGGCAGGGATGAATTCAACTGTGCGGCTTCTTTGGTGTGGCCATTTGGGAGGAGTAGGTCATGATGGGATCCACTGTTTTTCACTAGAATGTGACTGTAACTGTCAAACTTTCTAGAAATCATATTTAGTTTTAAAGGTAAAATTCAAGGAAAAGTAAAAAATTTAAGGATGCAATTAAAATTCCACTTTTTAAATCAATGTAAAATTAATGACACTAATGACTATTCTAGAACATTTGCTAAACATAAACAGTAAATTATTTATGAATGCTTATTTTTCCATGGCCCTAAGACACTGGGCTTAAAATCATGCTTATTAAAAGACAGATGGTCAAGGATGTCAGCTGCAGCAGCAACCAAGGCATCCTCCAGTGGGTGCTGGTTGATTATTAGTAAGGCACAGGCATACCATGTAGCCAGCGTACAATGTAGCCTCTGCAGCCATGAAAAAGATGGTTCCAGTCTGTGTGTCATGATGAAGAGATTGCACACATCTTCTGTTCAACAATATGGAATCTCACTCCATGGTGGGCACTCAGGGTCAACAAATCAGACAAAGGAGCTATCAATCTTGGTTCTTTGTATCACTGTCCCCTCTGCCTACAAAGTTCTGTGTCTCTTTGCATGGCAGACATTTGTTTATCCAGGCCTCAGCTTAAATGCCACCTCCTCACACGAGCCTCCCAATCTAGAAAGGCCCCCACTCTACATAACCCTGTCTTAGTTCTCTGTACAGCACAATCTTTTATTTATTTACTTGGTTGCTATCTGCCTCTCCCACTGTCAGGAGAATAGGCATCTCATCTTTCTTGTTCATTGCTGTATTCCTGGCCCTTAAAACAATACTTGTTAGAGAGTAGATGCTCAAAAAGCATTTGTCAAATGCACAAAAGAAAATGAGATACCCTTAATAAAACAGAACAAAAATTCTTCAATAGGGCATAATGAAAAATCCACAAATCATATTCTACATACTATGAGGTTATTAACAAAACTCAACTTGCAATTCAAAGGATGTTTAATAGTTTACATCCAACCAAATGCTCTGTTTTTACTTAGAAAAATACTGATCAATCTGAACTTGGTTTAAATACCCATGATTTGGTCCTGATGGCATGGTTCAGTAGACTGAGTGCTGGCCTGCAAACCAAAAGGTCACTGGTTCTATTCCCAGTCAGGGCATAGGCTGGGGTTGCAGGCCAGATCCCCAATTGGTGATGTGCTAGAGGCAACCAATGTTTCTCCTGCACACTGATGTTTCCCTCTCTTTCTTCCTCCTTCTTTCCCCCATTCTCTAAAAATAAATTTTAAAAGCCCATGGTTTTATCTATTTTCTTCAATTCAGAATTTAAAACATCAAATGAAAACTAATCATAACATTTAAATAAGCTGCCCCAATTCCATTGTACTATAAAAATCCTTATCAGAGACCTGGCTGGTGGCACAGTGGATAGGCGCCAGTCTGCTAACCCAAAGGTTGCTGGTTCAATTCCCATTCAGGGCACATAACCAACTTGCAAGCCAGGTCTCCAGCCAGGTCCATAGCTGGAGGCAGGTGACGGGCAACCATACACCAATATTTCTTTCCCTCTCTACCTCCCTCCCTTCCCTCTCTCTCAAAAATAATAAATAAAACCTTTAGGGAAAAAAAATCCTTACTAGAGTTTTATGTACTGTTAAGTTCACAGAGAATGAAAATAATGCCAAGGGTCCATGATGGGCCCAGGTGCTCCATGTGTTCAGGCCAAGACCAGGGCCTACTATGTTTAATACATATCTGGAGACAATGTTTAAAGTCACATTTCACTCTTAAGGATAGTGAGCCAGCTACTTCAGATAAGAACTGCATTCAAAGGCACTCTGCTCTTTTTCCTCTATGTTGACTACTAATACCACAAAAATAATTTTCCAGATATTTATATACTGTTAAAATCCCATTACAACTAACTTAAAAAGTTGTTTCATTTGGTTCAATGACTCATTCAAGGAAAGACAGCAACCAGCCACTGTCTATATTCCTTCATGATTTGGTTGTATGAGATTTCTGTTTAACATTTTAAGCAGAAATAATGTGATTCTTTCCCCTCAACACTAATGCTAAAACTACTGTTAACAAAATTCTCTTTAAAGAGATAAGTTCCTAGTCCAGAGCTCTTTTCACTATGCTTCAATGCCTTCTTTAGTATGTTTTAAATTGTATTTAAAAATTATTTCATATTAGAATTAAACTTAGATTTTTCTATCCATGAAAAAAAAAAGGGGGGGAAGGATTTATTCAAAGCAGTTTAATAGCTATAAATTTAACTATCCATGTCTAGGCCATTATTTGAAAACTATGTGGTGACCTAAAAGGAGGCTGGAAAATCAATTTAGTGGGTCATGATATGGCAGTTTAAAAATGAAACAACAGAATTAAAAACCATCAGCGTGTCCTGCACATACTTGGTACACCTACTGCTTTGTGAAAGCAGAACATTTCAGTCATATCCACCTAAATATATATTGAATCACAATGTTCAATGTAGTTTTTACTGTGAAAGCTGGTTTGGGCCCAGCAGTTCCTCAGGCATTGGTTATCATCAGAAATCTCCTGAAGAAGTGTAATGAAAGATTCTTTGGCCCAAGCCTCTATTAATTCTAGTTCCATTACTCTGGGAAGGGGCTAGAACTTCCTAGGAGAACATGACCGGTCTGATATAGAACTGCTGTTCTGGACTCTGGTTCTGAACTATGGTATAGCAAACAGTCACCAAGCTTCTGTGTGAGACAGTCCAACATGGGAAGAAGAGAGGCTGCCCTGAATGACAAGAAGGGTTCCCCAACTTTTTGAACTACCCTTTCCTATCCCACACCCACTACTGCGCCTCTAGAGACTTTCCACAGGACTCAAGGCAGTACAGAGGCAGAAGGAACACCCTGAGGGACCCAGGCCTCAAGGGGCAAAGGGATAATGAAGGCCACTCATCCTATTACCTATACTCCTACTCTCTTCTTCCCCCTCTCACTTTATCCCTCTCCTCAACCTCATCCTGTAGTGTTGCCTTGCTACTTTTGGTATTTGGACACAGGGATGAATGATCCTGGTGTGAGGCTTAATCAGCAGTTCACGTCAGAATCACTGGAGAGTTTTTTTCTAAAGGTTTTATTTATTATTTTTAGAGAGAGGGTTAAGGAGAGAGGCAGAGAGGGAGACAGACATCAATGCATGGTTGCCTTTCACCTGCCTCCAGCTACGGACCTGGCTGGGGACCTGGCTTGCAACCTGGTTATGTGCCCTGGCTGGGGAATCGAACCAGCGACCTTTGGGTTTGCAGGCCGGCACCTTATCCACTGTGCCACCAGCCAGGGCGTTGGAGAGCTTTTAAAGACACACACATGTGGTTAGGGGCCTGAGATTCTGTAGGTGTGGTAGGAAAGACAGTGATGGAAGTAGGTGGACAGGAATCTCCATTGCTAACATGCCCTATGTATTTGACTCATAACTAGTGTTAAGAACCATTGCTTGAGATTCCAGGGCAGAGGTCCTGATCTGGCGTCCAGGGATGAGAAATAATTATGGCAAAACATGTATGTACTTGAGCCTTCTCTGAGACTCTCAAAGATCTACAAATCATACTCTTAGGGGTAGGACTCTTCTTGGAGAAGCTCCTTGGTAACCTACTGAAGCACTGGGCAAGGAGGTGGAGGAACAGAGCTTGTCTTGTGCCTGTCCCTGCAAGCTTAGAGTAACACAACCTTTTGGGGCCCAAATTTCTTCCTCTACAAATAGTGTGTGTGCAGTGGAGAGCCTGGGGAAGGCACTGTATTACTGGGCTGGGTGCTACCTCTAAAAGGCCCTTCTACAAACGCATGTTTAGAATGAAAAAAAAAAAAAAAAAAGACTGGCAAGTTACTTCACTTTGGCTAAAGGCCACAATTAAAGATGTATCTTTAAGGTTACCTACCTGTCAACCTGTTCTTTGCTCATGGCTGCAAATGTGAAGCACTCGGTTACTCCATTGATGGCAAGCAAAAGGACATAGAGGCAATAGGAACGCAGCAGAACAGGACCTATAAGGAAACAACCCACTGAAATGCCACAACACAAACGTGATGCCCACATCTATCCTCAGTTTGGCTGGGTGGTCAGAGAACACCAGAATGGGGTCATGAGCCCAGCTGGTATAGTCAATGGGCAAATGCATGCTCAGGCCTATGATCTTAGTTTTCTGGAAGGACTCCTAGTATTCCATGGCACTAAAATAAACAGCTAAAAACAAAATGACAAGTATGAATAAATGCACAGATCTCTTGCTTAATAACTAAAAGCTTATCTAGCCAGCAGGCAAATCTTCTCGCTTTTTAAATCAGCATGAAGCGGCTGCTGGTTGGAGCACTCAAGGACACACGTTGCCCTGTATGTTAAAAGAACCTGAAGAAAAGACCTTGAGAAGGGCTCTTCAGGAGCAGCAGGAAGCTACAGAGATAGAACACCCACAAACATACAGGGAGAATCAGAGCCCACAGTGTTATTTTTTTCTGTAGTTCTATTGCTAACTAACAAGCTTTGAAAAAACCTACTAACAAAAGATCAGAAGCCTTAGAAATGGATTGATTCCCCTTTTTTAAGACAGCTGTTACCCATGGCTGGTGTGGCTCAGTGGATTCGTGCTGGCCTGCAAACCCAAAGGTCACTGGTTCGATCCCCCAGCCAGGGTACATAACCAGATTGCAAGCCAGGTCTCCAGACAGGTCCCCAGCAGGAGGCAGGTGAAAGGCTACCATATATTGATGCTTGTCTGTTTCTCTCTCCCTCCCTGCCCTTCTCTCTGAAAATAATGAATAAAAATCTTTAAAAAACAAATAAAAAAACAAAAAACAAAACAAAACAAAACAAAAAACAGCTGTATCAAGAGACAGCCAAGAAATCAGTAAATTCCACTCCCAGGTGTACCTCCCACAGAAATAAAAGCATGTTTTTACAGAAACACTTGTACCTGAATGTCCATAGCAGTTTTACATAAAATAGCCCAAACTGTGGGCTATCCATGGCTATCCATACAAAGAAATGCTCAGCAATCAAAGAGAGGAAAAAAACCCAAAAAATTACTGAACTATGTAAAAATATGGATGAATCTCAAAACTTTCTATTGAGGGAAAGAAGCCAAACACAGAAATAATTAAAAATAAAAAAATTTTTAAATAAGCCAAACATACAAATGTCCCTGTTACAATATTTCATTTACATAAAATTCTTTTTTAAAGCAACACTAATCTATGATGACAGAAGTCAGAGCAGTGGCTACTTCTGAGCTGAAGGTGGACAGCTGGCTGGGAAGGGTCCTGAGAGGACTTTTGGGTAACAGAAATGTTCTATATATTAATCTGAATGGTAGTTACTAGGTTTCATGCAGTTGTTAATACTTATCAAACTGTACTCTGAAGAGCACAGCATTTTATTTTATGTAAATTAGACCTCACTAAAGAAAAAACTTAATCACTAAAAGAAAAGGCAGGGCAGTGAGAGTGAGGCTCCAGAGTCTCAGAATCTGGAATTCATTCATGGTTTAAGGAAGCTGCTTGATATGAAAGATCTCTGTGCCATTGCGACCCTAAACAGATTTATGGCAGTCAAAAATTACAAAAGGGGTACTAACAGGCAGCCCTGGTGCCCAACAAAACCCATCTTACAAGGTCCTTTCTTGGGATCCTCATTTTATCACGTCATGTTGCCTTTCATGCCCCAAGGGGCTGCAGAAAGTCACTGGCCCCCACTGCAGCAAAGGGACAACTCCAGTAGAGGAGGCAGGGCCAGGTTCTGCCCTGGGATGGCTGGCGGCCATCTATGCTCAGTGAGCTTCTAGTGTCTCTTTACCTGCTGTTCTTTGGCAGAGGGAAATGGAGCTCGTCTCCAGAAAGCTAACGGTATATGTGGGTCTATCTGAATGTGAAGAAGCACTGCTTTGCATTGTGGAGAACACAAACTTGCAGGAAACAGTGATTCAAATAAAAGGGCTTTGAGTCATTCTGGGGGACAGAGGTTGAAATTAGGAAAGTCTTAGATGGAACTTTAAAATATGGATTTAATTGAGTTGTGTTCTATGTTGCATGATACCCCCCAAAAATATGCGGAAGTCCTATCATTTGGAAATAGGGTCTTTAGAGAGATAAGTCAAAGTTAAAATGGGGTCATTAGGGTGGGACCAGTGTGCTTATAAAAAGGGGAAATTTGGTCCTAGCTGGGTAGTTCAACTGGTTGGAGTGTTATACTGATACCATAAGGTTGCAGGTTCAGTCCCCTGTCAGGGCACATACAGAAATCAACCAATGAATGCATAAGTAAGCGAAACAACAAATCAGTATTTCTCTCTCTCCCTCTCCCCTCCTCTTTCTCTAAAATCAATAAATACATTTAAAAGGGGAGGGGGGTTTGGATACAAAGACAGACATTAACAGAGGGAAGACGATGTGAAGACACATGGAGAGAAGACAGCAATGTGGTTGGAGTAACGGATGACTCATCAGCCAAGCCTTGGCTTGTCATCAGCCAAGGATTGTTGACAAACACTAGAAGCTAGAGGAGGCAAGGAAGGTTTCCTCCATGAGAGCTGTAGCCATTAGAGCCTGGCCTTGCTTAAATCTTGATTTTGGACTTCTGACCTCCCAAACTGTAAGATAAGACATTTCTGTTGTTTTAACCATCCAGTTTGTGGTACATTGTTATCTCAACTAATACAAGGGGCCAGAGAAGGAAAACAACAGATTTTGAAAAGAAAGGGCCAGAGAGAAGCACCTAAGAGATAAATGTGAGAAACGTCAGGGAAGTTCAGTGAACGTGTATTTTTCTTGAGGACAGAAAAGCTAGGTATGAAAACAATTCTGAGACTAGTCACTAGAGCACTCACAAATCTCCTAATTAAATATACTGCTAACCTCAAATACTGCAACGAAAAACCACGGTGCCCCACCCGAAAGCCCATCTATGTATTGTCCAGGTTCCACATTTGGAGATAGAAATATAGAAGATGGAGAATCTAAGAGACCAATTCAGGCCACAGGTAAGTCCACTTCATGGGTGAAAACAGAGGTCAACATGCAATTGGGGCAACTGAGGATAGCAGTGTTGCAAGTCCCACTTTCAAAACTAAGGTAGTTGGTGGAACCATGAAGAATTGCTGTTCTTTTCTGATTAATTCAGGAAGACTTTCTGGGAAAAGTAGTTTTGTGAAATATTTGAGCAAAAATGACTGGAGGGTCGGAGAGTAACAGTGTTCATATTTCCTGGCACAGAAAATGCATTCAGATATGCAATACTGGCCCAAAGAGCCAGCAGCAGGGCAAGAAGATGAGGGGAAGTAGAAACAAGGGAAGAACATTCAGCAGGCACCCTGGGTAGACACATGGACCCTACCAGAAGCCACCACAGGCATTAGAGAGCGCTGGAGTTTGGTCAGAGTGAGAGGCAGCTACAATCAGGAGACAATACTAGAAGACCCAGCTGGGACAGTGACACTGATACAGCCCTGACCCAGGCAAAATATGACGATGGTCCTGGTGTCCTCAGTGGCACCCCAACCACATGTTCATTTTACAAACTAGGAAACCAGACCATTTGCAAGACTCTATTCTCTCTGAAGATGACACTGAGAGACAATCTTTTTGAGTCTAAAGTTATTAATGACCCTGACATAAACCATTAGAATTTATTACCTTAAAAATCAACTAACACTGACCCTTTCAACTGACAAATATATTATCAATGTGCAAAACTGGCATCAGTATCTCACTTGAGTAAAAGGACTGCACAATAATAGTCATTTGTTTATATGTTTTTTTTATGATTAATTACTCCATCAGGCGAACATTATATTAATGAGAGAGCCCTCTCCTCATGGCAATGTCCTGTGATTATGTTACACTAAAGGCCGTTCCTTGGTGATCATCTTCCTAAAGAACAGAGCGCTGTGAAATAGCCACATCTCCTCTCTCTGCACTCTAACTTACTAATGGCTTCCTGCTGAGGCCTCCCTGCAGCCGCCTGATAGAAAGGTATTTCTTAGAGCATGAGCCCCAGGGAGCTGCAAACCATAGCATTTATTTCAGCAGGTGTTTCTCCAAACTTCATGACCTTTGTTCTTGGGTAGAAATGTGGCCCTTCTTTTCCTAATTCCGAAAGTTTGGGCTCATTACAGTGGAGGTTAAAGCATGCCAGTGAACTTGTAAAATGGCAATTGACAAAGTCCTTTACATGGAGATGAGACAGCAGAAAGGAGTCTTCAGGGTTCTTGTCTAGTGAAATGAGGAATTAAAAACACCTTTGCTAAACTCAAAATGAAACACTGCAAATGGGCTGCCAGCCTCCGGCCCAGCACATCTTGAAATTGGTGATGTCTCCAGGGCCTAGCAAGAGCTGTGAGATGCTCAGTGGCCTGGGCCCCAGGCATTTCAAAATTCGACACAGTCAATACTTTTTTCCTTCAAAAGCCAAGTCACTGGATTACATATATATACAATTTTATTTCCTGAGATCAATTCTCCCCTCTGCAAATGGCTCTGGGTTATTCTTCAAAGGCTTTTATGCATCAGGCTGTGAGAATTATGTGGTATTTACTATCTTCAGATGTGTTCTATACTAACTGGAGGCTCATTAGAGCCTGCTCTCTGTCTTCCTCACCCCAGAAGGGGCACAGGGGAGCACTTGGCAAATCACAGTTTAGGCCTAAGAGGAAAGCCAAGGATTCTTAACAACTTCAAGTGAGGTTCAGGAACTGATCACGCTGGTGCCAAAGCCCCCCGTCCACACCCTGAGCACCAGCTAAGGACCATTCTCCCCACATGACACAGATCTCAACCATGTGTGCACAAGTTCTTCAATTTTATAAGACTCTCCTATTTCTGTTCATAAATTAGAACAAATATGGCAACTCTTGTGCGTACCTGATCCCGAGCTAAGCATGGCCCCTCCATAGATATCCAAAGCTAGCTGAGAGTAGGCAAAGCCAAAAACGGTGATGGTCAGGCCAGCCAGCAGGGCCAGCTTGAGCAGGGACTCCAAAACCACGGCAGCCACGGCTATGTCCTCCTGGTGCCAAAGAGAGGGAATGAAGTTGGATGAATCATAAGCTAAAGAAAAACTTCACATCTGGTCTTCCCCCTTTGCTGTTTTACAGATCACTTTCAATTGGTGAGGGACATCATCACTTTTCTGTAGCTGTGTTTGTTTCTGCCAATTAGCAAGTGAGGGAAAAATGATAACATGGGCCTCCTCTGGGAGTTTACGGGAGGTTTAATTTTTAACTCAGGATAAATTATTTCAAACATTGCTTAGGAAACACTAAGTTTCCCCTCTGATATTTATTCTTAAATGGGATAGCAAATTTTTACATTGCTAGCTAGCTTTGCCAGCTTGCTTCTCCTGACACACATCTCCAAATTCTGGGGTTCCGGTCAATGTACTTATGAAAATATCCTTAAATCAAATTGAGAACTACATTAGCTCATTGTGAGACATAGTGCGTAAACTTTACTTTGAAAAATGACTTCTAAGACATGTAAGAGGCCAGCTTAGCTTGTTTGTTTGTTTGTTTGTTTTCTTAAGATTTTATTGATTATTTTTAGAGAGAGGGTAAAGGAGGGAGGCAGAGAGGGAGAGGGACATCAATGTGTGGTTGCCTTTCACCTGCCTCCAGCTACAGACCTGGCTGGAGACCTGGTTTGCAATCTGGTTATGTGTCCTGGCTGGGGAATTGAACCAGCGACTTTTGTATTCATAGGCCAGCATCTTTCCACTGAGCCACTATCCAGGGCCAGCTTGTTTTTAATTTTCAGCGGTTTTAGAAAAAGGGAAGTTTATACAACCAAATACTCCTGGATTAAAATCTCTTCTGTATTTACCAACCAAAGTATGTAGATTCTCATGGTCAGTATGCTGCCCTGGGCACTTCATAGTCCTTAGATATATAAACAATGGATGATGGTGAAAGAAACTGAATGACCAGGTCTTTTCCCTCCAGGTTCTAGGCAGTCTCGTCCCAGTCTCTGCATCCTGTGGCTCACCTTTGGGTCTTACACCTAAGACCAGACCATGGGAGGGGATTTGCACTGCACTGGGGACCACCACCAGAGTTCTGAGAGGGCTGGGCCAAGAATAAGGTCACAAAGAAGGACAGAGGGTGAGAAGAAAGGGCCAGCCAGTGGGAAAGGAAGAAGATTGTGAAAGAAGTGAGCCACCATTCAGAGTGTGTAGAAAATGAAATCTAGAAGAAAATTTCAGATCAGACAGAAAGGACAGACCGTTCTATATTCTGGTGTATTTATCTTTCAATTAGAGAAAATTCATTTGAGACAGTGACATAAAAACCAAGAAAGACTACCTGCTTCTGAAGTGTGGCATCCTTTTCTCTCTCCAGCACCTTAGCGAAGAATATATAAAAACTCTCCTCTATTGGCTGGAAAATTAATCTGGCCACAAGGGAGCCAAGGTTATTCACTATATCATATATGCCTACAAAACAAAAGGAAAAAACAACAATCCAACTGGTTTTCCTTTTTGAATTTTCACAGTACTATTAACTTTTATTCTTATTTTATTTTTTAAGTGAAACTTTTTGAGATAATAATATAGAGTCCCATGTAGTTCTAAGAAATAACAGATCCAGACAGAAAGGAGCAAAAAGGGGATGGATGTAATACAACAACAATAAAATTAAAAAAAAAAAAGAAATAACAGATCCAGGTACTTTTTACCCAGATTCTCTGAATAGTGACATCTTGCAAAACTATAGTACAATGTCACAACTAAGATACTGATGTTGACAGTCAAGACACAGAACACTTCTATCATCAACATGTTTTTATAAGTCACTAATGCCAAGTTGACTTTTTTTCTATTTTTATTTCCACTACTCTGAAGTTACATATATGTATTTTTAAATGTATTAGTCCTGGCCAGTATGGCTCAGTAGATTGAGTGCTGGCCTGTGAACAAAGGGTTACCAGTTCAATTCCCAGTCAGGGCACATGCCTGGGATGTGGGCCAGGTCCCCAGTCGGGGGTATGCAAGAGGCAACCATACACTGATGTTTCTCTCCCTTTCCTTCTCTCTCCTTCCCCTCTCTCTAAAAAAGAAAAATAAAATTAAATTAACAAATAAATATTTAGAAAAAGTATTACGACCTATCTAGCCATGTAAACATGGGGCAAATCTTTGTGACTGTGATGATTGGCTCTTTTTTCTCTTCTCTTAACACCTTCCCACCCCCAAAATGAGCATCAGAGAGCTGCCAAAAGCAGGGTAAGGGCAAGAGATCTCAACAGAGAGCCTGTCACTCAAGTCACATGAAAAGGGAGAGTCAGCCCTGGCTGGTGTGGCTTAGTGGATTAAGCACCAGCAATGTGAACCAAAAGGTACACTGGTTCAATTCCCGATCAGGGCATATGCCTTGGGTTGCAGGCCAGGTCCTGGGTTGGCGTATGTGAGAGGCAACCAATTGATATATCTCTCACATACCCATGTCCCCACCCTCTCTTTCTCCCTCCCTTCTCCTCTCTCTAAAAAAATAAATTTTAAGCCCTGGCTGGTAGCACAATGGATAAAGGGCCAGCCTACAAACCCAAAGGTCCCTGGTTTGACTCCCAGCCAGGGCATAACCAGGTCGCAAAGCCAGGCCTCCAGCCAGGTCCGTAGCTAGAGGCAAGTGAAAGACAACCATACATTGATGTTTCTCTCTCTCTCTGCCTCTCTCCCTTCCCCTCTCTCTAAAAAGTAATAAATAAAATCTTTTAAAAATAAATAATCTTCAAAAAATTTTAAGAAAAAATAAATCTTCAGAAAGAAAAAGGGAGAGTTAGTGTACCATATATATTAATAAAGGCCTACAATTTTTAATCTTAGGATTCATGTTTTTATCATCTTCAGTTTTTATAATCTTCAGATTTATTTTTGTTAACCATATTAAAATGAAAAGAAAAATATTAGAACTTATCTACTAACAGTATTCCTCTTTAACGAAAAAACACTACAAGATTTCACTTTACCCTGATCGCCAAAATTTAAAACGTTCAAAAATGTCATCACATATCGCTCCCCTGCAAATAGAAAAGCAAAATAATTAGCAATTCAAATGTACATTATTTTCGAGTTTCCGTTTCTCTTACGGTCTACCAACTTTTCCTGTTGACAAATACTCTCAAAGGAGAAAAATTAGATAACCAATTAAAGAAACATTCTTTGTCCTAATGTTGATTTCAAATACCTTGAAATAATTACAATTTAGAAAGTGCTGGGAGATTTACTGATAGCAAATCTCCAAACCAGTTACAAACAAAACAAAACAAAATCAATAAAACCAGTCTGATAAGTTTTTTAAGTATGGAGAGATTACTAAAATATTAATAATGAAAATAATTATCCCAAGTTTTAAGGAAGGTCAGATAATTTGAGTGTGGATTCTGAGAAAATTTGAGTGTGAATTTGAGAAAGGTCCATGGTTATGTGCAGAGACTTATTAAAAGTTTCCTCTCTGGGTGGAGAAAAAGCTCCATGGAGGTTGGCAAAGCTCTGGACCCCAAGTTCATGACTCAAATCTAAGTCTAATGCCTTCAAGATGAAGACATCAGCCCGGAGTCCCACTCCCCCATTACCAATTTTTATGAATTTTCCTATTATCTGTGAATGGAAAGCACTGACCATTATGGAGATAGAGTACTGAAGAGTGCCTGCAGCCCTATAGAGCAAATTCTCATCTAGCAACTTGATAGGGAAAAAAAATACGAAGAAATTAGAAATAATGATCTCTCCAGTCTCTCTGGCCCTTGTCTCCCTACAATAACCTAGCCACTGCACCTGTAGGAGGGTTCTACCAGGCACTGGCCCCATGGCTGTATTCACTGCATCTCTGCACTGCTTTAACCCATCCTCACTGCTAAACAGTTCCAGTTTTTGCAAATCTAGCTCCTAGGCAACCTCTGCTTTCACACCTTTAAATGACTCCTCAATGTTTGCAAAATGTCCAATCTCCTTAATTATGCATTTGAAGCTATTTGTAAACTAACCCCCAAGTTATATGTTTGGCCTCCCTTCACCAACCTCATTCCCACCTCCCTCCATCACAGTCACCTTCTGCTACACCACCCTATCAGTTTCAGCCCCTCCAGCTGCTCTGAGTCAGGATGGCTCTCAGCATTTCACCACCTAGAATGGCATTTCTGCAGGGAACTCCTTGTCTTCTGGCACAGTAGGCCTCTCCCTCCTATACTCTGTAAGCTCCCTGAGGGCAGGAACAATGTCTCAGCCATCTCTTTGTTCCTGATTTTTTAGCAGAGCTGCCAGGAAATGAGAGGGCACTGAAGAGATATCTGCTGAACGAGCCCACATTTTCTAGTCCTCGCAGTTCTATGTCAGAGTTAACCACACCAAAAAAATGTGCGTCTTTGATGAGAGAATGAGCTCTTGAACCCATGGTCTGTTACTCATTCATCTGTGTATTCTCAGCACCTGGCACAGAGTGTTCAGGAAATGTGGGGGCAGAAGGTAACGGCATATGCATTTTTGCCACTGCAATGAATGATTTCAACATTTTTAGAGCTGCAGTTTTTAGATAAAAAGAATCTGGGGGTCCTTGTCAAGCCACTTCCTTATATCACAGCCATTGAGATAGAGGCTCTAAGAAGTTCCTAATGGCCCTCTGCCAGTCAGGCCAGGGTGGCCCAGCTGTGCAGCAAGCAAGCAATCGGTGCCAGTTTCAGGCCTAGGACACATATCTGGCCACTGCAATCCAGACAACCATTTCTTGGACTGGGTCCATTCCTCAGCCCATCTAAACTGCTCTTAGAACTTTGGGAGGAAAAAAAGTACATACATATAAGGAACCACCCTTCCCAAAACTCTAACAATAAGGTGAGCTATCACAATACAACAATTGTGCTAGATACCTTTATCAGCAAATACTTGCTGAATACTTATCACATGCTGGGCCCAGAGGGTGCTAGGGAGGCAGTGGTGATAAGCACCCTCCCCATTCTTAAGAAATTTATAGTTAACATACATTCACTCAGCTCTCCAAAGGCTCTAACCCTTGTTTCCCCTAGAAGTCCTACAGTTTCACTTTTTTAAGGGCAATATTAGAGGCTCAGGCTAAAACATGGACTCTCAAAGCTCAGAGAGCCCTGAGACGACACCTCCTGGTCCTAACCTTTAACTCCAATGGGAAAAGTGAGGCATACAGGGAGTTACTTCCCTTTGGAAATACAATTAGTAAAAAAATGAAAAAGATGGGGGAGGGGGAGGAAAATAATAATAGTGCGCTGGCTGGTGTGGCTCAGTGGATTGGCACTAGCCTGCAAACTCAAAGGTCGCTGGTCTGATTCCCCAGCCAGGGCACATAACCAGGTTGTAAGCCAGGTCTCCAGCTGGAGGCAGGTGAAAGGCAACTATAATTGATGTTTCTCTCCTTTTCTTCCTCCCTCCCTACCCTTCTCTCTAAAAATAATAAAATCTTTAAAAAATAAAAATTAATAGTGATGGTTGTAGAGTGCTAAAATTATTGGAAACTTTTTATTTTCTTAAATATTGGTACTGAAGTTACATTATTTTTATAATTAAAATATAATTTTTAAAAAGATTTTAAAATGTTTATATATATATATATGTGTGTGTGTGTACAGACATATGAAACATATATAGACAGAAACTATTGTACTACCTTTAGCAGCTTACAGCTGCCTCAGATCTCATTCTTTTTTTTTAAACATGTAAATCATGTTTTTAAAAAAGATTTTATTATTTCCAGAGAGAGAGGAAGGGAGAAAGGTAGAGAGGGAGAGAGACATCAATGTACAGTTGCCTTTCACCTGCCTCCAGCTACGGACCTGGCTGGAGACGTGGCTTGCAACCTGGTTATGTGCCCTGGCTGGGGAATCGAACCAGCGACCTTTGTGTTCACAGGCCAGCGCCTTATCCACTATGCTACCAGAAGGGACCTTCATTCTTTAAACTAAAGCTGGATGCAAATAATCTAGTATATGTACATACATAAAAACAAGATGGCCTTTTAGCTCCCTGCTGGCCTTTGGCACAGAGAGCTCTGTCACTGTTACAGTGGAAAGCCCTAGAAAGTTGGGAAGCTGACTAAACTATTATATAGGTAAATCTTACTGTTCAAGAAAATAAAATGATAAAAACCTGGTTTTTAAAAAGTTCAAAAAAAAAAAAAAAGAAGGAAAAAATGTATAAACAGAATAGGGTAATGAGACTACAGATAGTTTTCTCTATTTTCCAACTTTTCTATAATTGATATAATACTTTTGTAATACATTTATTTTAATGATATAACAGGGTTTTGGAGATAGATTTGGATTCAGATCAAGCTGTTCTTTCTTATTATAGAACCCTGAAGAAGTTATATAATCTCACTGACTTTCAGGGTCTTCATTCATAATAAATAAAGATGATATCTTTCTTACAAGGCTATGATTTAGTTGGACAACTTAAGTTTCAAACTAAATAAATGTTAGTTTCCCTCTCCTTATATAAAAAGCTCCTGTTTCTGAGGAGCCTCTGCCCAGGGGCTGTAGACTGCAGGTGGTCTGGATCTACCTGACCAGGAGTTCTGTGGAATCCCCTTGCTTATACTACAGTTCTTAACTGACCGGGGTTACCTTTTACTTACCTTCTGTCAAAATCTGTTTCAAGAAAGACTGTTTGAAAAAACTCCAAGTCAATTTAGCCTCTTTCCAATTTACAAAAGCCTAAAAGAAAAAACAAAATTTAAAAATCCCAGGCATTGCAAATCTAAGAGTACAAAAATGCTACGTGAGAGGCAAACCCATTTGGTCCCTAAATCCCAACTTGGATAGTTTCTACTACTTTTTCATTTAATGTGGGGACACAGAAGCATCCTACAAATACTGACAAAGAATTTATAATCCTAAACATGAAGACAAATTCTCTAGATAGAACAGCCCCCTATAAGGGGGCTTGCCTAGGACTCACTGAGACCCCCAACAAATTGTGTTGTCATCTTGCTGCTACCCAGACAGCAAGCCAAACCACATCTCACACATACAGCTCACAGTCAGTTCTTTCCTTGACATGTACCAAGCTTCAGAACAAATTCTGCTCCATGTACTCCACATCTTAATGCTACATTTAGCCAGTCAGGATCCCTTTACATAAAGTATATGAGCTTTGCTTGTATATTTCAAAAGAAAGTCAAGCTTCTCATGTCAGTTAAACCATCAGAATTGGTATAACAGAAGAAAGAAAAAACAAAACAAAAAAACTTTTGGCATGGCTCTTCCAAAATTCTCAGGGGTCCTTAGGAAGGGCAGAGGTCAACCTGTAAGAGATAAGCAGCCTCAAAGGCAGACAGCTGACCACAAAAAGGAAGACTGGGGCAGCTAACTGGACACGCCCTCTTTTTTTCCACCCTCCCCCCACAGTTCCTCCTGAGGTCCCCTCCTCTATCATGAAGGCATCCTGGATCCCAAAATGTTCAGTCTAAGTATTAGGTTCTTAACCTCAGGGTACCCACATTTTTAAAAGTTCTTATTAACTCAAAGTGATGACTTCTAAAAAGTGGAATTTCATGGTGTTCTTTGGGAGGAAAGGGGTGAATCACAAAGGCTAAGCCCACTCCACCTCTCCAAAAGGTCACCTTTAGCTACAGAAGTTAACCCAAGGGCAAACTTGGAAACTGTTCCAGTCACATGGGCTCCTCCTCTTGGCCAAAAGCCCATCTGTATGGAGCAAAATATAAACCTGGCCATAGATATAACTTAAAATTTTCCAGCAGCCATAGTCAACAGTAAAATTTACTCTTCAGTAAGAAACAGGTTAATTTCATATATAATGAATTAATCTTAATAATATTATTATCATTTCAACTTGTAAAAAAGGATTAGAGGCATTTCAAATTATTTTTTATTCTAAATCTTTGAAATCCAGTGTGTATTTTGCCCTTACAGCTCATTTAACTCCAAATATGCCATAGCCACATGTGTACGGTGGCTACCATTTAGAACAGGCCAAGTCTAGAGTACCCCCTAATTGCAAGAGTCATTTCCAGTCCTCAGATCTCCTCATCCCTTGGTTTCAGACCCTTTCTTCCAGACACTGAAAGGACAAATTACTCCTGCTTTAGGGCATCACTGGACTGGAGCAGATGCCAGGGATAGCTCTAGCCTATGAGTAAATCTCCAGTGAGAAGGAAACTGGGGCCCTGGCTGGTGGCACAGTGGTTAAGGCGCCAGCCTGCAAACCCAAAGGTCACTGGTTCGATTCCCCAGCCAGGGCACATAATCAGGTTGCAAGCCAGGTCTCCAGCCATGTGCATCGCTGGAGACAGGTAAAAGGCAACTATATATTGATGTCTCTCTCCCTCTCTCTCTTCCCCCCGCCTCTCTAAAAATAATAAAATATTTTTTTAAAAAAGAAGGAAACTGGGCATCTCCTTTTCCCAGAACAAAGAGCCCAGACTACCTCCCACCACCAGGGGGCACTGTGTACCACATCATGTTTGGGCGCTGCTCCTGCCCAGTCAGGAGAGGAGCCACAGGCACACTTCTCTCTTAGGTTCCCCATGCCAGGGGATCCTCCAGGGGGTCTCTGCACAGCACTGCCTGTGCGCTTTAAAGGAAATGAACCCTTACGGGTGGCATACAAAGCTCTTCCTGAAGCCTACTGGCTGGAAGGTTATGGACTTGGGAAGATGATTGAGCGCCTTAAATGGAGTCCTTTAGGAGAACAAAATCATGAATGTCTCTAATATGATAACTCATACTTGAACATTCCTTTCTCCTAATGCCTTAAATTTAAATGGACCTACAGTTCTGAAGGAAGAGCCATACAGCTTACTACATCCATTTGCTCATTAAGGACACAGAGGCAAGAAATCAGAGATTTGGGCTTCTTCTCAGGCATTTCTGCTAAGTGGTAGACTAGAAGTGCCTTCTTTGGGCTTTTACCGTTTTGTTCAGAATGGATTTGTTACTTGGGATGGTCAAAAGAGGCCTATTTAACAAGAGCTAGGTTGGTTCTGCAGAGCTGGTCCACAGGCTGTGAATTTCCCTGGAATCCCCTGACAAACAAGCCATTCCATTACTTTACTGCATCGATGGAGAAACTGAAGTCTGAATGACAAAAGGTGGCAGAGAGTACCTCCAGGGAAGGTCTGGCATCAGAACTCTGGAGCTCACTGTGCTTTAGTCTGATTCACTCTACCACTTCCAAATTCTTGACTCAGGATGGGCTGACCAGCCATATCCTTATCAAACTGACAAGAGTCATCAGGAAGCCTGTGGCCACTACCCTGTCCCATGTCCTCCATCATATCCAAACACCACACAGTGCTCCTTTCTCTCTCTTACTCCAGGGCTATGGACTCTGCCTTGGCTTCATCCATGTTCCCACTTCTACCCTCCTATTGTTCTCATCACTTCTCACCTGGACAACTGCCACCGACTCTTTGTGAGCTTTTTCACTTCTAACCTTCTCTCTAGCCCATCCTTCTCATGGTGGGGTTTTGGCCTTGGAAGCATGGTTAGTGACTGGGGCTTCAACTGCATCTCTCAATTTATTAGTGCAAAGGCCATGGACAAAACACTTTGCTAAGCCTCATTTTTCTCATCTGCAAAATGGAATAAGAAGTCCTATCTGCTGGAGCTGACTGAATGAGAGAAAACGAGGCATCCCATAAATCTGTAACAGAGGGTAAGCTCCTCAACCCAAGCAATTAGGTCATGACACCATCCAAAATCTTTCATTAGGCTCCATGGCACGAGGCCAACACTACCGGGTTCGAGCTCAGCAGACCATAACCTACTTATACCTTTTGCTTTCTCTTCCCTCCCCAACTGTTTAGCCAACTAAATATCCCAGTAAATCCAAATTCCAACACCGTGATGGACACAAAAAAGGCCCTGAGAAAACATTTTTCTTCCAATAACCACAAATTCACATTTCTACCACACACACATTCACCTCTGTCCACCCACATGCCAAGGCTCAGCTCAAAATCAGCTTCCTCCATGAAACCTTCCTTGATGTTCCCAGATGGAATTCATCAGTTCTTTCTCTGTGTTTCTAACCCCAAACACACACACACACTGTCTTGCGGTATAGTTTGCTGAGTACACATCAGGGTTTTCTTTAGTGATGTTATCTTTATTTTTTTATTGAATTTATTGGGGTGACATTAGTTAATAAAATTATGTTTCAGGGGTACATTTCTATAATGCATCATCTCATCTGTCTATTGTATTGTGTGTTCACCACCCCAAGTCAAGTTTCCTTCCATCCCCATTTACCAGCTGAGCACACCTCTTATAGTAACTCCCCACACAATGCAGGTCCTGGGCAGGAACCCCACTCAGGGCACCTGGCGCAGTGCTTAACACAGAATACTGCTTAATACATTAAATTCCTCACCGTTTCTTAAATATCAGCATATCTCTCATATTAAATCCCTCAGAAGTGTTGAGAATATAAAATATAAAAAGGGCAGTCATTATTTGAGGGATTATTAACTTTAGACTAAATAAGCACCTTTAAAGGAGATGGAATTATATAAGCATAGGAATGGAGTCTCCCAATTTGGTCAAATTGAGTTTGAATACAATTGTTTGACTAGTTTAGTACGAGGGAGCCCCAGTGCAAAAAGCTGCTCCAGAGAGACAAGTTAAACATGAGGACCCTAAGGTCTGGAGAGAGTCCTAAAGGGTTCACATCTGCATGTACTGCCTCCCAAATGCACAGGAAGCCTCTGAGTCCCAGCACTTACCTTCCTGCATGGCTATAACCCAGCCAGCAGTGAGCGCGGGGCTATGCTGTTTGTCAGCAGGAACAGTGCCACTGTGTATAACAGATACACACAGCTTTCTCATGGTCAAAGCTTCTGTCCCAGCAGAATGAGCATGGGTACTTTCAGGACAGACTCCCAGATTAAACTGCTGAGCTCACACCAATGCCATCAGCGTGTGCCTTCCTAGGAGGTTTCAGTGGAGCTATTCCTATTCTCGGAGTAGCAGTGTGATGGTGGTGGTGGTATCAGCAGTTACTACCAACACCCCGTTGGGCCAGGCCACACTGCTAAACACCTTACATGTCCCATCTCATCCAGCTGTCCCAACCACATTAGGAGAAAGGAACTCTTACTACCCACATTTGACAGATAAGGAAACGAAGCTAGGAGTTCTGAGCCCATCGCAGGGTTAAGTACACACTTGACAGAGTCCTTATTACCCTCTCTCTCCTTGCCTGTGTTAATGTCCAAATGCTCCTTTCCAAAATATTGCTAGGGCACAGGGGCTGGCCCAGGCTGTAAATCTGACCAGGCTTGGTACAGGTGAGCCCTGGGGAGCACTCAGGGGAGGGGATTCTCCTGCACGTTTGGTCCCACTGTGCAGCAGCTGGCATAAGCTCCAGGCAAGAGGAGGAATCTCAAGTCCTAATTCTGTAAGCCTGCAGATGAGGCACTGTGGTATCCCAAAATTATCGTGTTGATTTAGCTTAAAGGTAAAATCTGATCAGAATGGAGAACTCTTAGCTAACAAATAAAAAATATCTGGCTGTTACATCAGTCTAGTTTTTCTCGAAAAGTTGTAGGGCAAGATTCCATAATTTCTGAGACTGAAGTCCAAAATATTTTATTACTTTTTAAAGTAATCACGGAAGAGGAAGAAGTCCAGTCAAAGCCTTACCTCAAGCAAGAGCATCTCATCCAGCCAGCAAAGAGGTAGGGAAAAAGGAAAATGGATCCCCCAGAACAGAGCAGTGCACAAAGCAACTGAACAGAGGCAATGCAGTATAACATCATGTATACAATTCCAAGCCCACAGATAACAGCACTGACCCCATAAGACAGGAAACAGGTTAAACAGACTGAGAGTTGAAGAGTTGAGTAGAAAAAAATTATGCCTCACTCCCACCAGTTAGCACGAAGACTCCTCAGAGGTCCACACTGGAAAATGGATCACCTGAGGGACAGGTTTGGCAGGAGATGAAGGAACCATGCAGGAGTCATCCCTGCTTTATCAGCACTCTGGAATGTCAACACCAGAGTTCAATCCTGGGAAAAACCAGGAGACAGTAGAACGCAAAGTGGAACACAACGGTTACAGCCTGTGCTCGGCTGGGAGTCAGGCCACTCCAGGCTCCTGTCCTGTCTGACCCTCACCTTGGGCAGGTATTTGGCCACTACGTCTTGGTTCCTCAACAGTAAAACATAAACAATTGTATCAGCCTCACAGACTTGTTATAAATATGGACAGGTAGAATACTCAGCACAGGGCCTAGCATATTGGTTCTCAACTGGGGGCAATTTTGTCTCCCAGGGGACATGTGGCAGTGCATGCAGACACTGGTTGTTATAATTGGCGGGTGGTAGCTACTGGCATCTATTGGGTAAAAATCAAGAATGCTACTAAACATGCCACAATGCAAAGGACAACAAAGAATTAACCAGCCCAACATGTGAATAGTGCCATGATTTAGAAACCCTGGTTGAGCACATAGCAAGCACTCAATAAATTAGCTATGAAATCATCTTTACTATTATAATAATAAACAATCAAGTTGTAGCTTCTTTCCCCCAAGGATAACCAGCATCTGTGATTAAAATGGTAAGAGACAAAAACACACTACTTACTCGAGTTCTCAGAATATGGGGTAACAGATCTGTCATTCTGGAGACAGGAAGAGTTTGTTGCTTGGTTGATTTTGGGAAACCCAGTAACTTTTTAAAGTAAATAACATAGCAGAGCACCAGAACTGCAGTATAGAAAAGCTGAAAATAAAGAAAATAATGGGTTTAAATTGCACTATTTTAATATAGGCATAATTAAAATATGCCTATTATTTGGACCTCAAAGGCCAATCAAGAAATAGAACAATTTTAATTTACTGCACCTTCTATTGAGTGATGCCTCACCCTCTGGTGCGTTGACTAAGCCCAAGCTCCACTGCAGCATCTCTGCAGAAAGTGTGCAAAGGCCCTCACCTGACTGGGAGAACAGAAGCTCTTCTGGGCAAGAAGAATATAATTTCTATGATAGATGTCTATTACTGCCAACTGCTACATGAATGTCAGTTATGTTCTTAAAGGATTTGCATTTGGCAAAAAATAATAATAATAATAATAAAGAACATACAAAAAACAAACAAGAACCGGCTCTCCCTCCTAGACACTGTGAAGATCCCTGTGTCCTGGCTGGGCTAATATCCATAATCTAGTACTAGAGATTTTCTATAAATCCCAGAAACTTGTGACATTATGATTACAAAGCAGAACTAAGCTGCTGGCTCTCTCTTCTCTGCCCAGTGCATGGGGAGGGCAAGAGCTATTACAGGATGGGAGGGGAAAGGAGAACAATGAGAACCCACACTGCCTCCACCCACCCAGGACAAAGGACGGCTTCTGGCCTGCAGCAGCCTGGGATTTTATTTGCAGGTTGGGGAGAAGTATTCAAAGAGCCCCTTTTCACAAACTCCTTTCTACCTTCTTTCCCTCTGAAAACAGCAATGCACACTAGCTCAAGAAGAAATGGGACTTCCAGGCCCCCCTTTCCATCTGGAAACACCTGCTGGAAAGGCACAGAGCAAGGACAGAGGAGTCTCGGGTCAGCCAGTTTGGGTTCCTCTGCTATGCACGCCTCTCCCGCCCATGCTTGAAAACAGAGCCCACCAGCCACTATCCTTCTTTTTGTTTAAGTTTTATTGAGAAATAATTGACATACATCACTGTGTAAGTTTAAGTCTTACAGCATAATGGTTTTATTTACACATATTGTGTAGTAATTACCACAGTAAATTCAGCTAGTGTCCATATTTTCATATAAACAGAATTTTAAAAAGGAAAAAAATTTGTGATGAAACTCACAGAATTTACTATCTTTCCTATGCATCATGCAGCAGTGTTAGCTATAATCATGATGTTGTACATTACACACCCAGTATCTATTTATCTAATAACTGGAAGTCTCAACCTTTTGACCACCTTCCTCCAATTTCCCCCCCAAATCCCTCTTTCGTGCCTCAGTCCCTTTAAGCCACAGCAGCACTGCTGTGAGCCACACCATCTGCTGCCCACATTCTGTGATAAGTACCCTTTTCCCAGCTCCCTTCTCCGCCTCTCTTCATCTTCCAACTAAGCAGAACCTGGAGAAACAGTTACAGCCTATGGGTGGTCTTCATGCAGCATATGATAACCACATGATCCCTCCCCTTTATTTCTATTGAGGAAAATTCATCTAACATAACATTGACTGTTTTAATCATTTAAAGCATACAATTCAGTGGCTTTTAGTACATTCAGTGAACTTACCACCATCACCATCTAATTCCAGAACACTTCCAACACTCCAAAAGGAAATGCTGTAGCCATCAAGCAGTTACTCTCCATTTCCCCCATTCCTTGGCAGCCACTAATCTCCTTTCTGTCTCTCTGCGCCTGCCTATTCTGGATATTACATATTAATGGAATCATACGATAGATGGCCTTTTGTGCTAGGTTTCTTTCACTTAGTATAATGTTTTTAAGGTTCATCATGCTGCAACATTTATCAGTGTCTCATTTTTATAGCAAAATAATATTCTATTATATGGAGACACCATTTTGTTCATCAGTTGGGCATTTTAGGTGTTTCCACCTTTCAGCTATTGTGAATACTATTGATATGAACATCCATGTACAAGTTGTTTGAACAAGTGTTTTTAATTTTTTGGGGTGTATAACTAGGAGTGAAATTGCTGGGTCATTTGGCAGCTCCACATTTAACTGCCAAACTGTTTCCCACAGTGGCTAAACCATTTTATTTTACCACCAGCAATGTATAAGGGCTCCGATTTCTTCACACCCTTATCAATACTTACTATTTTATTTTTTTCTGATAATAGCTATTCTAATGGTTGTAAAATCATATCTCATTGTGGTTTTGATTTACACTTGCCTAATGACTAATGATGTTGAACATCCTGTCATGAGTTTATTGGCCATTTATTTGTCTATCTTCTCACATGTGATGGTTTGTCTTTTTGTTGTTGAGCTGTAAGAATTCTTTATAAATTCCAAACTGACCCTTTTATTTGACATTTGATGTTGTGGGGTGAGGGGCTATTTGAGAAGAAACCTGGCAGCAGGTCAGACAAAGGGAATCCCAGGGTTTAAGTTGTGGCTTGCCTGCTGATGCGAGGTACTGTTGGCTCTTAGACCTCTAACGCAGAAGTTGACAGAGAATGTACCAAAGAAGGGCTCTCTGAAGTCTTATGATAAGGAAGCAAATACACTTAGAACTAGCCTTGCTGACATATGATCTATGTATGATAGATACTGGGTGGGAGCTATGATAATCAGAAAGTCATAACAAAAAGTGCCTTTCCCAAGAACAGTCAACTAATAACTGGGTGCATAGTGACCCTCCTGTCCTATTAGGGACAGTGCATCAAAAAGTATGATGAATGCTGGGAATTGTAGTTCTGAAGCTAATACAATGTGGCAAAAATGCCCTGGCTGGTGTGGCTCAGTGGACTGATTGCCAGCCTGAAACCAAAAGGTCACTGGTTCGATTTCCAGTAAAGGAACATGCCTGGGTTGTAGGCCAGATCCCCAGTGTGGAGCATGCAAAAGGTATCTGATCGATATCTCTCACACATCAATGTGCCTCTCCCTCTCTTTCTCCCTCCTTTCCCATCTCTAAAAAATAAATAAAATCTAAAGTAATGATAATTTCAAAATGTGGCAAAAATAATCACAAATATTTTGTCTAAATTATGCAATTGTTTGCAAATTGCTTTTAGGAGGCAATTCTCATTCTAATTCTATTAATTTAAAATCTAGCTCTTCTTTGTCTCATAAAAATATCTGTATTATTTGCCTAGGACATGGAAAAGGTTTTCACATGAATCATTACTAAAAATTTTAACTTATCTTCCTATACATTAAGAAAAAATTACAAACTGCTTTTACAAACTATTTGATCTTAGGTTTCATTTTTAATTAACACTTGTACTCTACTTATATTTTATTAGAACCAGAAATATGAACTAGAACTAGAAAACAAGATAAAAATGAAGCCCAGACTGCTAAAACTAAAAATGTACCTACTAAAACTTGACTTAAGCCCTCTAACTTACATAAGATTTTTTTTAATCCTCACCTTAAGATATGTTTTTTCATTGACTTTAGAGAAGAAAGGGGGCTGAGAGAGGTGGAGGGGGGTAAACATCGATTGATCACCTCCCACACGCACCCAGGCCAGGGATGGAACCCTCAATCTTTTGGTGTATGAGATGACAACCAACTGAGCAACTCAGCCAGGGATGAATTATGTAAGATTTTAATCTAAGTTTAAAACAGGCTTGGCAAAGTTTCCTTCTACTCTGAAAACAATGGTTGAAATGCAAAGGAAATAACACACATGCAATTTGATTCCCACTCCACCCCTTTACTGCTTTCTTTCTCCTTCATAAGACTAGACAATCAAAGATCAGTTTGATATGGACTTGCCCACAGAATATCTAAAGGAGTTTTTATGTGTGACAGTGATACCTAGTGTGTGGCCTTCACCAGGTTCCTGGGGACACCAGTGTTGGCAGTATATGGAGCAGGACAAGCATGGCAGCCAGAGGAGAAGCAGTGTCAAAGACACATTTCTGGAGCATCTAGCCTTCTTCATATGCACAAATACTTCAAAATAAACCACATTGTAATGGGAACAATAAGAAAAAAAAAAGATAGAAAAACAGATTATACAAAAGTGAAAAGCCATAACTATTACCTGGGCCAACGAGAAAATGTACAGTCCCCAGTGAGGCCGCCACAGCACAAGCAAAGCTGTCAACACACTCTTGAGGATTACCGACAAGCTCTCTGCGATCACCTACAAACAAGCCATAAAGAGCGCACTTTGCAAACATTACTAAAAAACTATGCAAAAGCATTCATTATTAAAAACTATTTTAAAAGATACAAAAGAATGACATACAGACAATCTGGGATAACCCTGGCTGGTGTGGCTCAGTGGGTTGGGCACTGTCGCACAGACCAAAATACTGCAAGTTCAATTCCCCATCGGGGCACAGGTGTGGGTTGCAGGTTCAATTCCTGGTCAGGGTACATATTAGAGGCAACCAATCAATGTTTCTCTCCCTCTCTTTCTCCTTCCCTTCCCCTCTCTCTAAAATTTATTTTATTTATTTTTAAAAGATTCTTATTATTTTTTAGAGAGAGGGGAAGGGAGAGAGGCAGAGATGGACAGAGACATCAATGTACGGTTGCCTTTCACCTGCCTCCAGCTGGGGACCTGGCTGGAAACCTGGCTTGCAACCTGATTATGTGCCCTGGCTGGGAATGAAACAAGTGACCTTTGGGTTCACAGACTGGTGCCTTATCCACTGTGCCATTCTCTCTAAAATTTAATAAATGAAGTCTTAGAAAAAAAGATTTACATTTATGTTACACGTATTCTTTTATACATATCATATATACATGTACTTAAAGATTTTATTTATTTTTTTAGAAAGGGGGAAGGTAGGGAGAAAGTGAGGGAAATAAACATCAATGTGTGGCTGCCTCTAGCACACCCCCAACTGGGGACTTGTCCTACAACCCAGGCAAATCCCTGGTTGGGAACTGAACTGGCGACCCTTTGGTTTGAAGGCTGGTGCTCAATCCACTGAGCTACACCAATGAGGGCTCATATTTTAAAAGATGAAGAGAAGTTATTATCAGTATACAACTAAAAATGGAATCAATAGAAAAATCTAAACTTTACAATCCTCTTAAATTCCTTAATTTTTTTTTTCTTTTTTAATTTTTATTGTATTTTTTCCATTACCATTTAGTCCCCCTATTAAGGCATTTTTTTAAAAAATCACTCTTTCCCATATTCTTTGTATTTCCCACTCACAGCATAAGGCATACTGACCTTGAGCTTGACAAGCATATGCGCTTGTGCCATGACCCAGAAGGGCTCTCCCAGAAGTTCCACCACAGCTGCGAGACCAAACACCACCACCCCTGTTCCATAGTGAGGGACGGCATTAGGATCAGGTACTTCAAGCAACCGTAACCAGATCCAGCCCAGGAACAAGGACCAAAACATACCTAGAGGGACTCTAGAAATGGGGGTAAATGTTTTTTATTATGTCAAATATGAAAACATAGATATATCTTTAAATAGTAGCATTGAACAGAAAAGAAATATAGTTATAATCATAACTATGTGCTCAGTACCCCTTTACCTCAGTGATACTTCACAATGACCCTGTCATTATCTGCATTTAAATGACGGGGGAACTGAGGCTGGGTACTGGGTAATTGGGCTAAGGTCATGAACAGCTAGTGAAGGAGAGAAGCAGGACCCAATCCTGATCTGTTTAATGCCAGGCTATACTCCTATCCATTCTATTACATTAACTCAAAAAGTGAAATTCTCCAAAAGTATGTGCCGTTGTTACCACTTAGAATCATTAAAAGACAGGAGACAGCTGGTACTTACAGCCAAGTGACCAACAGTCCACTACACAGTATCCCTTCACAAGTATACCACCGAGCACTTCAAGATAACTGGGTAGTTAACAGTCATTACTCTAACAAAATGAAAGCCTTCCAGCTTTCTGATAGTCCTTTTCACGAGGCAATAAGCAGTTATACAAGGGCTGCGCTGGGAAACAAACCCAACCACAGCCCTCCCTGCAGGCATTTAACTGCAGAAAAGCTATTATAATTTTCAGCTGATGTGCTTGGTCTTCAAAAATATTCTAAAAGGCTCAGAACGGAAACAAACATAACAGAATTGAAGAAAGATATAATGAAACTCCTAAAAGGCTTTCAAAAAATAATAAACGCATGTTAAAAACTCAGAAAATACCACAGGTGGAAAAGATTAGGAATAAAAAAGATGGCACAGGCTCAGTGGGGCCCACACTGGGATCAGGAACAGTAGAAACAACCCTGGAAAAGGGTAGAACTAGGGCTAGAAACCAGAACCAGGACGCCCCATCTGGAGCCTCCTCTTGGCTCCCGGCCATCCAGAGAGAGAAAACAGCAGATGCCAAGACCCCAGAAGCCTACTGCCTAACCAAAGCTGGAGACAATTCAGCTTTAGGCAACTATTGCCATTTAACTTGTAACATTCATTACACTTGTCTTCAAAGCTGTCTCCTGACAAAGCACAACTCACGTGAGCCACAAGAGGTTGACGGTCTGGCTCCAGTCTCGCTGGGTGCTCCCACTCAGACATGCTCTACGGAAGGCCTCTCTGGCCAGGAAGATGGTGGTTGAATAAAGCAGGGTTAGCCTATAAAGAAAAAGCAGAAATCAATACAGTGTCTAGAAGTTTATTTTTCGTCTTTTCTTCTTTGTTTTTTTTTAAAGAGAGAACTAGTGAGATTTTACTAGCAACAGGAAAGAAAAAAATCACTGGTGGTGATGTGGATGACAGTTGAGTTCTATAGGACCCCTCACTAATCTAGTCCACTTAAACAACAGGAGCCAAATAAGAGGCCCTTGAGCGTGTATCCACAGTCATGCCTGGGATAGTTATGCCACAGTGGCCCCCACAGCCTGCAGTCTTTATGGCTATAGGCAGGGGTGTGGCCCTAACCGTAAGGAAAAGAACAAGATATAACCCCACACAGCAAGGGGACCTCTTGGTCACTCTGAGATTGGTGACCCAATGGTCCTTGTGAAAGAAGCTGAGGCTCCACTGAGTGGAGGCTGTGGCAAAACAATCTCAGGACAGGCAAAAAGGTTAGCAGCCATGATGGAAGAGGCCGCTGCAGGGCAGGGCAGCAGGCTTGCCCGTGTACCTCCCGGGCTGGCAGCACCTGGGGGACCCTTCTGCACCTCAGTGAGGAGTAGCTGAGGTTTCTCTTCCTCAATAGGCCATGTGTGGCACAGACAAAGCCAGAGTGGGGATGGCCCAGGGCTAAGGTTTCCAAAGTTGTCCAAGGACCATCTTGCTCCCTGGTGCTTCTGTCCACCATTTCAAATGAAGAGACTGACCCATACATTAGTCAAAAAGGAGGCAGGCCAGACAAGGGCCATTAAAGCAGAGATCTACCAATCTGGAGGAGACTAGATGGAGAGAGGCCCAAGCTGCTTTAAATCTGAACACCTAAGAGGATTTGATCTATTCCTTCCTGCTTTTAAATGAGTATTTCTCAAAGTATGGACTCTACTTCAAAATCACCTGAGGAGCTTGTCAAAATGCAGATTCCTGGGCCCCTATCAGCCCTACTTAGTGTCAAGCTCCCCAGATGATTCCTTTACCCATCAATGTTTGAGAACCTTCACTAAGCTCCAAGAACAGGGCAAAGAGTAAGTTTGGTAGGTATTAGATGTGAAATGCTGCCTGGAACATACTGTCTTATTTATCAGGATAGGAGATCACATCTGAGAAGATGAGCTATTCTGTGCATCAACATCACTTCATATACTTTTGTGTCATTTGTGAATACCAAATATGTGTGGGTGTCCTTAAACAGAAAGGAAAAGAGTAGAAGAAAAAGCAAACCAGCTAAGAGCCTCCAAGGAACTAATGACAAGGACTCATGCTCTTATCACAGCTACCACTTTCCATTATAAAATTCACTGAGGGGAGAAAAGTGGCTGTTCCAGCACTGAGATCACAAAGCACATCCTCGCCAACTGCAGAATTTCTGCTTCCTTTGTTGTCAGCAGGACAAGAACACAGAATTATACCTGAGACAGGGTTTGCAATGAATTACTCCCACTCCTCTCCTGGGTTCTAAGAGCAGGCAAATAGGAACAAGCTGGCAGGGAAATGTGCATTTGGAGGCTGCTAATGGAAAACACTCCATGGGTCCATTAAAAGCAACATCCCCCACTCATTCCCCTACCCCAGCATGTTCCTCCTCAGCCCACCACTAAAACACTCTGACTCTAGTCAATGTCCATGCTTCTAAAATCCAAGGGTGACACACAGGCACAGTGGAAAACCTGACTAGGGACGCAAGTTGTGGACAATACTAGGGCACATCCCTTACCTTACATTCACTACACCAACAATTTCCTTTGACAGGAAACGAAGAATAAATGCATTCAAGACAAAGGTGATCAATCTAAACAACACCTATAGAAAAAGAAGAAAAATATGTAAGAATAAGTTATGTTGGGCCCTGGCTGGTGTGGCTCTGCTGCACATCATCCTGAGAAGCAAAAGCTCACCAGTCTATTGCAGGTCAGGGCATATGCCTGGGTTGGGGTTCAGTCCCTAGTCAGGGCATGCAGGAGAGGCAACCAATCAGCGCTTCTCTCTCACATCAATGTTTCTCTCATTCTCTTTTCCTTCCCTTCCTCTCTCTCTAAAAATAAATAAAATTTTTATTTAAAAAAGAACAAACTGCCCTGGCTGGTGGCACAGTGGGTAAGGCACCAGCCTGCAAACCCAAAGGATGCTGGTTCGATTCCCCAGCCAGGGCACATAACCAGGTTGCAAGCCAGGTCTCCAGCCAGGTCCGTGGCTGGAGGCAGGTGAAAGGCAACCATACACTGATGTTTCTCTCCCTCTCTGCCTCTCTCCCTTCCTCTCTCTCTCTGGAAATAATAAATACATTTTTTAAAAATAAAGAATAAACTATGTTGAAAGTTTACTTTGCTGAAATGAAAACGAGGCTGTTCTTCCTAATGGAAAAACACACAGCTGCTTTGCCATGGAGACCCTTTCTAAAACACGTAACCTGTGTGCATTTCTTCAAAAACTTCATCCCTTAAGGTCTCTTGGCACACCCCGGCAGTGGTCAAAGACCCCATTAGTAAACACTAATTAACTCATGAGAAGAGGGAGGCACTGACAGACTCAGGGAATTTCTCTGTGTTTGAAGCCCGCACTCCAAGAGGCAGAAAGGGAATTTTAGTTTGTGCTTCACAATGCCCCTCCCTCCAGCCTGTTGAGAAATAGCACACACTTGGCAAGTGTTAACCTGCAGGGTATAGCAAACTCACTAGTAATCAAAGGGTCTAATTCTCTTTCTTCTCTACGTGCTAATACCTGGGGATCCCAATAATGACATTTAATCTCTTTGAACTTCAGTTTTCAGTTAGAAAACTGAAAAGGCTGCATTATCTACGGAATATTTGCCACCATCCAGAGAGGAGTTGACATATCTTTAAACAACAACTGCAATAATAAGATAACATAAAATGCAGGGTGGGTGTGGGGAGAGGGACAGAATCCTGCTAATGCCATTTGAAAAGAATATATTCTGAGACTTTCAAACCTGTCAATTCAAGAAAACCATCTTAGCAAAGAATTCTTCCTTTGAGACAGAGAACAGAGTGCAATTAAATGGGGTTCCTAATTGGGCGTGCTAGCTAGAGTGCAAGCCTAACACACTGAGCGACTCTCCCTCTGCAGCCCAGCATCACCCACAGGTGTAACCTCAAGTGCGCTGAGAGTAAAAGACATCACTTCTGTCAAGCGCTCTGAGTTACCCACGAACAGCTGCAATCTTAGTCAATCAAAGAGTGCCAATGAACCACTAAAGTCTGAAAATCTGCGGGGAAAGGTATGACCAAAAAGGGAGAGTGTGGTTTAACAATGTCCCTAAAGTGGCACAGAGCAGCAAGGTCTCCAAAGCCAAGATATCATAATCTTAACATTTATGGAGTCAAGTTATGACCTTTTGTGAGTCTGTTGAAAGCTCTATAGCTCTCCGAAACGTGGGTACATACAGGAGTGGGCAAAAGTAAGCTTACAGCTGTATGTGAAAGTTTTTTCTTTTATTATTTATTTATTGTATTATTTATATTACAACTGTAAACCTACTTTGCCCACCCCTGTACATACATACACACCAAATTCTCTACTCAGTTTTTTTTTTTTAATTTTATTGTTGTTGTATTACATCCATCCCCTTTTTGCTCCCATCTGTCCCCCTCCCCACCCACCCATTCCCCCCAAAGTCAATTCCACCTGTTGTCCATGTCCATGGTTCCTTTATACTAGGTTCTTTTCTAAGCTGCTCCCCTTCTTTTCCTCTGCCTCCCCCCTCCCCCCTCTACTCAGTTTTAAAGGTTTGAAGCCAATTCACAGAACTGTTAATGGAAAAATTCTTTCAGCTAAAAATTTCAATTCACCATTTAACTGTTAGCCTCATCATCCTCCTGTCAAATACGGCTACCTATCTTATAGGGTTGATAACTAAGATCAAAGTAGCATTTTTGAAAAATACATAAATGAGAGGCTTTAATACTTTCTCTGACCAGCTCAGAGTTACCACAGAGAAGAAACTCCCAAATTCTTGCATATTACAATGTCATTGCAAAGCTACCTTGAGTCAGCATTATAAATTGCATACCAGATTGAATTAAAACACTCGGGGAACCTCAAGATTATGGCTATTTTTTTTCTTTAATCCTCACCTGAAAATTTTTTAGAGATGGGGGAGGGGGAGAGAGAGAGAAAGAGACATTAGTGGTTGCCTCCCATACATGCCCTGAGATCAAACCCAAAACGCAGGTATGTGCCCTGACTGAGGATCAAATGTGCAACTTTTTTTCTTTTAAATCCACAACTGAGGACATTTTTTTTAGAGAGAGAAGGGAGAGAAACATCAATGAGAGAGAAAGAGAGAGAGAGAGGCATTGATTGATTGCCTCCCATACATGCCCAGACCAGGGATTGTCCACATCTGGACTGGGGGCTGAACCCACACCCTAAGTATGTACCCTGTTAGGGAATCAAACCCACAACCCTTCGGTTACGGATGATGCTCCTAATGAGCCACGCAGGCCAGGGCTGAACCTGCAGCCTTTTCGGTGTACAGGATGATATTCCAACCAACTTAGCCACCCGACCAGGATGGCTATTTTTTTAACTCACATACACGTTTATGTTAAATTCAAAGTCAAAGTTACACTTGTGTAAAAAACCTAATGTCTCAGACTTTTCCCTATCTCTTAACTGATTTGAATAAAGTTTGAACTAATGAAGCTCTGAGGTTGCTAATGCTACCTGGTATTTGCTCCACATAGTGGCTCTTATTAGTAACATTCTTCACTTAACTTTGTAAAGAAATTCACAGTTTTTTAAAAAAGCTCTTTTAGCCCTGGCTGGTGGCTCAATGGATAGGCACCCACCTGCGAACCCAAAGGTCACTGGTTCAATTCCCAGTCAGGGCACATAACCAGATTGCAAGCCAGGTCTCCAGCCAGGTCCGTAGCTGGAGGCAGGTGAAAGGCAACCATACATTGATGTTTCTCTTCCTTTTTTCCTCCCTCCATGCCCTTCTCTCTAGAAATAATGAATAAAATCTTTAAAAAAAAAAAACCCCTCTTTTTACATCTGTTAATTGACCCTTACAAGCAACCAGATAAATGCACATGTAGCAAGTAAAACAGAGCAAATTGAGTTGCCCGATGTCATCTCATCCTTATGATGACCACTTAAAAAACTCTAATTACCATTATAAAAATAGCTAACATTTAGTAAGTACTTATAATGTACCAGACACATAACAGGAATTTCATCTAATCTCCCTAATGACCTTCTGAGGATGTATTATTGTTCTCATTTAAGATGAGGAAATTGATGCTCAGAGAAGTCGAGTGATCTTCCCAAGGATGGGCATCTAGCAAGTAACAAGGGCCAAACTTGAGCTCATGCCTCTTTCTCCTAGCCTCCATGTGAAACACTGGCTCTGGAAAATAAAGGGAAAGGCAGATTTAGGGCTTCTGTGAGGAAGGGTTGAATGGCTCAAGAATGAAACATAGAGAAACTGAGCCTCTTAGAATGACCAGGTCCTAGGGTTGAAAGAATCTTTAGACATCATTTGGACCAACTGGTATGTACTGTATCTGATAGATGATTAAAATTAGGACCAGGAAGATCCAAGATCACATAGCCAGAAGGAAGACACTGCCAACATTTACTAATTGTATATTAAGAGTCAGATACTGTGTTAAGTGCAATTATACGAATAACTTCAATCTAGTTCAACAGCAATCTCACGAGCTAGGTACTATCCACACCCCCGTTTTCCAAGGAGCTGAGGCTCATTAGGTGAAGTCACTCGTCCTGGTTCATGCTGCAAGTACAAGGCAGAACCAGGCTTTCACTTCAGCCCTGCCTGAGCCCAGGTCCCTGTTCTTAAGTTATGCCATACCGTCTCTCCGAACTCAGCGGGAGTCAGAGTTTGAGGAAGGTGTTTGAGGGTAACGGGAGAAAATTAACCCCTTGCCTTAAACAATTAGATTCTACAGCACCACAAACACTCCTGTCGCCTGATCTCTCTCCTTCAGCCATATGGGAACTACAATTCTCAAAAGGAAAGTGGTTTGTTTGCAATCTCCTAATCAGGGTTTCTGAACTATCTTTGAACTCCCGGCCCAGGAGCCCCCTTTCCGCTGCCACCTTCGCCTGTCGAACCCCCGGGGTAGCCAGAGCCACACCAGGATGAGGTCCGTTCGGGGGTAGGCTCCCTGCGAATCCCGGGTGCGGGACAGCTTGGGGCTGCCCCGGCAGAGAGTACCTGCAAGAGCAGACCGGAGGAAGCCAACCGGGCGGCCTGGCCCAATACCTCCTGGCTGCCCATAGCCGCGGCACCAGGGATCTCCGTCAGGAAACGCCGCCGCGAGCCGGATTCGTCGCGAGAAGATAGCGTCACGGAGCAGCTCGCTCACCGATTGGTCATTTGGGGGCGGAAGGCGGGGCACGGGAAGTATGGTCCCTTTAAGTGGGCCGGGTTGGGGTACTTCAAGTGTTCCCGCAACTCATCTCCTTTCCCTGTTGTAGTATCTTTTGCCGCGCTCTCTGTGTCAACCTCTACCTGTCTCAGAAAGTTAAATCGTGACCGGTACGAAGAAGTGTTGGAGAGTAACCAAACCTCCTTCTCTGGGACTCTCAGCCTACCATCCCAAGACCCGTGACTTCCCCGATCTCATTAATAAGATTCTTGCTTTTTGGTTGTTGCCTACAAAATTGCAGCCACAGCCCCTGAATTAGTTTGGATAGAAATCGACCCGAAATAACTGAGGACCAGAAGTTAAATACAGTATTTTCACATGTGTGGTTTGGAATTCTTCCTTAAGTGTTGAGAATTGGGCCTTGTTAGATGAGTAAGATGAGACTCGGAGAGGTGAAGCGACTCGTACCAATTTACACATCTTGTCCCTGGGTGGAGCAGACCCCAGGCTTCTGATCCTAAAGTTGCCTCTCTTGCCTGCATTCTACCAGTTGTGAGGACAGGAGAATGGGCTGAAAGTGCTTTTTAAAATGTAAAACACCCAATACACACACTTAGCAGTTCCTCTGTTGGGTGTTCTTATTATCCGCTATGCAGACTTTGGGAAGCCCAATCTTTCCCAATCTCTTTCAGGCTTTCTGTGATTTGACCCCAATCTGCCTTCTCAACCACCTTTCATATAATTACTGCCCTTTCCCAACACTCTAGGCTCTAGCCATTATGAGCCCTTACTGTTCCTCAAACGGGCCCTGTCTCATAGACCTTTCCTCCTGCTTCCCTTTGCCCAAAGTGCCTTTATGGCATCCCCTCACCCACCCAGGCCCCGCTGTTTTGACTTTTCTGAATATCACTGTCAGCTCCTGCTGTAGGCTGAATGTGTGTCCTCCCCAAAGTCATATTTTGAAGGCCTGATCCCCAGTGTTAACAGTATTTAGAGGTGGGGACTTTGACAGGTAATTATGTCATGAGGGTGGAGCCCTTGAGGAAGTATTAGTGCCCTTATAAGAAGAAACAAAAGAGAGATCAATTCACTCCCCATCATGTGATGATGGCAGCAAGAAGGCAGCTGGCTTCAAAACAGGAAG
The DNA here is from genome assembly GCA_004026585.1 of Noctilio leporinus. Classification (NCBI taxonomy): domain Eukaryota; kingdom Metazoa; phylum Chordata; class Mammalia; order Chiroptera; family Noctilionidae; genus Noctilio; species Noctilio leporinus. The sequence goes on along the minus strand of PVIW01002720.1, from coordinate 137,133 downwards.
AGAACTCTCACCAGAAACTGAATTAGCCAGTACTTTATCTTGGACCTCCCAGCTTCCAGAATTGCAAAAAAATAAGTTCCTGTTGCTTACACTACTCAATCTGGTATTCAGTTACGACTGCCTGAGCAGACTAAAACAGCACCTATAAAGCACTTTGTAACCCTTTACAGCTCTTGGCACAATCTGCTTTGCAATGGAGAGACTAAGATATGTTTCTCTGTCTAAACAGCCTATGAGCCCCAAGAAGGCAAAAGTGATACCCAACTGGCTTGCCTCCTGTGAGAGTGGCAGAGAAAGTCCCGAGAACTCCAATAAATACCTCCTAACTCTTACTGCTTCTGGAAACAGATGATGGGGCTCAAGGCCTTTGTATCCCCCTGCCCCTATCTTGCCAGATTAATCAAGCTCTATCTTATGGTAGAGGCTCGGAATGTGACCTTTTGACTGTCAGAAAGACCTGGCCCTGAATCCTCATTCTGCTCCTCACTATCCAGTTGATCTCCATATGCTTAACTATTAAATAGGGGATATTATCTGTCCTGTGAGGGTAATCATAAGAATTAAAGTGAACAAGAGGTCACTTAAGAAACTTACATTCTAGTGGGAGGGAGACTGAAACAAAAATCCTAAGAAATAATAAAATTTTATGCATGTAATGATAAGTGCTATGTATGAAAGAATGAAACCAGAGAAGGCAATAGAGGCTCTTGGAGGGTTAGTAAGGGGTGATGTTTTAGAGACAGAGCAAACTGGGCACCCACCTGGGATAGGAGTGTGCCTGGAAAAGAGAACAAAGTGATGGAGGGTTGAGGTATTCAGTGTAAGGGCCAAGGTGCCCAAGGCCTTGACCTGGCAACCTGCCCATCCCATGGACCTTGAACTAGCAGGTGAGGTAGGCTCTTGCTCCCTTTATCCCTAGCCAAGCAGCTGTCTCCTTCACAGCTCCTCTCTGAAGCAGAACCAGCCAAGAGCACCTCATGTTCACACACTCTTAACTGGCCATCCAGGTGCGCTGATATGGGAGGGACAAGGGAAACATTTAGCTGGGGGCAAATCAGACAAAGGGAAATGCTCCAAGCTAAGTCTAAAGGGCAAAGCCTCCCAGGAATCCAGGGTACATACCCTGAGGGGCTCTTGGGCAAGAAGCCCCGTCCCTGAAAGTTAAGGCTTAGCAAAGAGAGACTGAACAGAAGCTTTGTGCCCAGAGCCAAGCTGGGTGCTGGGAAAGTAGGGGAGAAGAAATTGTGGTGAGAGTCAATGAATGCTAACCACTGTCCTCACATCAGGCACCTGTCTGAGCACTGTACTCCTTTGTCCTCTCAGCATCCCATGAGGCAGGTAACTGAATGATGAGGAAACACGAGGGAACTGAAACACAGAGATGTTATGTTACTCACTCCAGGCCATTCATATAGGTGGCAGTCAAGCTGGTATTTGAACACAGATGCTTTCTGACTCCAAATGCTAAAAGAGTGATGCTGCTGGCCTCAAAAAGCTTCTAATCCTGAAGGAGACCTTAGAGTCCCTGTATTAAACCACAGAGAAAATATGTGACACCGAGGGAGTGAACTCTGGGATGGCTGTAGTGGCTCAGCTGTGGTTCGCTAGGAGACATCACCCACCTCCACACTGAGCCTCTCCAAAGGCCTTGCCTCTGATAATGGTGTTGTCACTGACAAGGCATGGTGCGCTTCATGGTCTTTGTGTGGAAGGCTAAGCTCAGGACTGGTGAGCTACAGCCCCACTGGCTATGGCCTGCTTTGTATGACCTGCAAGCTAAGAATAGTTTTTACATTTTTTAATGATTGGAGGGGAGGTCAAAAGGATAGTACAGGACACATGAAAATTATATGAAATTCAAATTTCAATGTTCACAAATGAAGTTTTATTGGAAGGCAGATATATCCATGCACTTGTTTACATACTGTCTACAAGTACTATCTTACTACAACAGCAGAGTAGTTTGGCCCAAAAAGCTGAAAATATGTACTATCTTGCCTTTTATAGAAAAAGTTTGCCAATCCTGGTAGGACCCAGTGCCTGACATGCAGTAGAGCTTTCAATATTGAATGACTAAATGCTTGAATAAATGAATAATGAAGGACTAGGAAAAGGAGAAAGACAAATAAGAGGGTCTTTGCCCTGGGGTCAACTGGTTTGGGGAGCAAGTGAATCTTGGAGAACACCAGACCATAATTGGTGGCCACTGAAGGAGCTGTTTCCCTTGGCTTCCTCCCTCCCTCCTACCCTCTATGCTAGGTAGCCTCCTTGCCAAGGAAAGCTGACTCAAGCTGGCTATTTTATTACAAAGCTGGAGGGAGTGCCAGGGCTGATGCCAAGCCAGTTAGGCTCCCAGGGCAGCAGGGTAGGGATGGAGGCTGCCAGCAGGTGGGAAGGCAGGGTAAAAGCTGGGGCAACAGGGGCTTTGGACTTTGGTGAGTGGACAGAGGAGCTGCTAGGTGTCAGGCATCTTGGCTAAGGGTCCTGCCCCAACAAGGCTTTCTGCTGCTCACCGGGTGGAGGACCTCCACCAGGGTCCCTTCCTGCAAGAGAACAGCAAGGCTCTGCCCTTCACACAGAAGTCCCTGAACATGAGAACATGGATATGCTACTAATAGACCACATTTGTTCAGTGTGCCCAGGCACTGTGCTGGGCACTTCACTTTCATGATCTCATTTTACCCCAAGAGCAGCCTACAAGGCATGTACCATTATTATCCCCATTTTACAGATGAGGAAATTGAGGCTCAGTAAGGTTAAAGGGCATGCCTAAGAGGTAGAAAATGAAGGCTCCAGAATTTTCACTGGGCTCTGTGGCTCTCAAACCCTTAATCAGGAATGAATCAAAATTTTTATTGATAATCTGATTCCTTGGCTCCACCTTGCATCTCTGATTCAGGAAGACTGGGTATGCCTAGGAATCTGCATTAACACACACCCCAGGTGGTTGTGACACAGTGGACCAGACTGTGAGAAGCACCGCCTAAGGACTGATCTTCAGGCACTTTGGAAATCTGTCTCCTTCTTTGAGCTGCAAGACTACTTAAAGTAAGCAAAGCAAATCCTGAGGTCTGGCCCCAGGCTTGTCCAGCTGCCAGAGGTCTTATTTTTAGGAATTAGGCTGTGGGTCAATGCTCAGGGCAGCAAGGGCTGGAGGCAGTGCCTGTATGAGGGCCCTGGAGAAATTTTGTGCCAGGAAGGGTGTACAGTACAGCTGCTGGATTCCAGAATTTGCCCATGGTTGAGGGTAAGCAGCCACAGGACTCTGGCTTCTCTGGGAATTGATTTGAACAGAGACAAGAGAGTAACCTGCAATGCCCACACATCAGACTGGTTTATAATACTGCAGCCTCTATTCCTTAACCATCCAGAGGGGGCTGGGCATTGGGAGGGGGCATGAAAGTGAATGAAGCACTATCGCTTCCCCTTCTGAGCTGAAGGTCCTTCTCAGAGAGAAACTGGGAGTGATGCCAGGCAGGCAGGTTGAGGTGGAATGAACGGGCAAGGGGAATTCAGGGGTGGGGATCAGACCCTTCTGGCTGGGGCATTAAGGGAGCTTTCCTACAGTGGGCTTGGTCAGGGAGAACACAAAGGAGGGAACTTGCTGAGCCTATTGGCACCCAGGAACTGGCTCTGGCTGCCCTGGAGGACAGAAATTCTTCCACCCACTGGTCTGTGGCCAGTGCCAGGGTGGTAGCCCTGAAAAGAGCAGCAAATTCATAGATGTGGACATGCATGTGTGCGTACAAATTCAGGAAAATGTGTGCACTTGCATGTGGTTGAAGGATATATTTGCCTTCAGATAAAGTCTCTGTGTGGGTGGATGTGTACATGCACATGGATTGATACATACTTATGAGTTTACATGTAAGTACGGATGGAAAAGCATGAATATCGCATCATATGCAGTGCATGTAACATGTGAATGTGTGGGGGTATGAAGGTGTGCATTCATGCAAGAGTACAGATATGTGTGCTGCTCTCGGGGTATGAGATCTCCCTAAGTATAATAACAGTTCATATTGTATCAGACACCCCACTCCTCATGCATCACCTCAATTCTCTCATCAATCTTATGAGATGGGCTTATGATAGTTACATAATAGTCTTATGAATTATAACCCCCATTTCACAGCTGAAGAAACTGAGTCTCAAAAGAGTAAAGTGACAAACAAGCCCATGGTCACCCAGCCAATAAGTAGCAGACCTGGGCTTGAGCCAGGCCGTTATACCTCAGAAGCCCCCTTTATCGTTTCTTACAAACTGATTCAAAAAGCTCCTGGTGAGGAACTGCCTCTGGCACACTCTCAGCTGTCAAGGGTCTGACACAGACACCCAGGGCTTCTCACGTTCTAGGAAGGAAGGAACTGCGCCCTGGGGCCTAGCTCTCAGGACCCAGGGATACACATGTAGCAAGGTCATGGAGAAGTGAAATGGAGCAGCCCTCATTGTTCAAAATCCCAAAGAATTTGGGACAGAGCTAGCAGAGGTCCCCAGCCTGAGCACATGCAGTGCTTCCTGCCCTTTGGAGCAGCAGTACTGCGTGGAGATTTGCCCCAACTCTCCTGGACCAGTTTCTCGAAGGCTACTGACCAGCACCTGCCCTTGAAGAAGGTTGGGATCCCAACCTGGGGGCCAGAGTGGAGCCAGAAACAGGGCAGGTCCTCCCTGGGTCCTGATGCAGCACCACCCACTTGCATTCCTATCTTCTTCTTGCATTGAGGGTCCAAGTGCCATGTTAAAAATCAAAACACTGGTGCAGCCACTGTGGAAAACAGTATGGAGTTTCCTCAAAAAACTAAAAATCGAACTGCCCTTTGATCCAGCGATTCCACTACTTGGACTATACCCAAAGAATCCTGAAACACCAATTCATAAGAACCTATGCACACCTATGTTCATAGCGGCACTATTTACAATAGCCAAGTGCTGGAAACAGCCTAAGTGCCCATCAGTGGATGATTGGATCAAAAAACTTTGGTACATTTACACAATGGAATACTACACAGCAGAAAGAAAAAAGGAACTCCTAACTTTTGCAACAACATGGATGGAACTAGAAAGTATTATGCTTAATGAAATAAGCCAGTCAGTAAAGGACAAATACCATATGATCTCACTCATTACAGGACAATAATGAACAAAACTAACAACAGACAAAACAGAACCAGATATATGAACACAGTGAATAGGCCTTTAGTGGTCAGGGGGAAAGGAGTTGTGGGGAGGGGGAGCAGTTTAGACAAGAACCTAGTATGAAGGAACCATGGACATGGACAACAGGTGGGATTGACTTTGGGGGGAATGGGTGGGTGGGGAGGGGGACAGAGGTGAGCAAAAAGGGGATGGATGTAATACAACAATAAAATTAAATTTAAAAAAGCAAAACAAACAGCAATAACAACAGAAGGAAAGGGGGTGGTCATATAGAATCATTTCCCCCACCATTTGGAGATGAACTAATCTAAGTTTAAATGCCTTTTGGGCAAGTCATTTCATTTCTCTGAGCCTCTGTTCCTTTGTCTGTGAAATGGAGATGATAATAATACCTTCCACATGAGTTGTGAAAATTAATGAGATCAGGCATGTAGAGGCATCCACACTGCCAGGTACATAGAATGAGTATGCATAACAAATAGGAGTTATTGGTGTCATTTTCATCAACAGAACTAACAACCATTTTTCCTGTGACCTTGGAAAAATATTCAATATTTCCAAACCTCCATTCCCTATCCCATAGAGATTCCCTTGACTTTTTCTTGTTAGGTTTATTTAAATATTTAAAAATATTGTTTATTTTTATAATTTGGTACCATAAAATTCACCTCTTTTAAAGTGTATAACTTAGTGGATGTTAGTGTACATATTCACATAACTGTACAACCATCACCACTATCTAATTCCAGACTATTTTCATCAAAACAAATCCCATATTCATTAATAGGTACTCCCCTTTCTCCCCTCTCCTCAGTTCCTCACAACCACTCATCTACTTTAGATTTGCCTGTTCTGGACATTTTATATAAATGAAATCATACCAGTTGAGGTCCTTTGCATCTGGATTCTTTCATGTTGCATAATGTTTTTGAGAGTCATCCATGTTGTGGCAAGTACCATGTATTCCTTTTTATAGCTGAGCAATGGTCCATTTTGTATGTACACTACATTCTGTTCATCAGCTAATGGACGTTTGGGTTTTTTCCACTTTTTGGTTATTATAAGTAATGCTGGTATGAGCATTTGTGCACAGATTTTTGTGTGGGCATGTTTTCAGTTCTCTTGGGTATGTACCTAGGAGAGGGAATTTCTGAGTATTGTGGAAATTCTATGTTAAACAATTCAAGGAATTGCCCAGTGTTTTTGCAGTGACTGTACTATTTGATATTCCTACCAGCAGGATATGAGGGTTCCAATTTCTCCACATCCTCACCAATACTTGTCATTGTTTCATGTTTTGTTTTGTTTTTTAAAGAGTTCATCCATCATTTTTTAGAGAGAGGGGAAGGGAGAGAGGCAGAGAGGGAGAGACATCAATGTGTGGTTGCCTTTCACCTGCCTCCAGCTATGGACCTGGCTGGAGACCTAGCTTGCAACCTGATTATGTGCCCTGGCTGGGAATTGAACCAGCGACCTTTGGGTTCGCAGGCCAGCACCTTATCCACTGTGCTACCAGCCAGGGCCTGTTTCATGTTTTTTATCATAACCATCCTAATGGGTATGATGTGCTATATCTCTTCATGGTTTTGACCTGTATTTCCCTAATGACTAATGATGTTGAGCATATTTTCATCTGCTTATTAGCCATTTGTTATATATTTTTTGTACACATGTCTATTCAAATCCTTTGCCCACTTTAACATTCTTTTTATTTTTGCCCTGGCTGGTGTGGCTCAGAATTGACCACCAGCCTACGAACAGAAAGGTTACTAGTTCAATTCCTGTCAGGGTACATGCCTGGGTTGTGGGCAAGTGTTTGGCTCAGGGTGGGTGAGAGACATCCAATCAATGTTTATCTCGCACATTGATGTTTCTATACCTTTCTTTCTCTCTCCCTTTTACTTTATTTAAATAAAATTTTTTTAAAATTAATAAATAAGTAAATAAATAAATTGCCCTGGCTGGTGTGGCTCAGGGGATTGAGCACTGGCTTGTGAACCAAAAGGTGGCCAGTTTGATTCTCAGTCAGAGCCCATGCCTGGCTTACAGGGCCAGATCCTCAGATGGGGGCCTGTGAGAGGCAGCCCATCAATGTTTTTCTCATCCATCAATGTTTCTTTCCTCCTCCTTTTCCTCTCTTTAAACATAAATAAATAAAGTCTTTAAAATTATTTTTATTTTGGCCAGCTTTCCCTGAGCACCTACTGTGTGCTGACATACTGAAGGATGGGAAGGAACACAGAGTCAGGAACTCTGCTTGAGGCATGAAGGCTTGCCTGACTCTGTCTACCACAGCTGTCACACTGGAGCATTTGTGTGAAAGAAGAAACACTGCTCCAAAAAAGGAGGAGGCACAGACTGGACAAGGGGCTCAGGTTTCAGAGGCTCTGTTTGTACAATGTACCCTCTCAGGGGCCTGCCACACCTGACACCAGAGTGATCAATACCTGGCAGCCAGATGACTGGGCATGGCTTACCAACAGAGCAGGCACCCCCTGGGTAAGCACACTCAAGAGTCCTAATTTAAGTTCACCACTCCCTAGCTAGGGCCAGCTACATAGTCCCCTCCCCAGTCATCTTTAGGCAGACCTGCAAGGTGAGTGCTAGAGGCAGTGAGGCTTCCAGGGCCTGAGCCAGCAATAGGGAGACAGAAGGACCCTGCTCCACCTCAACTGCTGTGTGTCTTATGCATGTCCCTTGACCTCTCTGAACATCAATTGTCTTTTTGGTGAAATGGAAGAATAATAGCACAATCTCTTAAGGTGATTGTGAAGCTCAAGTAGAGGGCTTTACACAAGTTTGGGGCAGAAAAAAATGTTTACTAAATATAACCCATAGTATTTTTTGTCATCTGAAAACGGAGAGGGACATGATCTATAAAGGCCCAACTCCCTTTTATAAAAAATAGGTGATAGAAGCCAGGGTACCCCTGAGTCAGACGGAAGGAGCAAAGAGGGGTCCCAGACTCTTTCCACCACAGCTACCTCTATGAGCAGCCACCCTGAGTTCAAGGTTACCACAAAAGAATTTCAGAGGCAGCAGTCCCGGCTGGGGCAACCAGACCACTCCAGGAAGCCCTCTGGCCTACGTGGCTCATCGGTCACCATCCTAGCTTTGTCTCAGTCCTTCCAGCCCATGCCATGGTGACCAGAACAGGAGCCTTCTCACTGATCTGCTGAGCTCATGGCTGAGGGGAAATATGTTTCCAGATAGGGTGAAAATAGATCCTTCTCCAAATATGTTCATCGTGGCTAAGAAAAATAAATAGAACCAAGGGGGAAAAGCGAGCAGGGAACAGCCATCAGATGAGCCCAGGCCTGGGCAGTTCTGGATTGACAAACTGCCAGATGGGTGGGGGTTGGGCTTGTGGAACAAAAAGATGTATGTGAAAGTGTGTGTGCGTGTGTTTGTGCATATGTGTATGACTAAATGAGTTTGTGCATGACTGCATGAGTAAGTGTGTGTGACAGCAAGTGTATGTGTATGAATATGCAGGAATGAGTGTGAGTGGGTATGTGTGAATGTACCTGCCTGTGTGTATGTAGGTCGAGTGTGTATGTGTGTGAGAGACTGTAGTGAATTTTTATACAGGTGAAAGCCTGTGAACATGTGTGAGCAAGAATGTGCGAGTATGTAGGCATTGTTTGAGTCCAGGTGTGAGTGTGAATGGTGTTAGTGCACAGACGACAGTGAGCAAATGAGTGTGAAGCGTATGAGTGCAAATTTGTGTGACTGTGGATATACAAATTTGTGACTAAGCACCTGTGTATGACAGTGTACGTGAGCATGTCTGAGTGAGAATGTATGAGTACATGTGTGTCAGTGTGCACCTATATTGTGTAGCATATGAGCAAGTGTACATGAGGGTGTGCATGAAGGTACAATAGTGTATGTACACAGGTTGAGTGTACGAGCGCACATATGGGTGCCTGTGAGCTTTTGTGAATGTGTGAATATGTGTGTGCAGACACTTGAGTATAATTGCATTTAACCTCTTCAACCCACCCTAGAAAATGGGTATTTATGTTATCACCAGTTTATATAGGTGAGAAAAGGGAGGCCCTGTTGAAGTAACTTGCACAAGGTCACACCACCAGGAAGGGACAGAGCTGCCATTTACAGCAGGTCTTTGTAACTCCAAAGCCCCAGCCCTTGATCAAATACCCCAGCCATCCTGCCTGCCTGACCTTCACACCTCACTGATGTGAATCCTCCTAGATGCCCTGGTTCGCTGGGATCACCCTGCCTGTCCTTGGAGCTTTTTGGACTCAGGTCCTGTGACCTGCCATGCAGCCCTGAATTATGCCACTTGCAAAGCCATGATCAATAGATATCATTGTTCTAACCGCCCCTACTGTGTGCCAGCAACATTGGGACCTTTACACTCATGATCATAGTCTTCACAAGAACCCTTCAAGGTCAGAATTACAGATCTCATCTTCCAGCTGAGGAGATAAAGGGACTGGTTCAAGGTAAGTTGTAGGAGGGGTATGGGTAAGCTGACATGAGAGCCTGATAGCCCCCATGCCTTCCCACAGGGTGCTGGCAGAGTTCATCCTGCTTCATTTCATGTAAGCCTCAAGATCAGTGACTCCCTCCCACCACCAGCCTTGACCTTTGAAGGGTTCAAGCTCATGCCTCAGCTATGCTGCAAATGATAGAAAATCCTCAATCTTTTTGGTCACTAGCAAACACTTGAAACTCCTGATGTTGAAATGGTGAACTCGAAGGGTCCTCCATGTCCGTACCTCAGGGCTGAAAGGGAATAAATGTAAAATGATGTAGTCCCATCTTAGTGTAGGGATTCTAGGCAAGCAACTTAACCCTCAAAGCCTTAATTTCTCCCTCTGTAAAATGGGGTTATATAATAATACTCACCTCACAGGTTTGAAGTCAGGTAAAACCAAGGAGACATAATGGTGCCTTAGTAAAGATTTGTGGGTCCATTGGTGGGTTGAATGTTGGCCTCAGACTCTGAGTGACTGTGCTATTTGTAGTCTAGAGGGCAGGGTGGAAATTTCAACTTCCCAGGTTTCCAAGGATTTGCTCAGAGGGCCTCAGACCTTAGCTCTCTTCCCAAGTCCCTGGTGTTTGGGACCAGCAGACGGGGCTCTCCCTCTGGGCATCTAGGGGACATGTGGTGCAGGCCCCAGCCTCTTCAGTTCACAAATAAGCCAGCAGAGGAAGGAGCAGGTTTCCAGACAGCTGTGCTCAGAGCTGCAGCCCAGGGAGGGAAGTGTGTGCTCAATGGGGAAGTTGCTGCCATAAATGCCCCAGTTGAGAAACACAGTAGGGAAAATCCACCCGTCTGCTGGGTTCTGGGGAGGAGGATCTCCAGGGGCAGCACAAGATACGCCACCTCCTCCTCCTTGGTTCCTTTAGCCTGTGGGTAGGAGGACTGGTTTCCTGCTGGTGTTACTCTCCCAGCTGCCTTTCCATTCCCTGTGTAGCTTCTCCACATTTTTTTTTTTTTTCCTTTTAATGTCCTCTGTGATAGATTCCGTAGATTCAATTCCCTCTGTTTGAAATACCTTGAGAGACTTCTCTTTTCCTGTTGAACTCTGAAGTCCAAGAGGCGAGGCCATTTGTCCAAGATCAGAGGGTCTGCCTGTGGCATCCGTCCTTTGCTCCCTCAGCTCCCTCTGCTTTTGGAAATCTGCCTTCCTCACCCTAGCTCTGTGCCAGCTTCCCTCTGCTTTGAGAGGGGCTATCTGGAAATGCAGTACTTACGGAACCTTAGCAGCTGATTCTCACTGAAGTGTTATTGATTGACACTTGGGCTACTCAGAAGCAGCTAAAACCTCATTGAGCCTATCTAGGAGGATCCAAGGTCACAGAGGAGGGTGCCACTACAGCTGGAAAAATTGCCTAAGGCATCTCTCTTATTTTCTCCCTCTACCTTTTCCCCATACCTCCAAATGCTGATCTTGTGTGGCCTTCTAATCCCTCTCTCTGGCTTTAGTGTGGCCATGTGCTCAATGGAGAAGTTGATCAGGCTGGTCTAGGAGGACCTTGGACGAAAACCCTGGGTGTAGGGGCTGATTTCTCATCCACATAAGTCACAGTTCTCCAGAGGTTTCTTTCAGGAATCTCCTGACCTCACCATCCCTGCCCATCAGATGTCTTTCCAACCTGCAGTCCCAGGCTGGAGGGACCGGGCCCTGTGTCCACTTTTCCCCGTAGTCTAATCTTCAAAAGCCTGAGAGGCCATCAGCCATAGGCCCAGACTTCCTACTCCCTGGGGCCAGAAGTGATTCCAGCTATCTGGAGCTCACCCTCTGCCTGGCTGAGGGCCATTCCTCCTCAGAGGAGAAGGAGGTGCCACCTGGCCTGGTCAGAAGACCGCTTGAGCCCCGCCCCCACTCTGTTCAAGGCTATCTATTCCTTTCTTCCTTTCTGAAACAAATAGAAAACTGGGTCAGTTTCTGGGAAGATTGCAAGAAAGATTTCTAGAAAGACTCCAAGAGAGGTGCTGAGCACAAGGGACATTGGTCTCCTTCCCTTGGAGGCGAAGGTCAGGCCCTTCTAAGGTTTCTATGCCTCTTGGCACTTCACCTGAGCACGTTAAAACACACCCACTTCCCACATAGAACATTTTTAAATCACTTTATAAGAATTGAGGTGCATTGCAGTTGACAGGCTGTCCTAATATTACAACTTGCAGACATTTAATGAAACATAGAAATTTCAAGCCTCCAGTCACTTGTGTTCATCTCAATCTCTCCAAAACACTGTCCTACTGTTATTCCTGTTTCACAGGAGGGAAAACAGGGTAAGAGAGGTTCAGTACCTTGGCTAAGACTGCACAGCCAGTGAGCACTGGGTCCCTGTCCGGGTCTGCCTCTCCCCACTGCCTGGACCTTTGTCACCTTGGATTCCTGGCTCTGCCCTAGAGACTCTGGGTTGGGGCCTCCAGGCCATGGGGTTCACGTGTCACTAGAAGAGCTGCCAGAGCGTCCGGCCTGCTAGACCAGAGCCCTCCTCCTGGCCCAGTTAGGTGATTGGCAGCAGTGCCCCAGGGCTCCTCCCAGGGGTGAGCTGCAGGGCACATGGGTTACTTGCCAGGAGCCTGGAGGTAGGAAAGCAAACACCACAAATCATCAGGAAGCCTATGTAAATATTTTATAGCTGGGTCAGTAAATAATGCAGATCCCTGGACAAGCCCCACCCAGTTCATCTGTCTTACGTTCAACACCTAGGCCAGACTGTCTGGGCTCCTCTCCTGACTTGCCCTTTTGACACAAATACTGAAGCCCAGCACTAGCCATGTTCATATGCACTATCATCACTGCCTAGCCTTTGTTCAGGCTGCTTCCTGTGCCTAAAACACTGTCTGGGTCTGCCTCTTTTGCCCCAAGCCTGGCTATTTTGTCCTCCTCTTTTAGGAGTCACCTCCTCCAAGAAGCCTTCTTTGATTTTCTGGATGGGGGCAGAGTCTCCTGACTCTCACAATGCCTGGACTTCCCCCATCTGGGTTCTGCTTACTCTGTGTGGCCTTTTCCTGGTGACTTGCTTGCTCTTTCTCTATCAGCTCCTACAGAGTAATATCTCTGGAGTTGAGTAAAGAGCTCAGCATATAGTAGGTGCTCAAAAAATAACATTGTAGGATGGAATAAATTTCCTTGTTTGGTCCTTAAATAAGTTCATGCTGCAGGAGTTCTTGTGTTCTTACTATTAGAGAAAACTAAAGTCCAAGAACAGTGCTGGAATTGACCTTCCACCTGTCTGATCTTAGGTCTAGTGGTTTCTCAATAACCCATCTGAGATCCCATGCCTCTTTCCCTGCTCAGGATCCTTGAATAGGGGACCCTCTGTTTCTGTTCAGGGAGACCCTTGACCCCTTCCACAAGCTCTAGGACCCAGTGAGTGTTAATCTATGTGTTTGAATGATTGCAAGAGACAAGGCATAAGTCAGGATTTTATCCTTGACCTAAGAAGGTATGCACAGTGAGCACCTTGGGTACAGGAGTCTAGGTGAATGGACCTGGGATCCCCAGTTCCAGAGCATCCAAGAAGATATGCATCTTGAAAGGGTCTCAGGGCGCCGGATGGAGGCAGCTGTGGGAGGTGCTTGAATGCACAGCTTAGATGCCTTTAACCCAAAGGAACTATGTGCTACTTTGGGGCCAAGCCCCTAACCAGGCCATCTCAGCTTCACAGGAATCTGAGACACAAAGACAGATGATCCTGTCTACCTTCTCCCCATGCTGTGTCAGGCGCTGAGAACAAGGACAAAGAAATCAGGGCACAGGCAGTGTTAGGTGAGACAGGACAAAGACAACTTTGCATGAGAACTGACTCTGGCCTCAATCCTCTGCAGGAGATGGGTTGCAGGAGGGAGGCTAAATGGGTTTCAACTGATGTGCCAATTCCAGCTGGTTGCCAAGGCTCCCTGGAGCTGTGTTGAGAAGGATTCTGAGCTGTATCCCTCCAGACTCAGAAGGAAGTGCTGTGATCAGTTAGCAACACCTGCCCCAAGCACAGTAATCCACCTCCAAAAGTGCCACCCTCTCCCCTCTCCTCGGCTCTCAGCACAGGGTAGAAATTAAATAAAGTTTTGTGGGTTCTTTGTTTATTACTCACAAGGTCAGTGCAGAAGTCATTTAGAATTTCCACTTATAGATATGAAAAATATGAACACATGGCCCCTTTACTAGGGCAATCTGCAAGATTGCCAGAACGGAAACAGGGAGAAGAGAAGAGAGAGGGAAGCAGAGATAGCAAGTGAAAAGTGAAATGCCCACAAGAACCTTCTGGCAGTGTGGACCGAGACCCAGATTCCCTAGGACAAGGGCAGCCACAAGTTGTGCCCTCACCAGCCAGCCATCAGGAACCAAAGGAAATTCCACAGACAAACTTAGGCAAGGACTCAGGTAGTGGAGGCACCTTGTGCTGTAGGAGGCTCGGCCCAAGCGCTCTCTATGCCCAGAAGACTGATATCCTTGGTGGGCCCAGGGCAGTGTGATGGGCACGCAGGATTCCTGGGTCGAGCTCCTGCCCTCGAACAGCTTCTAAAGGGAGAGAATCTTGTGGGGACCAGAGCAGGCAGGGACAGGCAGGATGCTCCCTTTGGACTGAGGAAATCTGCGCAGGCTACGGGGGAGGTGGCAGGGCTGAGGCAGCTAGACGTCATGTGTCCCTCTAGCCACTCACTGACCCTTGGACATCCAACCAGTAAGGCCACACAGGCAGGGTCTGCACAAGCTTTCGAAGTTGGGAAACAAGTCTCTGGAAAGGGAGCTCTGTCTTTCCCCTGCCAGTTGCTGACACCTCAGACTCATCACTTGTCTGACTCCACCCAGTCCAGTTACCGACTGTCCACCCTTGCTGCTGTAGCTTCAGGGGAAGCAAGGCCTAGTGACAGTGAACTCTGGCCCAGAATTCATAGCAGTCTGAGGTATGAGGCTCAGTGTAACCACTTCCCAGCCATATGATAATGGGTGTGTCATTCAGTCCCCATGGGTTCTGTTTCCTTTGCCGTAAAATGTCACTAATGATGGTACCCACATTGTAAGGGTTTTGTAGGAAGCTTGTGAGTGCTTGATATGTGTGAACTGAAATTATTGTCCTTATTATGATTCTAGTCTGAGACCAAGTTCATGCACACTACATTCTCTGGAGAGTCCAGATTTCATCTAGCCTCCCAGGGGACCCCTCCCAAGATTGGTAGGCATGCAGCCTGGTGGAGGGCCCTGGAGCTGGAGACTGGAGATGCTCTGGATCGAAGACCCAGGGCAGAGCAAGATGAAGAGGACAGGGGCTCCCTGTAGCCCTGTGGATCCTGGGCCTGCTGAGCTCTGGGCTCTGGACCAAGTTGGCCATCCCAGGCCACCTATAATTACCTTCCAGCAGAGCTCTGTGGCACTGGGTGGAGGTAGCAATTGTCAGGTTTTATTTTGATACCCAGACAGTGCCCTTGAGCAGCTCCACACCAGCTGGCCACTGCCAGACATGGATAAAAGTTGAGATCATTGAGGCTGACCTCTGAGTTCAAAGTCCACACATTCAAGATCCTACAGTCTCCACAGGCCTACATCTGCCAGGCATGGGGGACAAAGGTTGCTCTAAGGAGACTGGGGCAGCTGGGAAAGCTGACAGGGACAGAGCCTTTTGGACACAGCATGGAGCTAGAATGTGAAGCAGGAAGCCCAGGAGACCCAGAGTGGGCTCTCTGTCCTTGTCTTCTTTCCTTCTGCCCTCTCTCTCTTCCCCTCAGCCACCCAGGTCTTGTTCTCATGTGAGAAGATGCTGACATGACTTCCACTGGAGTGACTGGAGCAAAGGTGCCTTAAGGACAGACCTTGAGCCTGAGCCATACTGGAGGCCATGCACCTGTGCTTGCTCAAACCTGGCCCTCCTCTCACCGTCCCAGTGACCTTGCACACTTATGCTCTCCCACGCTGCTGCCCCCACTTCAGTTCTCTCATGCAAAAGAATGTAGGTGCACACTCATTCATGTCTGGGACTTCCAAGGTGATGATGAAGGAAGTAATGAATTTCTACCCCAAACTCTGCCATCCTGAAGCAGGGAGAAGATGGACTGTGGGAGTCAGCCTCCAGGGTAGAGAATGCTGTATGTATCCATGTGTTTATGGACACTGTCAGGCATTAGCACGGGTGGGTCTGCCCCCAGGCTGCTCAATCATATGCTGCTGCTCCCAAAGCCTTTGGGCACGTACCCACGAACTGCATCTGACTCCCAGGGCAGAGCCTGGTGTTCCTGGACCCCAGAGGGTCCTGCAGAACAGGGCCTGCCAGTGCCATGGTGTAACACAGTGCAAGGAACCCAGAGGCTTAGCCAACCTCAGCCAGCTTAACCTCTGTAAGCTGGTGCTCCCTGGCCTTTGCCATATGAAGGCCCAGTGTGCTAGAGAAGCCAATACATGTGCAGTTGACAAATGCTGTTGAGCATCGTCTCTGAGCATAGGAGTGCCACCATGGGAAAGCCAGTTTTTACTAAGTGCCTACAGTGTAACTGGCCTTCGCAGGATGGGACCACATGGGTGGTGGCATAAGAAGTGGTCAGGAGAGGACATGGCCCTTAAGGGGGTGACCAGCCCTACAGGTAAGAAAGAAACAAAGATATATGGGGTCTAAGACTCACCCCTACAGACCCCAAGAAGGACATATGCCAGAGCAATGGCATCAGGGGGCCTAGAGACCTATAGGCAAAAGTTCCAGAAAGTACAGTGAAGGAAAACAAGGGTCTTTGAGGTCATCCAGGAGCCCCCTACACACATCCACACCCTTACCCCTGGGTCTCTGCATCCCAACAGTAAGGGTTGAACTGCCAAGCCCACAGAAGGGCAAAGATTGGTGAACTTGCCCTGGAATCACACCCTTGTGTACCCTCTCATGCGGGCAAACCTTGTGCTCGTGGAGCAGGCTGTAATCAGCCCTGGGCACTGGCCTGGGGGAGGAAGCTGGGTATGTGGGCAGGTGGAGAGCTCTGGCTCTGCCTCTCCACACCTGCGATGCCTGCTGGTTGGCCCCAGGAAACCTAGGCAGCATTAATAAAAATAATGAAGATCATGTCCTCATTAATCTAGTCATTGAAAGCTGCTTGCTGCAGTTATTCCTGCCTCCAGGCCTCTGTTTTTACTGCTTCCTCTGCCTAGAGTGCCTGTCCTCCTTATTGTTTCCCTTGTAGTTTTTGCCTGGAAACCACCCTTTCTAAGGCTTCATTTCCTTACTTCATCACAGGTCCAAATGCAGGCCCAGTCCTTTGCATAATGTCCAAGTCCACTAAGAATGTGAATCCCCTGCTGGTCCCTGGGGTCCCCTGTGCACCCCATGTTCAAGCCCCACAACCTTACCTTGCTGATCCCTAGAATTGGACTTGGATGTAGTGAGTTCATTGGTTCCAGATTTTTTTTTTCTTTTTTAAGATTTCATTTATTATTTTTCAGAGAGAGGGGAAGGGAGGGAGTCAGAGAGGGAGAGAGACATCAATGTACAGCTGCCTTTCATCTGCCTCCAGCCACAGATCTGGCTGGAGACCTGGCTTGCAATCTGGTTACGTGCCCTGGCTGGGGAATCAAACCAGTGACCTTTGGGTTCGCAGGCCGGTGCCTTATTCACTGTACCACCAGTAAATCCAGATCTTTGGCTCTGGCTGTTCCTTCTGCCTGGAGTACCTTCTCTACCTTTCCACCATTGTCCAAGAAGGAATTCCTTGTCCTTCCTGGCCCAGGCCAGGGGCACCTTTGCAATGGAGGCTTCCCTGGTTCTTCAGCTCTAGTAGAGGGTCTAACACAAAGTAGGTGCTGGCTGAATGCTTGCAAGAAAAAAGAACAATGAATTTCTATTCTTTGCTTTACTGGAGTCTGTTGCTGATAATCTAGGCAAGTCACTTTGCTCTTGGGATCTTAGTTTCCCACCTCTACAATGGTGAGTTTGGTTTGAGCCTTAGATTTTATACTGATCCTGATAACAACAAAGTTAAATCGTATACCAGAAATAGCAGTAATCTATTGAGAGCTCACTCTGATCCAGGCACTGCACTAGGCCTTCCTTTTGTCTACATTCCCTGAGTTTCTACAGTGCTGCAAGTAGTCCGATTTATAGACAAGGGTGTTGAAGCCAGAGATAGGAGATGACTCGCCCAAAGTCACAGTTAAGTAGCTGAGTTCTCTGCAAGAAGGCCAGCCTCCAATGGCCCCAGGGGACTCCTAACCTCAGGTCAGGGCCTCCTAAAATGGCCACTGTCCTACAAAACAACCTGTAGGAAGAGGCCCTTTTGCTAATGCTCACTTATGACTCTCAGGAGGCTCAGGCACAGGGGCCTTGGCTGCCCTGCAGTCTGGTAACCCCACAGCCATGTGAAGGGGAAAAGGGGGTCCCAGAGGGCAGGCACCCAGACACGTAGCAGCAGGGAGGTTACAACCCAGCGTCCCTAACCAATTGACAAAATCGGGTGCCTGGCTTCTCAAATCATGTTGGACTCCATCCCCTCCTCTGGTCAGTACACACTCCAAAGCCCAGAATGCCATCTGGGCCTGGCCCGAGCAAGGTTTGCAAAATACCTGCCGATGTTCTAGTTTTGGGAGAAGTTGTCACAACCCTGCCCCTGTCAGAAGTGACTGGATAGGCAGCCAAGCTGACTCCAGTCATAGCATCCATACTTTGTCTAGGGAAAAGTCCAGGGACCCTGCATGACGTGAACAAGTCATACTCTGGGCTCCTGGATCAGTCGCCTCCAACAAACCTATGTGGCCTCAGTCAGGGATTCGCCTGAGCCTATTTCCCTATCTGTGGGCTGAGATCAGAATATTTGCTCTACCTGGTATAGGCAATTAAATAGCAATTCAAGGGCTTTCAATAGTGGCTGGGGAAGCTCTTGGCCAAGAGATCAAGAAAATGGTGTGTCTAGGTGTCAACGCAGAACCTGATCCCTGTTCCCTTCCGAGCAACCCACTCCTGTCCATGTTTCCATCAGATCCTCATGTATACCTGGGAATGAGGGAGACATGGGCTAAGCAAGATAGTAATCCTCCTCCTTAACCTTATTCAGTCATTTCATTCATATGACCATGGAGACTAGGTCTCTGATCCCTTCCATTGTGTTTCAGAGAAGCTGAGTTACCTGCACCAGGTCACACAGCCAGTGAGACAGAGCTGCGAGGGGAACCCTGCAATCTGCAGCCCATGCCGAATCACTAGGTACCCTACCTCAGGAGACACCAGATCTTTTTCCTGAAAGCTGGGAAGCTGCCGCCTCTCACAGACCTGGGGACCTGGCCCTGTCACCTGATTTGCCAAGAGGCTTTGCCTCGCTAAACCTCAGTTTCCTCACCTAAAAATTAAAGCTGCCCTTACTTTGCAGGTTGCCACCAGCATTAAATGAGAGGCTCAGCCTGTTCCTGGCAGGAGCCACTAATATCCTAGTGATAATTTAATATATACCATTCTGTCCCCTCCTTGTATAGCTGAAGCTGTTGAAGTTTGGAGGGGCAGAGACCTGCCTGCCAGGATCCTGCAGCAAGTCAGAGGCATGGCTTGGTGAAACTCCAGCCTCATGGTACTCACCCAGGCGTCTTCTCAGGCATGGGGACCTATGTAAACTTTGACTCTGACACAGCCCCTTACCCCTGACATAAACTCACTTACTTGTGTGCACTCTGGCACACCCAGCCCAGTGTTTAGAACTTCTCCAGAAGTTTCACCTCATGCTTACTTCCCATCAGACAAGACCCAGGATGACAGGCCTACCCTAACTACTAGGGTTCTCTCCAAGCTGGGGCTCAGCCAAGAGGTGGGGGAGCCCAGGGGTCCAGAAACCCAAGCCCTGGAAGCCCCAGGGGAGGCAGATGTGGGGAATAGTTGGTGGTGCCAGCTCCCAGGGGAAGCCCTACAGACAGGTGGGACAGAGCTACAAGAGGCATCCTGAGGCCCCCAGGTTGTCCTCTGCCATTGCTTCTTCCTGGTTGTCCTGTTCAGAGACCCGAAGGCTTAGGTAGGACATTGGGCTGAGGCTTGGCAGCTGGAGAGGAATGGGTGAGGAGGCAGAAGGATCATTCCTCAAGTCTTGGGCCTAGGCAGTGTTGTTCCCCAGGACAGGGGGCCTACTGTCTCCCGAGGTCTACTTAACCCTCTACAAGGGCTGAGGAAAGACTTGCTTTTTCAAGGAGGTGGTAACCAAGCTAGGACCCACTTGAAGACTCAGGAGTTAGCTGGGAATGATGTTCTAAGCAAAGGGAACAACATGGGCAAAGGCCCAGAGATGAGCAACTGCAGGATGTGGTCTGGTACGAACTGAAAGAAGTCCCTCTTCCTGGAGCTAGGAGATTGGCCAGGGCAGGGGCTAAGCCACACTGGGCCTGGTGGCCATGTACAGACTTAATCCTCTATCCTGAGAGAACAATGGTCAGCTTCGGGGCTGGGAGTGACCAGTCCTTGACACTTTAAAAGGACTTTGGCACTACTGTGAAGAGAAAAAATTATTAGAAGTGAGGAGGTGAGGTCCTGAGTAGTGGATACTACAGATGGCCAGACAAGAACCACTAGTGATGGCAATGGGAACAAATGAATAAAGCCAGATTGGGGGCACTGGGGCACTAAAAGGGACAGAAAACTGTACAAGCTTCCACAGTGACCTGGGGCCTCACTCAGGTGTGGGAAGTTGAAGATGGGGCACTGGACAGAAGGCTGCCCCGTGCAGGTCTGCTTGGAACAGCCCAGTGGGCTCCCTGGACCCTTGGAGCAAAGCTTCTGCCTAAGGGAAGAAAAGTTCATTTTTATTTCTTTGTACCATAGTTTTGCCCTGACAGCATCCCCCACAGTGGCTGTGGCTGGCCTGCCACCCACCTTCTTGAAAGCCTGGGAGTGGTGGAGGCTTCCATCAGGGCCTTCTCCTTTAGATTCCAGTGGTTTCATGTGGGCGGTGTGGAAGGAGGAGGCTTGAGGAACAGTAGGGAAGACTTAGCATGACCGAGCATTTTTGCCACCCCCCTTCCATCCTGTCACTCCCCCTTATACACACACACACACACATATCCACCAGCTGGTACCTAGGTGCATACATGAAAATCAAAGTCAAATTCTATAATCAAAGTCAATTTCTATTTCTATAGAAAGCTCCCACTGCAACCCCTAGAACCCAGCACTCAACCCCACTCCCACTTTTCCCAAGTTCCCTCTTCAACCTTCCAGGTTTCCTTCCAGAGAGATATCCGCAAAGTTAGGAGTGGCCCACACAAAAGGAGCTACCCTACTCCTCCAGGGGAAGGAAGAGCATGGTTGCACTGCAACAGGATGGAACTAAAGCAGACATGGCATAAACATCCCAGACTTCCAGGTTGTGAAACCCAAGGCACAGTTGAAAGTCTAGTTCATTTTCTTTGCAAGCCCTCCAAGCACAGTTCCAAATCCTCTCCACACCTGGCAGCTCCTATGATCCTGGGCACAGTACCTAAAGCTGAGGCCTCAGTCTCAGTGCCCCTGCTGGGGAAGCCTGTGCAGTTGGCCTGAGCCCTCAACCCCACTGGCCTCAAGGAGGGATGCAAAAGGCCCCGTGGAGGGCTTGGATTGTGTACCTCAGTCCTTGACCCAAATGCTACACCCTATCCAGAAATTCCAGCCTTCTTCTTCCCCCCTTCACTGCTGTGGGATGACTGCCCCATGCCCAGAGGTCCTGTTGGGCTGGCCTGGGAACTGGCTGTGTTTCTAGCCCTCAGGGTTCACCATTCCTGCTCTCCAGCCCTGCCCAACAGCCTGGCTACCTGCCTAGATGCTGTGGCCATTTTGGCCACACTCTGTGGCCGCAGAAGCCTGTGGGCAGAGGCCAGGCCCAGGGGTGTGAAGGTGGTGGGGTGGGCAGAGCTGAGGGTGAGACTCAGCTCCCTGGGGAGGCTCCTCTCCTGTCAGCCTCTGCCTTTGTCCACTGCAGGCTGCTGGGTATTGGGGAGGAGGCATGTCAAAGGAGCTCACAGCCTGGAGGAAATAGGCATGAACAGCCCAGCTGCCTGTTCCTAGTACTGAACACAGGGTTGGGCCCACTGCACCTAACATTTTAATCGATCCTCAGAGCAGCACAAGGGGTGGAGATTTTACAGATTTGAAAAACTGAGGCTCAAAGAGGTCTGGCACTTGCACAGGGCCACACAGTTAATTAGCAGGGAAGTTCTTCCCACTCTGCTGGAGCCGCTGGACCATGTGGTTGGTGCCTCAGGAGGGACCCTGAACAGTGTGAGTGGGGGTGGGGTTGAATTGAGGGGTGGGTGGGCTTATAGGAAGTAGAGGCCCCTGTTGCTTAGGGGAAGGCATCTGGGAGGCTACCTGGAGGAGAGGCCTTGTTATATGGCTCCGAGCTTGATGGAAAGCCATTCCAGGAGCAAAGCTCAGCTTGAGTAGAGGCAGGCACTTGAAGAGCAATGTATGGAAAGATGGGAGGTGGGCCCTGGTGCCTCAGGGCCTCTCATATCTCTGGAGGACCTGGGATGGAGGGTGCTGGCTATGCTCAAGCTCTGCTGGTCCAACTGGCCCAACCACTTCTCTCTAGGCACTGCCCACAGCCCCTGCTCAGAGCCCTGCCAAGAGTTGTTGGCAAACCCTGGGTGAAGTCTTAGTCAGGAGCCTACAATCTCTCCATTCTAATCCCGAGGGCAAAATAATTAAAGGGTCCTGAGCCTCAGACTACTCTGCCATCTCCTGCAGAAAACCTACCCTAATTGTGCCCCTCCACAGAATAATTTCTAAGACACCCTCCACCAGCGTGGAGGGTGGGTCTGTTTGGGGAGATGAAATTAGCTCTGCGATTATGGGAGATTTCTACTTTCCTCTGTAAGCTTGTCTTTGTTTTTCCAATTTGCTGTTTTTCCTGAGAACAGCCAATGTGTGTCATTACTCTTCTAGGTTTCTGTAACTCCCCCTTCCCATCCTCATCCCCCATTCAACTCCCTGTCCTCAAGGTTTTCTCAGAGGTTTTCACCTACGGGGACAGGCTGCGGTACCTTGGAAGACACACACCCAGGACCTCGGTTGTGCCATTCATTAAATGGGCGTGCGCCAGTCTCGGACTTTCCTGGCCCGACCCCGCAGCGGAGAAAGGCCGAGCCAGGTGCTGGAGCCAGTTAGGCCTCCAGGTGGCTGCCCAACCCCGGAATAGAGCTGAGTCTTTTATACCCGGGCTTGCGTCACGCGGCTGGGTGGGGCCTCCGCTCCCGACCGAGGTGGGCGGGGCGGGGCCCCTGGCCTGCCCTACCCTAGCGCAGGGTGCCGGGGTGTGTGCGGCGCGGGGGCCCCTAGGGTGCCTGCGGTTGTTCCCGGCTCTCCGCGCCTGAAGGGGCCACCGTCCAGCTCCCAACCCTACCCCCAACCCTCTGTTTCCCACGGGCCAAGCAGGGGTTGTTGAGCTGCCAGCTCTGCAGGAAGGCTGAGGCTTGCTCAGGCGAGATGACCAGTAGGCTGGGGGAGACTCGCCGCCCTTCAGTGCTTGTGGGGGACTGAGCCCCTAGGCTCCAGGTGCCGGCCCTTGTGCGAGAGCTGGTAGAGCATTCTGAATGAAGGGAGTGCTGTTGCTTAGGGGCTCCTCTGGGTCTGTGTGTGAAGGAATATCTGTCGTTCAGTGACTGACCCTGCCAATACGAACCCCCAGACTGATACCTCTCCACACTCCTTTGGGGGCCAGGGGCGGGGCAGAGGAATAGAGGAGCCCGAATAGAGGACTCACAAGAACGCACACTGTAGGACCGGGACGGTCCAGGAGCTGCATACCCTTGTGAGAGCCCCAGAGAATCCCTGTGCCCTGCACTCCCAGCAAGCACATTCCATTTGTGCATCCCAAGTATTTCTCAGGTTTCAACCAAACACAAATATACTGAGGACCGAACGTGGGGACTATTAGTCAGATTTCACCAACTCTTTGCTGGGTAGTTAGTTAACACCAACATAGATTGAGATTGAGCTTTTTGCTCAGAGCTGCATGAGCTTGGTCTCTTCCATCCCCTCAACAACGCATCAGGCCAATATTACAGTTATCATCTCTATTTCGCAGATGAGGAAGCTGAGACACAAGTAAGTCACAGGTCCAGAACAGAACCGAGATGTAGCCCCCTGGCCCAACACTTCCCTACGTACCATGTGGTGCTGTCCCCAAAGCCACTGCCCTTATTTCCAGTGCCTGAGGCTGCAGTCCATTCTCAGGACTACCTTAGTAGCCTGAGGCATGGCTACAGGTTAGACCACGTCCCAAGTGTCCTTCTTTCCTGCTCTATTGGACCCTCCAAGGCTCTGCCATCCCCAGGAGTTGCCCAGGCATACCATCCCTGCTGGCCTGGGCCTCCCACTCCAGAAACATGAGGAGATCTCCCTGGGCCAGGACAGTCCTATGTGTGATGGGCATGGAGCTGGTAGCCAAAGCTTTAGGGGCAGGGATGGTGATACAGTGGAACAGAAACAGAAAAGGATTGAGAGGAGAGAGGCTAGGACAAGGACCAAGTCTTCACAGGTTGGATGGGGGACCCCATCCTGCCTATAGCTGGATGGACTCCAGGAACAGAGGGAGGTCTGGGCCTTGTCCAGTTTGTTTGGCTGAGTCCTAGACTTCCTGTGGAGGAGTCTGGGGGGCCCCAGGTTCACGGCCTCCGGGTGGAGTAGGGGTTGCAGAGGTCAGGTTGGCTTTATTCTGAACAAAACCTCCAGAGAGCCTAAGAAGGAATAGCTTTGGGTGATTACTAGGAGTAGAAGTCTGGACATTGCCCAGTGCTACCCCTGAGGTACTCATTTCCTTGACTGCAAACCTGGAGGAGAAGAAAGGGAAAGTACCACTTCTCTGTGACTCCTATGAGCCCAGTACTGCTTGGAGATTTTTGTCCCGTGTCACAAGAGGGCTCTTCCAAGGCTGATAGCCTGTGACTCAGCAAAGTGACCATACCCATGTCCCTGACCAATGTGAGCTGAGCTCTAAGCAGATATTCACTCTGGCTGAGGATGTACAACATCATCTCACCTAACCCTTATTCAACCCTTGGCCTGGGTCTGTCATCAGCCCCTTTCACAGGTGAGGACTCAGGACCAGAGACATGTGGTCACCTGCTGTGACACAATTAAAGCTTGCTCCCAGGCCTTAGCAGACCCTTCTAAGGTTGGGTCCAGGCAGGTTATGGAGTCACAGAGGCAAGCTTATCTGGACCCTGTACTGATCCACGCAGTGTGGTACACAGGAGCAGTTCCCGAATGCAGAGTAGCCCCAGCCAAGCTTGGCCTGAGTTCCTTGGCCCCCACAAAACCTGTTCGCCCTGGGGCCCCAGTCCAGGGCCTGTCCCGTAAGGAAAGCCCACATGTGTTCCTCCTCTGCCCTGGCCACCTGGCCTGTGTGGCTTGCATAATCCTGAGGTCCAGGAAAGTGTTTCCTGATGTCTAACCTAACTTCTTGCTCCTGCAACACCCACCTCACTCTAAAGCACTGGTTCTCAATAAGGGGTGAACTTTGGCCTCCAGAGGACATTTGGCAGTGTCTGGAGACATTTTTATCTGTCACAGCTTAAGGGAGGGGAGTGCTACTAGCATCTAGTGGGTAGACATCCTACAAGGTATAGGACAACCCCACAACAAAGAATTATCTGGGCCAAAGTTCAGCAGTGCTAAGACTGAAAAACCCTAAACTAAAACATGGCTTTGATGCCAGGCAGACCTTGGCTTGAATCCTGCCTCTGCCATTTACTAGCTGTGTCTTCTTGGCCAAATGGCTTTACCTTCTTTGATGATGGTCAATTTGCCCATCACCAAAAGTGACGCTAACAGTGGCCCTAATCTTAAGGAGACTTGAGGACTAAATAGACTGCACACATTCAGTATCCAGCACAGGGCCTGTCACTGGGGAAACTGTCAGTGATAGTCATTTATCTTATTTCCTATTTTCCATGGCGAACCTAGGGTATGGGAGCAAAGGTCTGATGGCTGGACCTGGAGCTCTCGGCTAGGCTAGTCGGCCCTCCCTCCAGTGGTGAGTCTATTGTTGCTGTCCTGGGAGAGGCTTGGGTTGGCCACTGTGGACCTGGAGGGAGCAGCCAGAAAACAAACATGATTTGAGATGGGCAAAGGTCACTTGAAGCTCACCTTGATCACTCTATCCAGGAAAGCCATGGGGTGGGGGCGGGGGGAACCAGGACACAAGATACACTAATGAATACATACAGAATAAGATCCCTTGGCTCAGGGAAAGTTCATGGATTCATGGCTGGGCTCAGGAAGGAATGTCATTTTAGTGAACACAATCCAGGCAGAAAGAGAAAAGGGGGTGGGAGGAATGGCATCCTGCTCCTGGCAACAGCATGTTCAAAGGTCTGATTGTAAGGAGTAAGGCATAATACCTAGTTCCCAAATGATAGTCCAGTGTGGTCTGAGGGATCCATTTTGGTAAAAAGAGCTTACCCCAATGGGGTGGGGGACAGGCACAGGGGCTTGGAATCTGGACATTAACCATTTTGAGGCTAGGTCCTCCTTCCTAGGTGTACCTTCTTCCCAGGGCACCAGGGCTCCTCTCCCTCTGTGATGGGAAGCGCTCATTGTAGTTTTTCTCTTTGCTTTCCAGACACTCTTCGCCACCTGCATGCTCAAGCACATGCACACACACTCACACACTTTGAACAGAATTTTGGGATCCGCATCTCTGCCAGAGTTCTCCATCCTGGGGGGATCACAGTGAGCACCCCACTTCCCATCCTCACAACCTTGTAACCCACCCTTCTTACCAGCCCAGGGTCCTCCCACCTATAGAACATGATAGCCCTTCTGCCCTTATCCAGTCCCTCCCTTCTGCTGCCACTCTGCTCCATCCATGCCCCGACAAGTCCATTCTGCTGTCTGTTACCACAACCTGCTCGCTGAGAAGACCAAAGTCCTACCCATGGCCTGTCTCCACCATGGCCTCCTTTATCAGCTCATGCTTCCTCAGGATTGTCCCCCATTTTCATCACTTAGGTTTCAATAAGAAGAGCTGTTTAGACTCTCATCCTCCAGGAGGCCTAGGACCTTGGAACCCTCTTGTCTTGGGAGAGTGACATTTGTTTGGAGTATAGAGCCAAGTATGTTGGCTTTCTAAACTTTGGGAGCAGGAAATGGACGCTCTGTGCCCCCTATGAATTCAGACTTCAGCGCAGGGAATACACAGTGAATGAATGAATGAATCAGTCAATCAATGAAGTTATGCCTGACAGCCAAGTTCCAAGTCTGGGAAGGAAGCTTCATTTAAGGCCCCTGCCAGGGGCGATGGAGAGCTCTGGAAAGTCCGCAGGAAAGCAGAGACCCTGTGATTGGGGTAGAGGCTGCTCTCAATCCTCTGACCAGCAGTGGCAGACCAGCTACAACCTCCCGCCCTGGAGTCTTCCCAGCTCGTCTAGGGGCCGGGCTGAGACTAGCCGGCTCGGCGGCGGGCACCGAGCCCGGCTGTGTCCTCACGCCAGCCAACAGGAAGAGAAAGAGAGAGGCCAGGCGAGGCGGGCCAGCTGGCTGGTGGGGAGTCCCGGGCGTGGGCGCCGGGATCTGGGGAACCCCAGCCGGCGCCTCCCGGCCTGGGTGCGTGAGGCGGAGGGTGGGAGCAGCGCCCCCTGTTCTCGGGCCTCAGCGTCCTCTGTAAAATGCGGCCCCTTCTAAGATTTGGGGCTCGCACTGATGAGCGGGGGTGCGGGGTGCGAGGTGGCCGGGAGAGCAGAGGCCCGGGCTCTGAGTGACTGCTCCGGGAGGCGCGGACGCTGGACCCCCAGTCCCGCAGGGCGGAGGCGGGGCTTTCGGGGGGCAGGCCCCGGGGGAGGGCGGGGCCGGGGCCGGCACCTGGGTGAGGTTGCGCCGCCCCGCCCCTTCGCACTTCCGTGTGCGGCGGCGAGCGAGCGGGAGGTGGCTGCCCCCGAGTCCCCCCGAGCGACCCCCAGCGCCTGCCCGCCGCGCTTGAGCCCGGAAGAGACTTCACGGGCCTCGGGGCCCATCCCGGCCGGGGTGCTGCAGACTCCCGCCCGCGCGCACGCCCAGGAGCCGTGCCCGGAGCCGGACCCCAGCGCCCGCGACCCCTGGCGCCTGGCCCCGCGCCTGGAGGTGAGTGAGGGCCGGGCCCCGGCGTGGGATCGGGGCTACCCCGCGGGCGCGCCACCCCTTACTTCTCCCTCCCTTCCCGCGCCGGTTCCCGTTTTCGAAACTGAGAAACTGAGCCGCGGCCAGATGAAGTCCCGCCGAACTCCGGGACCCGCCGGTGCCTCGGTCCCCGCGTCCGTCTGCCCTGCCCTCGGTTCAGCCGTAGACGCCGAAACCCTCCCGTGCGTCTGCTGCAGGACCCCCACCGGCCTGGGTGCCCAGCTCCTCCGAGCGCTCGCCCGTCCCTCCCGAATATCTGGGGCCTCTCGGCCCCTCTGTCCCCACCCCTCCCGTGTTTCCCCGTCCGCCTGTTGTTAGTCCCTGTCTGTGGGTCCTTCGCGCTCCGCGTGCTGCGTCACCCCACCCCAGCCCACCTCCCACCGCCCCCTGGATTCCGTTCTCCTGGAGCGGCGGCCCCAGCTCGCCGCCCCCAGCCTGTCCCTCCTCCCTTCTCCTGCGGGGCCCCGGCTAGGCCGCCTGCCGGGCCTCGCCTCCTGCCCCGAAGTCCCTGCCTGGCCCGCGCGGCGCCTCCTTCTGCGCTATCTCCTTTCAGTCTCGGTGTCTTTCGGTCTCTCCCTCTGTCTCCGGGCAGGGCGTGGCTCCAGGTCATACCCCACCTTCCCGCCCTACCCTAGCGCTCTTCTGAGCCCCCTACCCTGGTGGCCAATTCCAGGACCCTTCTGCCCAGGCCTCTCCCCAGTCCAGACGCCATGCCCGTGGGGACCCAGCCAGGTGAGGGGAAGAGGTGGGGAGAGCCAGGGTGAAGAGGCAGGAGGTGGGCATGGTCAGAACTTGCTCCACTTCCCAAATCCCACGCTGAGCCCTCCAGTTAAACCTGATCAGGAAGATTTACTGAGAGTGGAAGGTTGTCCCCTTCTCTGGCCCCTACCCTATAATATGCCTGGATCCTGTCTCCTTGAGCTGATGCCTCTGTAGCTAGGTTTGTAGGTATGTTGTGTGTCTGTCTGCTTGGGTGTTCTTTGTCACTGTCTGGAACTTGCCCCTGTGTGTCTTTTTTCACATGTGTGACTTGCCTGTGTCTAAATATGTATGTCTTTTTGGTGTCCTGAGACTCTGCGCTGTGTCATTTATCACCAGACACCCCTCTAGGTGTTGGGGGATGTGTGTGTCTGTGTGCCCCTGTGTGTGTGCATCCCTGTGTCTGGAGGCTCCTGTGTTGCACACGGAGTGTATCATGATGACCCAGTAGCCATGAGCACATTCAAGCTGTTAATTGTGGGAGCCATGGTGTTAGGGCACCAGCCCACCAGGCTCATGTGTGAGTGAATGTGTGTGTACAAGTGTGTGTATGTGTGTGCACTCACATTTTGTTCTTTCTTTCCCTCTGCCGTTGAATCACTGTGATCAGGCTGACCTGGTCACCAAGGGAGGGGACTGGTCCCTTGGGTTTCCTTGTTCCTGCTGTGGAGTGAGCTGGGGTGTGGTGGACAGGCCAGCAGAGGGCAGTGGTGTGTGTGTGTGTGTGTGTGTGTGTGTGTGTGTGTGTGTGTGAGAGAGAGAGAGAGGGAGAGAGGGAGGGAGGGAGGGAGGGAGAGAGGTGGAGTTTTTTGGACAACTGTATCTGGTTGTAGGTTGGTGTAAGGGATTTGGTGTGTGACAGGACTGGGGCTGGGGGCGAGACTGTCGGTGTGGGCCTATGACTGGTGGGAGACTCACAGTCTGACTGTATGAAACTGTGAGTATGTGTGTTAGCGTAGTAGCTGATTGTGGGGAACTGAGAGTGCTTGGGCGTGGGTGTCAGGAGCAGAAGGGGATGAAACAAGGTGTGTGGTGCCTGTGCCCTGGGGTGACAATGCTGGGAGGGAAGATGAGAGCCCCAGAGTGTGTGTGTGAGCAGGTGGAACCTATGAGGTTTGGGTATGCATGCAGCACATTCAAGCCCAGCCGTGCCTCCTGAGAAGAGGCAGAGGCTTTCATCTCTCATCTTCCTCTACTCCAAGTTGACAGACACCAGAGGGCAAAGCTTGGGGTTTGGAGTGTTGTGACCAAGACCTCAGACTCTGGACCCAGGAGACTTGGACACAAAAATTCTTGTGCCTGTTAAGAGTGAGCAATCAGAGCTAGGCCTCTCGAAGGCTGTTTCTTGATCTGCAGAAGGGAGAAAGTTGTTTTGAGGACTAGAGGTCTATGCCAAAGGTTCTTTAGCACAGCTTCGGCCTATAGTGAGAATTTAGCACATGCTAAGTCTTATTTAATGGCTACTTACTTTCTCCTACTTGAATGGTCCCCATTCTCCTGACAGCTGGGGTTAGTAAAAGCCTGGCTAGTTGCCCAACCCAGTTTCCTGATGGCCATGTATCTGTATCCCCTTGACCAGACTCCTTGTGGGAGGCAAGACAGCTGACTGAGACCCCACCCCCCACCAGCATCTAGCCCTGTTCATCCCCCATGACAACTCCCTCCCACCCTCCAGTCTCAGCTGTAGTGGTAGGGGAGAGAATGGTGTGTGTGTTGGGTGTTTGTGGGGGCGTGATTTGGAGCTGTGACTGCAGGGCACTGACACCATTTAGCTGGCACAGCTAATTGGAATTTAAATTAAAATTACAAATAAAGCACAGACAAAAAGATAAAGTCTGAGGATGCCGTAGCCCCCAGAAAATGGTGATGGGGGTCTTTAGCAAGAAAAGAGGCTCACATCTGGGGAGGGGAATCTTTTGTGGAGGCCTGGCCTACAGAAAAAGTACTCAGGGCACCAAGATACCTTGCTGCCTTTGCCATTCCTTCCTTCAAGGATTTTTTCGGGCCTCGCTTTTTGTGTGTTTGTTTTAGTTGTATAATAGGCACAGTAATATGAGAATCACCTCAACTAGAATGTGCAAAACAACAAAAAAGTGTCACTATTCATTTGGCACTCCCAATTTGAGCCTAGCATCATTGGAGACTGAGAACCACCTGGAAAGATGTAATCCTTCCCATTTTAAGGAGGAGACAAACTGAGGCTAAGAGGCCTTGCCCCTTGCCACAAAGCAGTGGTATCCCATTGCACTCTAGCTCTCCCAGGCCCACAGGGCAATATCTTGCAGCCAGGAGGATTAGGAACAGATTTCTTACTATTTCTGTATGTAGTCTGGAATGGCTCTGAGGGCTGAGGTAGCATTCCAACCCCTAGCATGGAGTGAATATATAATCAGTGCCCTGGAAAAGTTGGGCCCACATTATTTCACAGAAGAGAAAGTCAAATTCAAAGAGATCTGAAGTCTTAGGGTCAGACAAGGCTGAGCCAGGCCTGAGTAGGTCATGCTAGGGAGAGCCTATTCGAAGATGCCTCGCAACTCAGCTCTTTTCTCTTGTTCCTGCAGGTCTGCCGGGAACTGGGCCAGGTGAGGGCAGCAACAGGAGCCCGGACTAAGGGCAAGGGGAGCCAGGAATCCCAGGTAAGACTAAATCATCTTAGACACATGGACAGTGGACAGGATAAACTTCTCTTTGCACTCCTTTCCCGCTGCCCTGGGACTCAGGTGTGGGTCAGGGAGGCAACACATAGAGTCTTTGGTCTTGGTGTGGACCTGGGTACCCAGAGGAGCAACAGTTTGTCCTATGTATGAGTGCTCCCTGCATGAAACTGGCTTCTGGTCCAGCAAAGGCTTTGATCTTGGATCTCAGAGGCATGTGGCCCAGCAGTGGTTTGGGGTGAGGAGTGGTGACACTTGACTGGTCGTGAGAGAGAAGGAGGTGTGTGAACCTAGTGTTGAACATGGATGTATCAACTTTTCCATGGTCTGTTATCTATGCTTCAGGCTGTCATCATCACACAGAGAAACTGAGGTTTGCCCTCGGTCCTATAGTGAGTGGGTTGGACACTGAGCTGGAAATGGAAGTGAAGTCTTCCAGCTTCTGGTATAGATGAGCTCTCTTCTACACTCATTTCTACATTTCCCTAGACACTCTGGGGTCAGAGGAGGGATTCTAAATTTCTAGCCCCAGCCTCCAGATTCAGGGTGAGCTGAGCAGAGTCACTGAGGAATGTTGGGGGAGGTGCAGACTGTGGCCCCTCATAAAGCTAGAAATTATTTTTTTTGGGTCCAGCCTTGCCTCCATCAGTCCCCATTGTAATGAAGACAGGCTGTGGGTTACCCACTGCATGTCCAGGGCCCAGTGAGAAGGATTCTGCAGGGCATGGCTGGAGATGCTAAGGGCCTAGAACCTATGGAGTGACAGTAGGCAGAGGTGGCAAAGGTAGGCTTTTCTCCAGAAGTTTTTCCTGATTATTCCTCTACTCCCTCCCCATTGTCTGTCTTGAGAGTGAATAGACAAGTGGGCCTAACTCATGGGAGGTGGCTGAACAAAAACAGGGTCTCCACTGGGTTTTCTGCTTATTCAGCCTACCCACAAATCTGATGGGGAGGAGGTGACAATGTGCTCTTGGCCAGCTGGGGCCTGTGCTGCCTCGTGGCAGGGGCCCATCCCCTCCCAGCACTGAGCCTCATTCCCTAAGAAGTTCAATTAATTAGCCTTGGAACCAGCCCACTTTCGCCACTCAAACATCACCTCCCCAATCAGCATAGACATACAGTCATACAGGGATACAGAAACTGAGGCTGCACTTGGCACCCATGCCCACAGACCCACCAGTGCCTGTGCACGCACATGCGCGTACACACAGGTGTTCATATGCACTCACCCACAGGCATGCTCAAACATGCACACAGACGCTCACCCAGTCACTGTGCATTCAGATGCCTGCCCACACACACCACACTCTGCCCATTCTGGGTCAGGAGGGGGGGTCCTTGGTCAGGGTCACAGTGCAGCTTGTGTATGGCACTGAGAGTGAGGTTTGAGGTGTGGTTGTGACCTCAGGTGCTCAGCAGGCTGGGTCACAACGGGAGATGGGCTCTGCCCAGGCATTCACTAGCTCTTCTGCCCAGTTGGCCCAGTCCTCTAGGCTGACCGGGGCTAGACACAGGAGGTGAGGGAGCAAGGGTGTGGGGGAGGGACAGTGCCAGCTGTGCCAGCACCGTTGTAGCTGCTGCCGCAGAGGAGGAAGTGGGCTGCCTGTGGTCATTGGGCCAAGGCGCTCACAGGTTGGTGGGGGTCCTGTCAGCTCTTCAGTCCCTCAGTGTCCATGCTGGGTAGAAATGGAGGACTGGAAGGCAGAAGGGTACTTCTCTTGGAGTGGCCTGTGCACTTTCCAAGGCCTGGGCCCTGGGGAGAAGCCCGTCTGTCCAGGGTGTTTCCGGAGGCTCACTTCCTCGGGGGCTGCCCAGGAAGTGGTTTCAGAGTGGGACTGACCAGCCCTCTGTGGCTCGCCTGGCCTGGCCTGGCCTGCAAGGGGAGCAGTAGCTGGCTAGTGGAGTAGGCCAACTGACTAGACTTTCCACTGTCCAGGCTGTCTAGACCTTGACAAAGACTCAGGGAGCACTCAGCCACAAAGCCCTCCACAGTCCCCACAATCCCAGCTCCTCTTTCACACCAAAGCAAGGCTCCAAGCGTTAGCTGTGGCAGGCACAACCCCCTTCTGTGTGAGTGGCCATGGCTGGGCTGCATCTCTGGGGTGAGGCAGATCCCAGCAGCTGTGTGAATGAACCTGGGCAGATGGCTTTAATGCCCAGTGCCTCAGTTCCTGCCTGTGACAAATGAAAGAATAGCATCCACCTTTATGGGGTTGTGCCAGGAACAACAGATAATGTATGCAAAGTAGCTAGCACTCTGCCTGGCACATTTTTAGTGCTTCAGGAGTGGAAACTATAGTTATGTAAAGCACTTAGCACCTGGTTCACAGTAACTGTTCAAAAAACAGCAAGTGGTACTGATGATGGGTTATGTCAGATGGCCCTGGTGCTGGCCCAGTGTCACAAGTGGCTGTAAAGCCTAGCTGAGTAGCCAGGTGTCTGGTTCCCTCTTGCCCCCTCGATTCTACCTTCAGAGGCAGCGCTGCAGGGTGGGGAGGGCTCCATGGGTTCAGTAGCTTCCATGTCCTCTGGGAAGAGGAGCTCCAGGGTGAAGCAGCTGTGCCCACTCAGGGGCCCAGCCCCCTCCTGCTCTTCTACCCCTTCCTCTCTTTGAAAGGGAGAGAAATAGATCTCAGTCTGCAGCTGCCTGCTGCCCCCTCAGGCCTCTGTTGGGTCCCTTCCTCCACTTGCCTCTGCTACTAGGACACTGGGCTTGCTGAGGCTGGCAATGAGGGGACAGGTGGTGAGCCCTCCTGCCAGCCTGCCCCTGCTCAGCACCTGTCCCCTCATTGCCAGCCTACCTCCCCTTTAGGCCCCTGGAGTCAGTGTTTGGGCTGGGGCTGGGGGTAGATGTCTAGGGCTAATGGAAGCTGGAGGAATGTGGGCAGCTAGAAATGCCCCCTACATACACATCCTTGACAAATGGCAGCAGATAGCAGGGGCATGCAGAAGGTCAGCCCAGTGAGGGTTGGGCTGAGCTTTGGCCTTCGATACCCAACACCAAGAGGCTGGGGACCTTGGGTTGGGGAGTGGTAATGGTGGGGTAGTTGGCAGGTGCCGGGAAGCTGGAGGGCTGGAGATTGGTAATTACCTGGGCTAAGAGTGCATGAGTCAGGATATCCTGAAGGTTTAGGAGCAAGACCTCTGCAAGGTGTCTGACAGACCTGGGTTGTTGCTGGATATTTACTAGATGTACTTTTGAGCCAGGGACTGGACTGCTTTGAGCCTTAGTTGACACCTCTATGAAATGGGCAGATCAGGCAATATCCCTCTGTGATCTGAATGAGAAATAGCCAGGGTGTGTTTTGGGGAAGGGGTCAGAAGATGGAACAGCAAGCAGAGGCTCCTAAGTGGGGTGGAACTTGTCTGTTCAGGGAACTGGAAGGGGTCATTGTGGCTGGGACAGAAAAGTGAAGGCAGGCAAGGGCTGAGGATGTTGGGGAGGTAATGAGGGCAGGTTGGATGAGGCAGCCAGGGACAGGAGTCTGAACTTGTCAGGGGGCAAATGGGAAACACTGGGGGCTTAGGCAGTGGGTGATGAGATCTTAAAAGACCCTCTGTTTTGAAAGTCCCACCACGTTTCCAGGGCAGAGGGGCTGTGGGGGCCAGAGCAGAGGGTGGAGAGCAGTGAGCAGGCAGGTGCCGAGCCTGGAGGTGGTAGAGGGGCCATTATAGAGGCAGCAGGCGAGGGAAGGGAGGACGTTGGGATAGACTGCAGAGGCAGGAATGATAAAGTTGCTGTGGGAACAGGGCAGGGGAGACAAAAACGACCCCCAGGTGTCTGGCCAGAACAACTGGGCAAGCACTGGTGGAGGCTGCTAGGACATGGGGGGCCCTTGGGTGGGGGCATCAGTAAGTCTGCTTTGGACGCGTTTGAGTACCTCTAGGGCATAGTGAGGTCAGGGAGGCAGGTAGTTCAGGAGGGTCTGCACTGAAAGTTGAGGGACAGCATGTACAGCCCAGACTGGGGAGGAGAGGGTTCAGTGGGCCTTTGATGGGAGCTCTGGGTACAAGTCCAGATGGCTGTCCTTTGAAGGTCCCTGCCAAGGTGCCCAGGGGAGCAGGCTTGTGGTGGCTGAGCCACTGTTTTCACAACAGCTCAGGAAGCTTTGGATCATGTCTGTGGCTCTGTTGGCTAAACAGGTGCAGTGGAGCGGCCAGTCACCAAAGCCCAAGGCTGGATTCGATGTCTGCTTGGCATGGGCTCTGGGTGCTGGGGGCTAGTGGGGGAAGATAGGAGGATTGCAAGGTCTTATAGTCTAGAGAAAACTTAGAAGTATTCATTGTCAAGATAGAGACACTGAGGCCCTGACGGGTCTCTCAGAAGACTCAGGCTTTCTTTGCCCAGTCCAGTGTCTTCCCAGAAAAGCAGACCAAAGCACTCACTTCAGGGCTGGGTGGCTCGAGAGAACCCCTTTGCCCACTGATGCAAGAATGGTTAGAGGCCCCTGTAATTACCAAACATAGCTGGAAATGGTGCCAGGAGCTGCATTCAGCATAGCCCTTTTACAGATGACAACAGTGCACCTTGGCCAAGCTCACAGGACACTCTGGGCAGACCAGATCTGAACTAGACCTGTCCAGCCCACAGTCAGGGCCCTGTTCCTCAGTTTTTCTGTTCACTTCCCACTGTGGGATGGCACATCACAGTTCTGCCTCTCTCCAGTTCTATTCTGATCCCTGAAGTGGGGAGGCATCATCTAGGTCCACTCTCCTTGTGGGAATTGATGGCAAAAGCCTTCGGGGCCATCTGGCCTTCTCCTAAACACAGAGATGATTATCAACAATCAGGAGGAGGCCTCCGTGGCTACACAGAGAGAAGGGCTGAGGAGTAGACTTGGGGCCATCTCCATGGCTGGTGGAGGAGCCGTTCCCTCCCCAACCATGTGCACATGCCCTTGCCACTCTGGCGGCCAGATGGGCAGTTCCCAGGCTAGAGCCAGAAGGTCCCTCTCTGCCATCTCAGGGGCCTGCCCTCTAGGCTTTGTGGCTTTGGGTGAAATTATTCCACCCATCTTTGTTTCTGCCCTGTGAGTCTGGAGCTCAATGGAGATCACGAGTGGGGTATCTGTCACAGCCATCCCTCCTGCACAGGTTCAAGCCCTCCCCTTCTCTTATGTGCCCTGTGACTGCCTCATCCACATCCCCTGCTAACTACCCCTCAGACAGGTGGGTGGAGTGGGCCTACCCCGAAGTGACCTGCTCCTTCCACGGCACACTTTGGGCCCAAGGGGGATTCTCTCTAGCCTCCCTCCCTGGGGAGGCCCAGCCTGCCTAACAGCCAGCTTCCCTTCCCTCCCTCTCATCTCCCCAGCCACCAGGGCTCAGGGGCTGTTACAGAAAAAGCTACATTTGGACTTTGCTAGGGCCTGATCCTGGTCAGGGTTGTGTGGGTCCTTCCAGGCTTGTGTTTATCTTTGTGCCCATGTGCACATCATGTGCTGTGGCACCCTTTGTGCACGTGGAGCTCACTGTGCTGATGGATGAACAAGGGTATTAATGTCCCATGTGGTCTGCGTGGGCCTGGATGCCTGTCAACATGTGAGAGTCAGTGAGTCTGGGTGTGTTTCTTACTGTGTGTGCCACTGAGTTGTCAGAGGAGTGTGTATGTGCCGGTAGCTATAGCCGTCTGTGTATGTGTGTCCAACTGCAAGCAGGGTCCCAACGTGTAACCGTATGTTTGGGTTGGTGGGTGTGCCGTGTGTGCATGTGTGTGTGGTTATTCTGGGAGAGGCCCTGACATAATCCCCCAGCCTGCTCCTCACAGAGGCCCCCTTGTCCTCCATCCTGCCATGAAGGGGCCTTTGTTCCTCCCTCTGGGGTGCACAGGGGTTTGTCCCTCTGGCTGAGCCAAGGGCTCCCCCAATCCCATAGCTAGCTGAGTGACTCAGAACTTGTGCCTGATGTGGGCTTTGTCCTCAAGGCGGCCCCACCCCCACACGTGCTGGCAGGGACAGGTGTGAGCTCATGATAGCCAGGGTCCCTCTGGCTGGGTGGGCCCATGGCATTTCTGCTCATTCCTTAGATTGAAGCCCTCCATGACCCCCAAGCCAACAGAACCTCCAGTCCTGGTGCTACCCCAGCTCCTCTCACTCCCTTCTGCAGTGCCCAGCAGCAGCCATATCCTGCTCTGTAATTACGTGTTTCTATGACTGTCCCCACCAAGCGTATGTTTCTTCTGTCTGGTATGTCTTGTCACTGTGGTGCCTGCTGACGGTTTGAGGAGTGCTAGGGGCGATCTGGGACTGGGTGTGGCTTTTGGGACCTACAGCCTCCACCCCGTCATGTACAGATATCACATGCACGTGTTTTCCTGGGAAGAGGGCCAAAGGTCTTTCATTGGTTCTTAAGGTATTGTCACCTCTTTTGCAATTGCAAGTTTCATTCACACTGCCACACCTCTCCACCAACTCCCATCTGATTCCAGTGGGCTGGGCCCTGCATTAGAATTTTTGAACGTCCTCAAGACAGTCAGGTGTTCAACCAGGGCTGAGAAGGCTGAGCTAGAGGCAGAGACACTGTCCAGGCAACAGACCTGAGTCCTCTGCAGGAGCAGGATCCCAGACACCTGCACAGGGTACCTGCAGGGGCCGTGGTGCCAGGGAGCAGCAGATGGCTTCCTGGGGAGTGGGGAAGGATTCCCTGGGGCTAACCTTGAGAGCTGCCTGGAAGGATACATAGGAATTCAGGAGGACACTCTGGCTGAGGGGACTGCATGTGGAAAAGCGGGGTGTCTTGCAAGTGGGACATGCTTTCGGAGTAGCTGGAGGTGAGGTATGAGGTGGAGCACAGGCCAGGGCCAGGCTGAAGCATAGGCTTTCTCCAAGGGCAGTGGGAGCCCCAAAGGCTCTAAGCTGTGGGGAGAATGAATGGGCAGGGGCCAGGTGTGGTGACAGGTGGGAGGGGTCTCTGAGGAAAGGGAAGAGAGTCTAGGCAGTGGTGTGTGTGGGGTAAGGGAGGGGGCGAGAAGGATCCCTGGCTGGAGGAGGAGGCACCTGTCCCAGGGAGGAGCAGGTGTGGGGAGCATCTCCTGCTCTGGGACTTGGCCATGACCTGAGACCATAGCTGGTCCTCCTCCCCGGACACATGGGGGCTGGGGCACAGACCCTGGTGGGGGCCTTGGAAGGGTCTTGCTAGCCCTCCCCCTTTCCTACCCCTGCTCTTCTTGCTGGGTGCATTTCCTGGGGTTGTGAAATGCTGTGGCCTCCTTGACTTGCTTCTTGGGGAGGCCATCTTCTCAGCCAATCTGCTACCCGCCTGCCTGCCCAGCCTGGCAGCTTCCTCTACACCCAGCCCCCTGCCCTGTTGCAACTGTGCTGGGACCAGCCCTACCCCTTCCTGCTGAGCACACAGCCTCTCACTCTTCTTCCTTCCCAATGCCTGGGCTGCATGTGCCTCCTCCTGCGTTCACCCTTCAAGGCCTATGTGGGCTAGACCTTTGCAGGTTCAGGCAGGGGCTGCCCCAGGTTGGGGCAGGTGTATGTGGAGAGGGGTGCATTGGAAGGGCACCTCTGCTCCTCAGGGGTCTGTTTAAGGGAACGACCTCAGACCTCAGACTCAGCTGCTCTCTATCCACCCTTGTTTGCTAGCTTCAGTCGGCCACTTCTTGCTTGCCTAGCAGACTTACTGAGGGACCCCTCCCAACCCCCACACGTGCACACACTCCAAGAGCCTGGCCAAGGCCTTTCTTTTCAGGCATCACTTTGCTTCTGTCCCGTGGGCATCACCCTGTGGCCTGTGAGGCAGAATCAAATGCCAGGAAAGGGCTGGGGTGGAGGGGACCAGGTCAGCTCCATGGGCTGGGGGGGACCCTCATTGTCCTCGGTTTCCCAAACTATATGGGCACATCAGTCTCTGAAGGTCCATTTCTTAGAGATATTTTGGCTTGCTGGGTTTTATTTTTCCCCTCTAACAAAATTGTTATCAAACAATTTACACATGGTTGTAGAAAAATAAGAAAATGCATCCCTGTTCCTGGTGGTGCCACCCATCAGGCTATGTCCCCCACCCTGTCTCCTTTGCTGGAACACACTCATGTGCACATGTGTGGCTGTGCAACATGCATGCTTGTCCTCCGTGCCCTGGGAGCTCCAACCAGTGCAGTAACCCCAGTCAGCTCAATGTCAGCTTGTCTACTGCCCCAGGCTGGCTGGGAGCAGGTTTCCATCCCCCTGGGGAGGTACATGTGTGCTCTGGCCTGGCCAAGCACCTCCCCTCCTTCCCTCTGGGCTGCTGGTTTAGGGCAGGGTGGTGAGCAGTGCCAGTGAGCCTTTATCCCCCAGGGGTGGGATCCAGAATGGCCAAGCCTTACCCCAGTTTTGGGAACTGGAGGCTGGCTCAAGTAGCTGGGACAGCAGGAAAGGGAGCAGGTCAGGGATCTGTACCACCCTCCCTCTTTATAGGAAGGGGGGTAGTCCTCAAGGGCAGGCCTACGGACCAGCCTGGAGGAGGTTGGGTAGGTAGGCTCTGATCAAGCACAGGGTACCTGCCTTCTGGTGTCCTCACCACTCTCTTTGTTTTCCCTGTCCTCGTGAGTGTGTTGTGCGTGCTCTTGCTGGCACGTTAAGTTCTCTAATTCTGCCCTCTCTTTCCCTTCATCTCTTCTTCCTGGCATGGCACATTGGAAAGAATGTGGGCCACAACATCAGGCAGGCCTGGATTCAAATCCTTCTTCCACCACTTACTGGCTGTGTGATCTTGGGCCACTCACTGAGCCTCTCTGAGTTTGTTTTTTCATCAGTAAAATACTCATCTCTTGGACCTGCACAGGGATAAAGTATGCTAGTGCCATAACAAGACTAATCTAGTATGTTGTTGGCCTCAGAAAAGGATGATCCTTCTTATAATGGGGACTGAGATTGACACCCAGACTTTTTGACTCCAGGTCCAATGCACTCTGCTTCATTGGGCTGCCTTTGAGGTGGGCTGGAGAAGAAGGAGAATAGAGACCAGGAGCTCACATGTGGCTGGGAAAGGCCTGGCTAACCTCAGCTGGCTCCAAGAGCTTGTTCCTACAGAGCTCTGTGTGGGGTCCAGCCCCGGCCCCCTCCATGGCCCTGCAGAGCAGCCATGAGGCTGAGCCAGTGGCTTTCCTCTAGGGGCTGAGAACCTGGGCCTATTTGCATGGCTCTATAAATAGTTGGCATACCTTGCTTTTGTGCCGTTACTACACCCCCTGGCCTTCCCACCAGTGTTCAGGTGATCTGTGAGGTAGGTGGGTGACTTTGGCTCTACTATGCAGTGGGAGACTTGGTGTGCAGGGACCCAGGACGTTTCAGAGTCACATAGTGATGGAAGAAGATGCTAGCTCATGGTGCCTCCCCTTCCTGGGGTCCGGGCAGTATAACTGGAGTAGAGGAGGTGGTAGAGCCTGGTAGGACCCATGCTCTGGTTTTAGTCCTAGGAAGTTGGGACTAGGTGACCTAATCCTAGGATTGCTGCCGAAGAGCCCTGGAGGTTTCCCTCCTTGTGGCACTGTGGCCGGGCAGCCCAGGTTTGGGGCCGGGGCGCACTGTGGTTGTGGTTTTCCCCTGTGGCTGCTAGCCAGCTGTGAGCAGTAGCTGCTCTGAGTGTGCCTGCAGAGGCTAGATGGCATGCCTGATGGGCAGCCTGTGGGGCTGGGCTCTGCCTCACCCTCCCAGGGCTTCTCTGACACCCCCCATTCTCCCTCTTCCATGTAACCTGGGCGGTCGCCATGGACAGCTCCTCCTGGGCCTCCTGGAGGCAAGAGAAGTCATGGAATGCGTGGGCTGTCTGGGCTGGGCCCCAAGTGGAGGCAGTGGAGAGAAGGAGCTGCCGGCAGGTGTTTGGCGCATGCACTGTGTCAGGGTGAGAAGCTCTGTATGCTCCTTGAGACTTGCCTGTTTGAGAAGCGGGCTCAGTTATTAGAACCATCTTCCCAGGCTGTTGGGTGGGTGGAAGAGATGAGGGGGGGATGTGTGTGTACTGCATAAACTGAGAGGGGAGGTGGACAGGTGAGAGATGGGTGCTGTAAGGAAGAAGGGGTGATAGCATTTTAAGGACTTCACCTTGAGGCTCTGGGGTTGATGCTGGCTCTTGTCCACACAAATTCTTTTCATCCACCCTGCACCAAGGGACTATTCCTCATTTGGAAGATGGGTGCTGGCTGAGACTCAGAGAGGTCAGGGCCTTGCACAGAGTCCAACAGCCAGGGTAGCATTTGTATTATTAGGGTGTTGCCACCAGGCATCTTGACCATCATTTTGCCACCAGGGGCTGACCTGACCTCCCCTTTCCCAGGAACCAAGCTCCTCAGAGAACAACTACTCCTCTTTTGTCCCTACCCAGCTTTCCACTCAGCCCTCCTCCTCTGAGACACTTCTCAGAGAGTCCATCATCGCCCGACCAGGGTGTCAAGGTTATCTTGTTGGGAAGCGTGAGGCTTAGCCGTGTCTGCTGGGCTCAGGCCCAGGGTATATGGATTTAGATGTGTAGCAGGAATTTGCTGTGCAGGAGCCCTGCTGATACTTTTGGCACCCCATGGAGCACTCACCTGGGTGCTCCATACATTGGACCCTGGACCAGACAAGGCAGCAGGAGGGGCATGATGTCTGTCCTTTTGCCCAGGGGTTTGGGACACTCACCCATATTCCTATACCCAGGCCCAGCCAGGCCAGTGCAGCTCACTCTTGACTTTAACATCACCAGAGTACCCACCACGTGCCACGAACTCCATGTTCTTGCAGGCACACACATTTCCACAGCTGTGCTGTCACTCCCACATGCACCCTCACATACACCAATGGCACGCTCACGCACGGTCCAGCCCAGGGAGGAGCCAGCAGCG
Source organism: Noctilio leporinus (assembly GCA_004026585.1). NCBI lineage: Eukaryota > Metazoa > Chordata > Mammalia > Chiroptera > Noctilionidae > Noctilio > Noctilio leporinus. Next base: position 95,193 of record PVIW01002720.1, on the reverse strand, counting down.
GCCCACAGCTGGCTTTCTTCTCTTTACAGAGAGGTCATAGCAGCTGGCCTCTCTTTAGGGGCGCAGGCTGAAGGCTCTGGGTCCTGGGCTCAGATGTGGGTTACACACCCAGTCTCATTCCCTCTGAGTAGGAGCCAGTCTCCGGCAGGGGCCATGGTGGTGTCTGCCCCTCCCGGGCCCTCCCCTTTGCCCTGGCTGCTAGCCTCAGAGGACTGGCCAGGCCACTGGGCTGCGCTGCAGGCTGAGGTCAGTGTTTCCTGTGAGCTCATCTGGGCTGGGAGCTCCCAGCAGACTGAGCTGCTGCTCCGGTGGCCCGGGGAGGAGCCTGGGAAGCTGGGCAAGGTGTCTGCTGCACGTGTGCACGTACATCTGAGCCCACCTTCCTGCCAGCCTGTGTTGAGGATGGAGTACAAGGACGTATGTATGTGCACGCGTATGAGTATTTGTTCAAGCAGGATTGTATGGGGCCTAGAGCCCATGTCCAAGTAGATGTATGAGTGTGCTTGTGCATGTGAGCATCCTTCATGACAGCCCTAAAGACACAGGGTCATCTCCTGTAGTGGCCCTTCATTTGAGGAATGTGAGAAACGGGGAGGATGGGCCAACCTGTGTGATTTAAAAAGCAAATTCAGTGTTGCATTGAACATTAAAATAGTTTTATATTTGGAAAATGATTTGTTTGAGAGTGCAGACGATCTTCCAGGAAGGCCAGAGGCCCCTGACCTCAAGGGGCTCAGGTTCCGAAGGGTCAGGACGCTGATATGGGTGGGGCCTCCCCTGGCCCCGGCTGCCGAGTGAAGTGGGTGCTTCATCAGTGGAATCCCAGCTTTAGGTACTGGCTTGGCCTCACCGTGTCAGTTTCCCTGTCTTAAAAGTAGGGGTGGTCATCTTGTCCCTGCTTGTCTACATGGGTATTTAGGAGCAAACATTTTTGAAAACCAAGAGGGCTGTGTGGGGCAGGGTATGGGGAGGAGGGGGCACAGTCCATCACAGCTTGGCCGACACATGCTGGGTACCAAGCACATAGTCGCAGATGTGCTCAGCTGGGTATTAAAGGAGGCATTCAATGACTTTGCAAATGAACAGCTAGGGGGTCCCCGGATTCAGATGCCCTCAGGGCCCAGGTAGGTTTTGGAGAGGCATGCAAGGGTCCTGGCCTGGAGTGGACTATCAGGGGTACCGGAACACTGGGGCTGTGCCAGCCAGCCTTGCCTGATGTCCTTCCTATCTTCCAGTTTTACCAGGGATGCCACGAATCTCGACTTAACATAAAAGTTCTCATTTTTAACTTTGACAACTAAGAACTAGTGCATTTTAAGCACCATGTTGGCTAAGTTCAATGCTGTGAGTGAAATGAGAGTCCTGGGGGGAGTGGATACCTGACCACTTCCTATGGCTGTTCCCACTGGCCCTGCTTTGCTGCCTGGCCTCACCCCTTCTGTCTCTGCAACCCTGCCACAGGCCCAACATGGCACCATTCCTGCGCATCTCCTTCAACTCCTATGAGCTGGGCTCCCTGCAGGCTGCAGATGAGGCAAACCAGCCCTTTTGTGCTGTGAAGATGAAGGAGGCACTCAGCACAGGTAGGGCGGGAGGCTGGACCCTGGACCCTGGACCCTGGAAACGTGGCAGCAGGGGGTGGGGCTGAGAGTCCAGGCCCAGTGGGAGGCAATGGCAGGGGTGGGCCTTATTCTACCAGAGCCTCTGAGGTACCCTACTCTTGCTCATCCTCATCTCCATGCCAGCCCAGCTGTGGATGCAGAGGAGCAGAGACCACCAGCACTGGCTGCACACAGCCCTCACTGGGGCTCAGGGCTTCTGGCTCCTCCCTCATTGGTCATTTCACCAGTTTTTACATGTCCCTCTGTGCCAGGCCCTCTGCTGGGCACTGTGGACATTGCTGTGCTCCAGAATGACCTGACTGAGAGTCTCACAGTCAGATCAGGGAGCCAGACAGTGAGTCCTGTGATAGGGAAGCTGAGAGAAGGCACCATCCCCAGCTGGGGTCAGGGACTTCTTCTTGGAAGAGGTGAATATCTCAAGCCATTCTTTCTGGCTTCTGCCCTCATCTGGTGAACCCTGGCTTGTCCTTTAGGTCTCAGCTACGCTGTCTGTTCTTCCAGAAGCTTTCCCAACCCTAAAGCTGAGGCAGGCCCCCTGACATGGGGGGGTTTAAACCACTGACTTTGTCCACTTCATTTTCATTACAGCCATGATGATACATTTGCTGGCGGCATGAACTAGTTCATGTCTCTGCTTGGGACTGAGGCTCTGGGAGGGTGGCACCAGGTTTAACTTTTCTTTCTGCCGCATGGGTTCCTTGCCTCCAAATCAGTGGCTCGCATGCGGGAGCTCTCAGCACATGTTCACTGAGTGAATGCATAGGGAAGGGGACATCTAAGTGGGGCTGGAGGAAGAGGGTCCCAGGAAGAAGGAACAGTGGGAGCAAAGGCCTGGAGATGGGACCTGGTGGGAGCTGCCAGCAGTTCTCTGGAGTGCGTTGTGAGTAAGATGAGGCTGGTGAGGTGAGCAGAGCACAGTCATGCAGGTTGAGCAGTGGAGACTCAGTCCCAGGAACACTGGGAAGCTATGACAGGTCCTTGGGGAGAGAGCCAGGCAGACTTTGTCAGGGCCGAAGACTATGGGGAGTCTGGGAAGGGAGGGACAGAGGGGCCCTTGTCTGATGTGGCTCGCTTGGCCCCCAATGCAGAGCGTGGGAAGACGCTGGTGCAGAAGAAGCCCACCATGTACCCCGAGTGGAAATCCACGTTTGATGCCCACATCTACGAGGGCCGAGTCATCCAGATTGTGCTGATGCGGGCAGCAGAGGAGCCGATGTCCGAGGTGACTGTGGGTGTGTCGGTGCTGGCCGAGCGCTGCAAGAAGAACAACGGCAAGGCTGAATTCTGGGTAAGGGGCACTCCAGCTGCAGTTATATGTGTGTGTGCGCATGTGTGCATGCATGTGTGTGTGTGTGTGTATACGGTGAATGAGCGTGGCTGCTGGGTGCAGTTTTGCAGCTGAAACAGCTGAGTTCAAATTGCAGCTCTGCCATTTGCCAAATCCTGGCTTCTCTGAGCCTGTTTCCAAATCTAGGAAAAGGAGCAGCTGCTAAAAGACCCTACCTTGGTATTAGTTGTTCAGACGAAATGAGCAGCTGGATGGAAAGGGCTAATTGCAGAACTGGGCACAGGGTTGGTGGTAAAGAGAGCCATCCTTGTTACTACAACTCCTTTTTCCCTTGTAATGTTGTAAGGGCAGGATGTGCACGCAGTAAAACATTTCAAACTGTATATGAGGGTATGTCTGGCCCTAGGCCTAACCCCAGGCTCCAGGCCCCCTTCTCAGAGGTACCCATTGTTCCCAGTTCTGTTTGGAATCTTTGTAGATATTCTAGGCCCAGGCAGGCATTAGGGAACAGCAGATATGATCTTCAACGGCGAGGATGAGAGAGAAAGAGAGGAAAGCTGATAGCTCATCACTCACCTGCCAAACCAGGACTCTGCACACACATGTGGCCACATGTCCCTTGTGGCCACAGGATGCCAGTGCTGGCAGAGCGTCCCTGCCCAGCAAAATTACTTGTGGTCTCCTACAGCCAAAATGTCTCCACTGGAAAAGACCTGAGACCGTCAGGGACTCTGGTTGGCCTCCAATAAGGGCTGAAGGGTTAGGGCCAAGATACAAATTGACTCAGGGCTGCACTGACCTTTGGCCAGTCAGGCAGGGATACTTGCTGAGCTCTCTGTCTACCACCCTGAGGATAATGCCAGTCACCAGGCCTGGGTCCTGGGAAGGTGAGGGTCCTGCCCTCAGAACAAGCCGGTCTGTGTGAGGAGACTGGACAGGCAGACAGACAGGGACGGAGAACCAGCTGACAGATGGAGAACCAGCATGGTGTGTCAGTATGCATGTGTCCGTGACTCTGCACGTGCAAGGGACAGGGGCCTCTGTTCTAATATCCTTGTTAAGGGGACAGCAGTGTTGAGGGTGGGGAGTTTCCCTTCCCACTCTGTTCCTGGGCCATGTGGCCAGGCTGGGTGTGGGCTGGATCCTTTCACTTCCCCAAATGTAATAATACCCCTGAGTGGGGGTTGGGGGTGGGGCTCAGGGGCGGGGCCTGTTCCTACCCACACCAGACAGACAGGTGTCCCTCAAGGCTGCCAGGTCTCCCTTGGCCTTGGGGGACCAACTATGAGGGCGGGTTCTGAGTCTGGCTTGGCCCAGGCCCGCCCTCATTGACCCCCACCCCCTACCCCTGCAGCTGGACCTGCAACCCCAGGCAAAGGTGTTGATGTCTGTACAGTATTTCCTGGAAGACGGAGGTAAGACCTTCCCCACTTGGGGATGTAGGGTCAGAGGCCAAAGCCAGGACAGAGGTTTAGAGAAGTGGCCCCCTTCAGCAATCTTTCCGGGGCCATCCCAGGAGGGACTGTAGGGATGTTGTCCCCTCTGTGGCTGTGGCTGTGGCTGACCTCACCACTCCATGGCCCCCAGATTGCAAGCAATCTCTGCGGGGTGAAGACGAGGCCAAGTTTCCAACAATGAACCGCCGTGGAGCCATTAAACAAGCCAAAATCCACTACATCAAGAACCACGAGTTTATTGCCACCTTCTTTAGGCAGCCGACCTTCTGTTCTGTGTGCAAAGATTTTGTTTGGTGAGGGCTGGCTGTACCCGCTGGCGGGGTGGATTAAGGGAGGGCCACACCCAGTTCTTCCCACAACTAACCCTGCCTGGGGACTTGCCTTTCAGGGGTCTCAACAAGCAAGGCTACAAGTGCAGGCGTAAGTGTCTCCACAGTCCGGTTTGTATGCACATGTGTGTGCATGTGTGCCTAGCAGTGCCTGAGTGTGTTCCCAGGAGAGCCTGTGTTCCTGTGTTGGGACTATGTGCCTGGACAAAGACTCTGTGTGTTTGAGTGTGTACACATGAGGTTTTCCATATCAAAGAGTGCATGGGTGTATGATAGCTACATTCAGTGAGTTTTGGAGCCAATCCTGCATATCTCTTCCCCGCTCTTTGTGTTCAGTGACATCACATTGGTAAGCCTGAAATGGGTCACAATGGAATACTTACAGAAAAATCAGTCAGTGCTGCACATCAGGGCTTCTTTCCCCCAGACAGGCTGTCAGAACTTGACCAGCACACCCCTGGCTGCGTGTGTGCTTCTGTTAGATGTGTGTCACCTGGGTGCACATGTATGAGTGCACCTTCCTCCACGAGGGTGTGTGCACCAGGCATTGTGGGCTAGCAGTTATGCACACAGGCCCTGGAGCCAGACCACCTGTGTTTGAGTCCTGACTCTACCACTTTCTAGCTATAGGGCCTTAGGTAAAGTTACCTAACCTCTCTGTGCCTCAGTTTTCTCATCTATAAAATAGGGATAATAGAGCCATTGTGGAGATCAAGTGGGGTAAAATATGTAAGGCTGTATTTTAAGTGTAGCTGACACATGGTAAGCATTCTATCACTATGTAAGAAGCCCTGTCATTATACATGTTGTGTATGTGTGCATGTCTTTGAGTTAGGGTGTATCGTCTGTGTGTCCATGTGCATGAGAGAGAGCCTAGAAGCTGTTTGCTGTCCTGGGGCATAGGAGAGAAAAAGAGGAGCTCCCTGCCTCCATTTCTCTCACTGCAATATCCCTCACCCCTCACTTTGCCCACTGCCCCATCTACCAGTACTCCTTGAACCTAATCTGAGATCCACCAGCTCAGCCTGTCCTCCCTTCCCCATCCTTCCTAGGCCCCTCCTTGGAGGGCTGGCAGGAGGAGAGAAAAGTCAGGCTCTGGGCCCAAGGCCTCTGTGGGGTGAGGGTGTGGGTGGTTGGGAGAACGGTGGCTTTGTGTAGGGGGCTGGACTGGGCCAGCTCACAGACTCTGCCCTTCCCGGTGCCTTCCCATCCCCCTCCTGGGCCTGCACCTCCTCAAGAATGCAACGCTGCCATCCATAAGAAATGCATCGACAAGATCATCGGCCGGTGCACAGGCACTGCAGCCAACAGCCGGGACACCATAGTAAGGCTGGGTCCAGGGCAGAGCCCTGGGATTGGGGGGTACTTGGCCAAGTGGGAGGGATTTGAACTCTCCCTCCACCTTCCCTGTGGGGCTTCCTGCTTTTCTTGGTCCTTCCTTGGACCCGGATTTCCCAGTGCTCAGGGGGGCCCTGCTGGCATCTTGCTATGCATGGGGTTGGGGGAGAGGTAGAGGCTGATGGAAAGACTGGAGCTGCTATACGACCCTTAACCTGTGACTTCCCACCCCCCAGTTCCAGAAAGAACGGTTCAACATCGACATGCCGCACCGGTTCAAGGTTTACAACTACATGAGCCCGACCTTCTGTGACCACTGTGGCAGCCTGCTCTGGGGGCTGGTGAAGCAGGGATTAAAGTGTGAAGGTGCGTGCCACCCAGCTCTGCGGCTGGGATGGAGGGGCTGGGGCGGGCGACTCCCAGCTGTGCCTACCTACCCGGGCCTCGTAAAGTCCACCTAACTGATGCTGCCTTTGCCCTCTTGATGGGGCGTTTCTTGTGGGGAGGTCTTGGTGAGCTCTCCCCACTGGCCCGACTGGCTCTACCATTGACCTGCTGTGTGACCACTGGACAGGAGGCACCATCTCTCTGAGCTCTGTGTCCTCAACTGTCACGTAGGGGTCCGAGTATAGTAGAATTTGAGAGTCACTGCTGCAGGAGAGCAGGTATTCCCCAAAGGCACCTTGCCCCTCCCCGCTGCAGAAAAATGGACTTGTCCAGGTTGTCCCACACATTCTTTGAAGGGTCAGAATTAGGTTCCATATTTCTTTTTGTTTTTCTCTAAATAATGAAAGATGTGAAGGTTCATGATGGCTTCAGACATTTTTTTGTGAAGACAGATTCCACAAAGCCCTCCTTTCTCCCATACTCCCTCCGCCTGTCCCTGCCCTTGGCTGGGCCGGCTGGCTGTCCAGCCTGGGCACGGGCCCTAATGGGCCTGCTTCTCCCTCACCACAGACTGTGGCATGAACGTGCACCACAAGTGCCAGAAGAAGGTTGCCAACCTCTGCGGCATCAACCAGAAGCTCTTGGCTGAGGCGTTGAACCAAGTCAGCCAGGTAGGCAGCACCGTGGGAACCCGGGACAGAGCGTAGTAGGTTGGGGTGGTCAGGGCTCACACCCAATCCTAGGAAACCACAGTGGGGGGCCTTATACCCAAGACCCCACTTCTGGAAGACCCAGTTCAAGAATGAAGCAGGAGAGGGTGATGGGTTCATTCCCTTTAGAAGTTAGTTACCCTAATAGGTCTATACTTGCCGGTGAAGCTGGGGGTGAGAAACACTTGGGACTGAAAACCTTTGTGTGTGTATGTTTTTTCATATGTGTTGGGTGCAGTGGGGTTCAAGGAATGCCACAAAACTTTAAAGTAAAATTCTAGACTCACAAGGGAAGGCAACACAAATATCTATTAAGGGTTGGGAAGAGGGTATCCAGTTTACAAAACTTTCGTTTGTAATGCCTGCCTCCAAACCACAAAGGCATCCCTGTGCTTCTGGAAGAGTGTGCGGGTGTGTGTGTGTGTGTGTGTGTGTGTGTGTGTGTGTACCAGACCACGTGGGGGTCCCAGGCCTTGCCTCCACTGTCCCCGATTGGTATCAAGGTTGAGTTTTAGAGTGTTGGGGTCCTCCCTCTGGGCTCAGAGTTTTCACCATGGTATGACTGACCATCCAACCCCCAAACCACCTTCTTCAGAAACCCTCCCGGAAGTCAGAGACAGAGTCTGCAGAGCCTGTTGGGATCTACCAGAATTTTGAGAAGAAGCCAGGTGTCTCTGGAGATGACTCTGTCGGTAAAGCTGGGCCCATCTTCCCTAGCAAAGCTCCTGCTTCCCACTGGCACCCAGGCTGGGGCCGGGCCTCCCTCCGTTATTAAGTGAGGCCTGAAAAGAGGCACCACTATGGGGAAGGAGCCCCTTCCTTCCTGCGGCCCCTAACCCCAGCTCACCCCTGGGTCCCAGGGGAAGGGACTCTGCAAACCGAGACCTGAGTTTGAAGTACCATCTCTCCAGCAGACAATGGGACTTACGGCAAGATCTGGGAGGGCAGCACCAGGTGCAACATTGACCACTTTACCTTCCACAAAGTCCTGGGCAAAGGCAGCTTCGGAAAGGTGAGGGGCCACATGGCCCTGAGGCAGCCCAAGGGACCTGGTTGGGTGAGGCTGTGGAGCCCTGGCCTTGGGCCTGGGCCTCTCCTGCTCAGCACCCCCTCACCCCTCAGGTGCTGCTCGCAGAGCTGAAGGGGAAAAAGGAGTTCTTCGCTATCAAGGCCCTCAAGAAGGATGTGGTTCTGATTGACGACGATGTGGAGTGCACCATGGTGGAGAAGCGGGTGCTGGCACTTGCCTGGGAGAATCCCTTCCTCACCCACCTCTACTGCACCTTCCAGACCAAGGTGTTTGGCGCTTCCACTGTCATTGTCCCAGGAGCCACAGCTCCCCTCTGACTCCCACTCAAGGCCATTCCTTTCTCTCAGATCACTTAAGGCAGGGTTGTGTCCCCCTCCTCATACTCCTCAGGGCAGGGCCATTTCTCCTCTTCTGCCCCAGGGTAGACTTGTCCCCCATTTCAGTGGCTTTCCTGTTTCTGTGCCTCTGCTCACCACCTTCCCCGTGCCAGGATCACCTGTTCTTCGTGATGGAGTTCCTCAACGGTGGGGACCTGATGTACCACATCCAGGACAAAGGCCGCTTTGAGCTGTTCCGTGCCACGTATGTGAGGGCCCCATTGCGGGAAGAGCCCACTGCCAAATCTGTGCTCCATTCATTTTTTCCCTCTACCCTGAGCTAGAGCTGGGGTTAGAGATTGGTGGTATCTGGAGCTGCCCCCACTGTAGGGGAGACCTGGGTGGTAGGTGAGCTCTGGTGGGCTCACAATACAGACATGCCGTGCAGGGTTCTGTCTCCTCCTTGGGCTTGGGCAGGGTACCCTCACACATAGTGACCGGCATAACACAGGACCCTGGTGTGTGACCCCCAGGCTGGTACATACCCCCAAACTTTGTGTGTGCGTGCATGTACAAACGTGTTTATCAGTATAAATCTCTATACTCTTTTTTTTTTTTTTTTTAATCTCTACACTCTTATGACAAAATTGTCTTATTTGGAACTTTTCCTTCATAATTTTCTTTCCTGCCTTGACAGCTAGCCCCCATTTGCCTGACACAAGATGTGCTTGATTGGTCCCAGGTGGTCCACGGAGTCATTTGCAGCATTTCCTGCCCCTGGAGATGGGGATGAGGGACTGGGAGAAGCAAGGGCTGATAGGCAGAAATTCCAGAAACTTTCTCTCCCTCTCTCTTTCTCATTCTCTCACATCCAGGTTTTATGCTGCCGAGATAGTCTGTGGACTACAGTTTCTACACAGCAAAGGGATCATTTACAGGTACAGGTGGCTGGGAGTTGGGGTTTGAGGCAGTTTCCAGGAAGGAAGCTCCAACCCCATCATATCCTCTGAAATGCTCTGAGTGGAGTTCAGCCCAACTCTCGCCCCCATCTCTGTTTGGAGTCAGTGTTTAGCTGGGTATTCGCCTAACCCTCCTACTCCATTGCTAGAATTCCTGGTGGCCCCTTAGCTGGGGCTGGAATAGCTCCAGGGACTGGGAACTCACTGCCCATACTCGGTACCACTGGTGGGAGTGCAGCATTGACTGATATGGTGTCTTCCTTCCTCAGTGCAATTAGTCCCACTCTGAAGCTCCATCTGAGCCCTTTCAGCTTCCATATTTTATGATTCCATAAAATTCCCACGTGATGGTCCCATCCAACAGTAGTACTATGCACTCATCAAAAAGGCTGAGGCCATGTTGTATGTCCCAATGTGTGGGATGATGCCCAGATAGGTGGTCAAGTGGAAAACCAACCCATGGGGCAGTGTATAGTGAATATTAAGGTGCTTATTTTAAAAGATGAGGTAAAATGCATATTGTAATGTGCTTGTTCATACCTAGAATCACTGTAGGGAAGGCCTAGTCATCAAGGTCATTGGAAGGTAGACTTTGTACATGCTGCTTGCCCTTTTCTAGTACTTGTTACTGTGGGCCTGAAGTATCTACTCCAATAACCAACTACATAAAAATAGACAGGGTCTTTGCCCTTGTAGAGTTACACAAACTTGGGCCTAGGGCCACTTCCACTGCTAGGTGACCCTGGGCAAGTGATACCATCTCTCTCAGTCTCGTTTTGGGTTCTGGAAAGTAGGACAGCTGGTGTCCAGCATATAACACACAGTGGGAGGCACCTATTTTGGTGCCTCTTTCCCTCCCACTTCCTTTTCTCTTCCTCCTCCCCTTGTCTCTAGAAAGAGTAATAGGCTTACAGGGCTGAAAATGGGGGCAGAAGGGCAGGGTGAAATTGGCTCCTGCTGACCCACTCTCCTGTCCTTTCCCCTCAGGGATCTGAAGCTGGACAATGTGATGCTAGACCAGAATGGCCACATTAAGATTGCTGACTTTGGGATGTGCAAAGAGAACATATTCGGGGAGAAGCAGGCCAGCACATTCTGTGGCACCCCTGACTATATTGCCCCCGAGGTGAGCTCCCAGCCACCCAGCCTCCAGCTCAGTCAGACACATGTCTTTACAGGGTAGAGCCAGGAAGGCTTCCCTGAGAAGTGATGTCTGTGCCAAGCCAGAAGGGTGAGGGATAGCTGGGCTTATGCTCTGGGATCCCCCTCAACCCTGGCATCTTCTGCCCCAGATCTTACAGGGCCTGAAGTACTCATTCTCCGTGGACTGGTGGTCCTTCGGAGTCCTTCTCTACGAGATGCTCATTGGGCAGTCGCCCTTCCATGGTGACGATGAGGACGAGCTCTTCGAGTCCATCCGTGTAGACACACCGCATTATCCCCGCTGGATCACCAAAGAGTCCAAGGATATCCTGGAGAAGGTGGGAGCCCCAGGGCTAGGCTGGCTGGGGCAAGAACCAGTAAACATGAGGCCATGGGAATGCCAGCAGCCTCACTGATGCTCCAGTCCCAATATGGTGGGGGTATTGCTCTCTCGCCACGTGCGCAGGAGGTCCTGTCTGAGTGCTCTGCACTGACTTGGCCTGGCGTGTGATTTGCTTACGGGCTTGGGCCAGGAGACAGACCTGAGGCTAAATGCTAAGTCCATTTTCTTACCTGCATAATGGAGCTATGAAAACCTGAGTTGTTTGGAAGAAAATAAAAATGAATGATGCTCTGGTTTGTGCCAAGCAGATAGCAAATACTCGGTAAACAACCACTGCTTTTATGGAAGTCCCAGCAGCACCCCGACAGCCTGTGTTGTCTCTGGGGGCCTTGGAGCACAGTAGGCCAGAGGCAATCCCCTGAGCCCGAGCGGCCCTGGGCTCTGTGCTGCTTTGCCATGCCAGGTCTTCTGGATGCCCTGGGTCTGCTTGGGGGATTGCTGAAGCTCGGATTTCCTGTGGCCCTGGGTGCTAACCGGGCCCTGCTGGGTTGCAGCTGCTTGAAAGGGACCCAACCAAGAGGCTGGGAGTGACTGGGAACATCAAAATGCACCCCTTCTTCAAGACCATCAACTGGACTCAGCTGGAAAAACGTACGGTGGAGCCGCCCTTCAAGCCCAAAGTGGTATGTGATCCAACTTTAGTAGGACCCCCACTCAGTGTTGCCCTTGTTGCCTTCGGGGTGGGCACCTCTTTCTCTGCCTGCCTCTCTCCCATGTCATTTACATGCTTTCTCCTCTCCCTTCTTTCAGTGAAACTGCCTCCCTGGCCGCCCTGGCATGTTCAGTTACAGCCTCTACCCAGCTGGTCTCATCCTCTCTCTCCTCACTTAGTCATCCATTAAACACTGGGAACTATGGACCCAGCCACCCCTTAACCTACATGTTTTTTGGCACCTACTGTTTGCAGGGGACTATGCTTTGGGAACCGCAATTAAGGCCTCCCTCCCTTCATCCATCCAGTCCATTTTCCAAAGAATATTGGAAGTGCTGACTGCCTGTTGGATGCAGACAGAGCACTGTGTTGAGCTGCTCAGCAAAATGGAAAGCTCAGTCCCAGAGCTGGAGTAACCCCAGCTCAACCGAGATAAGAAACTTGAACAAAGATGCTCACTCATGATATAACACAACAGTTTGAGAGCTGTCACAACCATACACAATCAGTTGTCATCAGGCGGATCTGTCAGCAGGAGCCCAGAACACATAAACTGTAGTGCATCTGAGAGGAAGTAGGACCTGGCAGGGCTGGAAGCATCTAGGAGGTTTTTCTAGGTAGAAGAGGGGTGGTTCACACAAAGGCCCAGAATCCACAGAGGACACCAGTGGGCCAGCAGGAGAGGAGAGATAGGTTGGGTCCAGAATTTGGAGCACGCCAAACACCTCAGAAGTTGGACTCTACGACTCTTCTCTTTTCACAGTTCCTCCTTCCCACTCCTTTTCTCTCCTCTGCTTCTCCACCTCCATCGGGACACACTGTCCCACTGGGCAGCCTGTGTGCCTGGAAGTGGCCGAGCACTTTTTTGCTCCAGGGACCTCAAATTCACTGGCTCTGGGCCTGGGCACACCACTCCAGGCCAGGTCAGCTGCAGGAAAATCATGCAGGGCAGGCTGCTCTCAGTCTCACTAGTGATAGAGAGATCGATAGATCGATTTCTCTGCACTCAGAAACTCAAAAGGCAGGAGTCATGATTAGCAGTCTGTCCTTGGGAAGGTGTGGGGCTTGTGGCGAGTGGCTCAATGGTGCTTCCTCACCCAGGAGAGGGTGGGCCAGGAAATGGGCCCACGGCTGCTCTGCTCTGCTTGTTTTCAAAAGAAGCCAGAAATCTGGGTTTTTATGTCAAACTGCTCAACTTTAAAATATTGGCTCAAATGCCATTAAAACCCACTGCTTGTCACTTGCCAGCTCAGTTTGACCTGAGGGCCACCAGCTTGAGCTCTACTGCATGTCACTGGATGCTCAGAAGCAGAACTGAAAAGCTTTTCCTTTGCACAGCCCAACAGTAACTAGTTCACTAGCTGACGGTGGCAGTTGCAGGCCAGACAGTCTCAGAGCAGCCTAGGTGATAGATCAAGGAGTGGGTGTGGTCATGTACTAATGAAACTTTATTTACGGATGCTGAAATGTGAATTTAATTTTCATGTCCTGAAATTTTATTCTCCTTTTGATATTTTCCTAAACATTAAACAATGTAAAAGTCGTTCTTAGCTTGTGGGAGTAACAAAAGCAAGTGGTGGGCGGGGTTTGGCCCATTGGCTGTCCTTGGCCGGAGCCTGCCCTGGACATGCTCACCTTTCCTAATCCAGGCTCAGAGCTCCCTGCTGGCTTTCCTTATCGCCTTGGAAAAGCAGCATCTACCTACCTTCTGGCAGCTCCTCTCAGACTATGGGGAAAAATTTTTCTGATCTGGCATGGCCTGGCCTGACAGGGATCCCTGAGGTGCCTGGGAGCCTTTGGAAGGCTGCCCCTTGGGTCCTGCTCACCCATTTCTGCCCTGTGCCCACAGAAATCCCCTGGAGACTATAGCAACTTTGACCAGGAGTTCCTGAATGAGAAGGCACGTCTCTCCTACAGTGACAAGAACCTCATGGACTCTATGGACCAGACAGCATTTGCTGGCTTCTCTTTTGTGAATCCCAAATTTGAGAAGCTCCTGGAAAAGTGAGATTCCCAGACATGACCCCCAACCCATCCCAGCCAAGGAGCCTAGGTTGGCCAGCCCAGCGTGCCCTCTCAGCCCCGACAGCAGGCTTGGCCACCTTGCATCAGCATCTGCCTGCCCCCCACGATAAGCAACAGTATGACTATCGTGATTTCTGCTGCTGTCCCTTACCCCCACCCCCAGGAGGGGCCTCGGCTCCTGTCTGACTGGGCTCTTCATGGTACTTACTCTGTGAACTGAGAGTGAACTTGCTTTTCCTCTGACTCAGAGGAAAACTGTAAATCCTGTGTTTCATTACTTGAATGTAGTTATCTATTGAAAAAATGTATTATATATATATGCATACACACACACATACACACACACACACACACACACACACATATATATATATATATATCAGGCTGTACATGTTGCTCAGGGGAGGGAAAAACATGGGGGACTGGTAATGTGTTGATCTTTTAAATATATATGTGACAAGGAAAAAATATGTAGCACAAGCTGTGTGAACCACCAGGTTCTTTTATTTGTGTATCTAAATAAACACCGAATGGTACCAACCCAGCTTTCGGGACATGTTTGTCCCAGGAAACTAACTGAGCTGTTAGCTGCATGCACAGCCCCGTGCTTTCATGCAAATGTGTTTGTATTTATGGGTTTCCTCTAGCTCTAGGGCCCTGGGTTTTTCTGGGTGGCTTACAGAGCCCAGATGACTCTTGGTGATGAGAGGAGGTGGCTCCAGCTACAGACAGTCTGTCTTAGGAGAGTGAGGGGCTCGTCTGGAAAAGCAGAGAGGTGAAGACATGATCTGAGGCCTAGAGACTGGGCCCAGGCTGGAAAGAAGGAAGGGAAGAGAAAGCTCAGACTTTGGGAAGATCTGGATTCAAATTGCAGAGCTGTAAAGACATGTTCATGTCGATCATTTTAAGCCTCAATTTCCTCATCTGTAAAATGGGGAGAAGGCAAGGTAGCTAGGTGTAACTCCCATCTCATTACTGTTTATCCCTCTCTTGCCACAGGGGATTCTGGGCTCTAGAATCTTCTTCTCAGGAACCCTTGCCTACCTGAAAAGGGGGAGGGGAACAGGGTAGGAGAAAAAGGTGAGAAAATGCCAAGCAACTGGGTCTAGGTTGAGAGCCATGCTCATGTCCCCTGAGTCCTGCCGATCTCTGTCCCACCACCTCAGTGTCTGCCCCTCCCCTGCTTCCTATTTCTTCCTTTTCGCCTCTCTCCCAGCTCCCTCTTTCTGTCTCTGGGGTACAAGCCTTGTGGCAGGACCCACCCTCCAGCCCCTCTGGTCCAGCCCTGAGCCCTTTGCCCTGAAAGGTGGGTGAGGTGCCCTTGAGCCTGATTGGCTGATCCTGGCGGCCAAGCAACCGACTTTCCAGCAAGTTCACTTTTCTGGGCTGAGGTATGAGTTTCTACAGCTGGAGAGAATCAAGGTGAAGTAAGGCTGGTGCTGGCGAGGGGAAGGGAGGGGACTATGGGGATAAGGTAGCTGAATTCTCCCCAGAGACCAAATGTCCCTACTGTCCTTTCAGGAAATATTTGTTGAGTCCTTGCTGTGCTCTTCATAAAGCAGTGCAAACTCCAGGGAAAACAGACATGGCATGGGCTGTGCTTCTGGATGCAGGGGCAGTGGGAGCCAAGGGGAGATGCCCTGGGGCCCCTCTCCCCTTCCTGTGCTGCAACACACAGGCCTCCAAACCCCATGGGGGCTGTCCGGAGTGAGTTAGAACAAAAACATGGTGCATGTTCGAATTCAAGCCTCTCATCACCCTCCTTGCAGCTCCAAAGCAGAGCTTTGCACGCAGAGCCCCAGTTTCCTCCCATGAGGAATGGGGGAATAAGCAGTTTATCAGCTAGAGGTAGTGGAAGGTGGTGGGAAGTACAAGGTGCCTAGAATCAAGAGCTTGGGGGTTGAATTCCCTTCTGCCACCCACCCACTGTGGAACCTCCAGGAGTTTCTTCATCGGGTCTCAAGTGTCCTTATCTGTAAAATGAGATCATTAACCACTGCTTCTGGGAGCACCTTAAGGACTGATGCTGTGTACCCTACGGTGCCAGGCAAAGCCGGGGAAAGATCAGAGGCTGGGACAGAGGGGGCTACTTCAGGCAACTTGGGATGGGGGAAGCAGCTGTTGGAGACCCAGACAAACTGCCTGGGAGGCAGGCCTGTTCCTAGAGTTGGGTAAGTGCCAAGCCTGACCCAGCTGCCTCAGGAAATGCCTCTCGTGACTTGGCTCAGAGCCACACTTTCACTGGGATCTGAGGGTCAGGAGGCAGGCAGGCTGTCCTGCCTCACCTGCCAAGTAGGTGTGTGAACAGACAAGTCAGCTTGGCCCACTGCAGGGCTGGTGGGAGCAACACATCCCACCTGAAATGTGTGTGAGGCCATGTGCTCAGTGTTGGGCATGGTAACACGGACATAACCCACTATGCCACGTTCTACCTGCACTTCCCAGCCCTGACTGTACATAAGTTCCTGCTGCCGAGGCTGCCCAGGTCTAATAAAATGGTGATCTCTGGAGGGGCCCAGGCATCAGTATTTTTAAAGCTCCCAGGAAGATCCAACCTGCATCAGGATAGGGGGCCAACTGGGTGAGGTCCAGGAATCTGCCTATTGCCCAGTTATCCAGATGAAGCCAGGAAACACTGCTCTGAGCAGGTCACAGCCTGAAAGGCGAAATCACCATCCAGGCCCTGTGTCTGGCAGTATCCCACCCCAGAGGGCCTCTGCACCAGCGCCAGCCAATAGTTGAAAGTTGGTGATGGGGAGAGTTCAAAATGGAGGCATAGACACGCTGCATTTCCCTCCACAGAAGTCGTACCTCTACCTCAAAAGTAGAGACAACCAGAAATTCCAGACTATTGAGCTGCACGAAAGTCCAACAAACAAAAGATAGAACTACTTATCCAGGTAGGTAGCGGGGCAGAGCCGGGAGAGAGAGGTCACAGTCAGGCGGCACAGCGCGAGGCTGGGCAGTGCAGCGGCCGCAGTGGTGCGGGCTCTGTGGCTGGAAAGCCACAGACGGAAAGCAGTCACAGTAGGGATACCTGCTGAGTGCTCCCGGCACCAGACCAGATTACACGGCTCATGGTTGCAGCGCCTGGGGGAGGTGGGGAGGGGGGCCAATAATGACACATTGCTTCTGACTGTGAAAACCAGTGGGGGATGGGGCAGAGAAAGAAACTGCTAGTTTCACAGCAGAGTTTGTTTAGAGGCCCCCACAGTCCTGAAATGTCTATAGGCCCAGCCCACTCTGTGAACCATGACCAAGGCAACAGAGAGGTGCCAGTCCAATACGGGAAGCAGGAGAAGTGTCTGGAAAAGGGGCGAGTGCTGAGCAAGTGGCATTGCTTCCTTTCAGACCTCTTCCCCTCATATAGCACCACAATGTGGTGAAAGGGGTCACCCAGCACTGACAAACACTTAAAGCTCCACCCCTTGCAAGGTAATAGGTGTAACAGCTCTACCTAAGATACAGAGGCACACAGGAGTCTGACTTGATGAGAAGACAGAGAAATATGCCTCGAAAAAGGGAACAAATTAAGGTCCCAGTGGCCAAACTTAAGTATAAAGAAATAGCCAACCTGACAGATGCACAGTTTAAAACGCTGGTAGCAAAGATGCTCACAGACTTGACAGATGTGCTTAAATATAGCAAACACAGAAGGGCTAGGCCAAGTAAAACAAAGGAAAATATACACAAAACCGATGGTGAAGGGAAGGAAGACGGTCCAAATCAATGATTTGGAACATAAGGAAGAAATAGTCAACCAGCACAGAAAATGTAAACAAGAATTGAAAAAACCGAGAGGCTTAGGAACCTCTGAGACAACTTTAAGCATGCCAACATCCAAATCAGGGGTGCCAGAAGGAGAAGAGAAACAGCAAGAAATTGAAAACTTGTGTGAAAAAATAATGAAGGAAAACTTGCCAAATTTGGCAAAAGAAATAGACATACAAGCCTGTGAAGCAGAATCCAAACAAGCTAGACCCTAAGAGGACCACACCAAGACACATCATAATTAAAACACCAAAGGTTAAAGATAGAGCATCTTAAAAGCAGCAAGAGAAAAAAAGAGTTACCAACAAAGGGGTTCCTATAAGACTATAAGCTGATCTCTCAAAAGAAACTTTGCAGGCAAGAAGGGATTGGCAAGAAGTATTCAAGGTATTGGAAAGCAAGGACTAACAACCAAGATGACTCTATTCATCAAAGCTACCATTTAGCATGGAAGGGCAGATAAAGTGCTTCTCAGACAAGGAAAAGCTAAAGGAGTTTATCATCACCAAGCCATTACTATATGAAATGTTAAAGAGACTTATTTAAGAAAAAATGGATCATAATTATGAACATTTAAAAGATAACAAACTTACAACTTATCAACAACAGAACCTAAACAGTAAAAAGGAAAATAAAACAAACCAAGCAAACAACCAGAATAGGACAGAATCATAAGTACAGGGATCATTGGAAGGGTTATCAGCTGGGAAGGGGGCAAGGGGAGGAATGGGGAAATGATGCAGAAATTAGGAAACACAATTGGTGGGTACAAGATAGGGGGAAGTTAAGAATAAGAGAGGAAAGGGTGAAATCAGAGAACTTAAATGCACAACCCATAGACATGAACTAAGGTGGGGGTATGACTGTGGGAGGTAACAGGGGCTTGAGTGGAGGGGAGCAAAGGGAAAAGAATTTGGGACAACTGTAACAGCATAACCAATAAAATATACTTGAAAAAATTGGTGAGGGGGAAGCCACCTCCTGGGTTGAGCCACAGCGCCCTCTGGTGGTGGATGGACGCAGACCCTGGAGGAGCAGCTTCACACAAGTATAGTGCGGGGTTCTTTTTTTTTTTTTTTTAAGATTTAATTTCATTATTTTTAGAAAGAGGGGAAGGGAGAGAGGCAGAGAGGGAAAGAGACATCAATGTATGGTTGCGTTTCACCTGCCTCCAGCCACAGACCTGACTGGAGACCTGGTTTGCAACCTGCTTATGTGCCCTGGCTGGGGAATCGAACCTGCGACCTTTGGATTCGCAGGCCTGCGCCTTAACCACTGTGCTACCAGCCAGGGCTAGTGCGGGGTTCTTAACCTATGTGTCCCTGGGGGAATTGCTAGAGGACCATTTTGCAAAATCAGAGACATGGAAGTTACACATCTAGTTAGCTCCCCTAATATTTAAGAGACTCCCTGGGCTAATCTATATCTCAACCCCATCCTCTGGCATTCACCCAACATTACAGTCACATTTCCTCAATTTATTCTTACGATGTGAACAATGGGAGAGGGGTATAAGGGGACTAAATGGTAATGGGAAAAAAAATACAATAAAGATTAAATTTAAAAAATATACAACTAACTGATATGAACTTGGAGACCCCTGTTTTCTGCAGGTTTTAATAGAAAATAAGGGGGTTTGCCTGGGTAGGAGGGGCTCGTGGGCTTCAGGGCTTCCAACTGATGTCCTTGGCCTCATTCCAGAAGGCTGGGGGTTGCACTTCTGCAGCCTACCATGCACCTGCCTCCTCCTCCTCCTTGGCCCCCTCCAGCTCAATGGGACCTCTGGCTGCCTTCCGTATCCTGACAGTGCCCAGGCGGTGACCTCGCACTGCCCTATGTGAGCTTAGGGTCTGCAGAGCTACCAGTCCTGCCTTGGGGCATTAGTAGCAGCAGATGACCAAAAGCCAGGGACCTTAGGAATCATATCCACCAGCTGGTGGTTGGTGGAGGCCACAGTTCATTAGAAACCTATCATCAGTAATATTGGCAAGGCCTCTCTGAGCTACTTCCTGGGCTTTAAATCATGAGTTCAGAAACAATTAAGCCACTTAGACACACTTTGTATCAATAATTAAGTTAAAAGCACACTGCAAAAAATGCATTGAATTAAAAATGGATCTTGTAAGCTTAATTGTTTTTCTTTTTTAAAGTATATTTTATTGATTATGCTGTTACACTCATCCCAATTCCTTTTTCCTTTGCTCCCCTCTGCCCAGTACCCCCTTCCCTCTTGCAGACCCACCCCACTTAGTTCATGTCCTTGGATTATACATATAAATTCCTTGATTTCACCCTTTCCTATATTATTCTTAACTTACCTCTGTCTATTTTGTACCTACCAATTATGCTTAATCCCTGCACCACTTCTCCCCTTGCCCCTCCCAGCTGATAACCCTCCCAGTGATCCCTGTACCTATGATTCTGGTCCTATTCTTTGCTTTGTTTGTTTTTATTTTTTAGATTCTGATGTAGTTATGAGTTTGTTGTCATTTTATTTAATTTTTAAATTTTTATTTATTTATTTTTAGAGAGGAGAAGCAACAGAGAAGGAGAGGGAGAGAAACATCAATGTGTGACCCCCTCTTACATGCCCCAAACTAGGAACCTGACCGGAAACCCAGGCATGTGCCCCAATTCAAATCAAATCAACAACGACCCCATGGTTCACAGGCTGGCACTCAATCCACTGAGCCACACCAGCCAGGACATGTTGTTATTTTAATGTTCATAATTTTTATCTTCTTTCTCTTAATTAAGTCCCTTTAATTTTTCATATAATAATGACTTGGTGATGATGAACTCCTTTATCTTTTCCTTGTCTGGGAAGCTCTTTATCTGTTCTTCCATTCTAAATGACAGCTTTGCTAGATAGAGTAATCTTGGTTGTAGGTCCTTGCTTTTCATCACTTTGAATACTTCTTGCCAGTCCCTTCTTGACTGTAAAATGTCTTTTGAGAGATCAGCTGATAGTCTTATAGGAACCCCTTTGTTGGTAACTCTCTTCTTTTCTCTTGCTGCTTTTAAGATTCTCTCTTTATCTTTAACCTTTGGTGTTTTCATTATGATATGTATTGGTGTGGTCCTCTTTAGATCTAGCTTGTTGGGACTCTCTGTGCTTCATGGACTTATATATCTATTTCCTTTGCCAAATTTGGGGAATTTTCCTTCATTATTTTTAAAGATTTTATTTATTATTTTTAGAGAGAGGGGAAGGGAGAGAGGCAGAGAGGGAGAGAGACATCATGTATGGTTGCCTTTCACCTGCCTCCAGCTACGGACCTGGCTGGAGACCTGGCTTGCAACTTGGTTATGTACCCTTGCTGGGAATCAAACCAGTGACCTTTGGGTTTGCAGGCCAGCACCTTATCCACTGTGCCACCAGCCAGGGCTCCTTCATTATTATTATTATTATTTTAATTTTATTGTTGTTGTTCCTTCGTTATTTTTTCACACAAGTTTTTAATTTTTTGCTGTTCCTCTTCTCCTTCTGGTGCCCCTATGATTCAGATGTTGGCATGCTTAAAGTTGTCTCAGAGGTTTCTAAGCCTCTCCTTGTTTTGTTTTTTTCTATTCTTGCTTCCTCTTTTTGTACTGGTTGACTGTTTATTTCTTTCTTATATTCTAAATCATTTATTTTACCATTTCCATTCCCTTCACCATTGGTTTCATGTGGATTTTCCTTCGTTTCACTTAGCAGAGCCTTTACTTTTTCCCTTCTGCATTTGCTCTACCCAATCATGTCTGTTAAATCTGTGAGAATCTTTATCGTCAGTGTTTTGAACTCTGCACCTGTTAGGCTGGCTATCTCCTTGTGGCTTAGGTCTCCCACTGGAACCTTATCCATTCCCTCTTTTGGGCCATGCTTTTCTGTCTCCTCAGCTTGAAAGACTCCTGTGTTTGCTTTTCTGTCTTAGGTAGAGCTGTTGTAGTTGTCACATTGTAAGGGCGGGGAGCCTTAGGTATTTGTCAGTACTGGGTGACCCATTTCACTACATTGGGGCGCCATGTGTGGGGGAGGGGTCAGCTAGGGAACAATGCCCCTGGCTCGTGCTAGCCTCTTCCAGGCACTTCTGCTTCCCATATGGGACTGGCACCTCTCTTGCTGTTGCTGTGGCTGTGGTTCCCAGAGTGGGTGAGCTTGCTGACATCTAGAACTGTGAGTGCCGTCTAAATAAACTGACTCTCCTGAGAGATCAGCAGTTTCTTTTTCAGCCCCAGCCTCCACTGGCCTTTGAAGTCAGAAGCAATGTGGCTTTATTTTCCCTGCTGTTGGGACTATGAACTGCATGGTCTGGTCTGGTGCTGGGAGCACTCCCCAGGTATGCCTACTTTTTTAACTGTACTTTCCACCAGCCTGTCACAACTGCCACCACCACCATCACCACCTTGGTGTCCTCTCTGCCCCAGCTCTGTCCTGGCTCTGTCCTGGCTCTGCCCTTCTTATCTGTCTGGATGAGTATTTCTTCTTTATATGTTTGTCTATTGGGCTTCCATGCAGCTCAGCGTTCTGGAACTTCTGGTTGTCTCCAGTTTTGAGGTAGCTATATTCCTTAGCTGTGGAGGGAGATGTTCTACCTATGTTCTCCATCTTGGCTGAGTCCTTACCAGCTTAATTGTCTTTGACTGTCTTGCTTGGGAACAAAGTGTGTTAAAGAAAAAAAAAAAAAAGATTGTCTTTAAACCCTGGCTCAGGTTTGCTACAGATGGACATCGCATGTTCCTGTCTATATTGGACCCATGCTTATACTGAACCTACTATGTGTCAGGAGGTGGCAGTGCTCATGGCCAAACCACGGGATGCAAGCTTGAAGATGGATCTGAGTCTACAGCTGCCTGTCCCACCCCCAGTTGCTTCTTAGCCTCTCTGGGCCTCATTTCCTCACCTGTGGCTTGTGTAGCTTTATAGAGCTGTTATGAGGCCAATGCATAGAGAACTGTTGGTGCAGCTGGGCACATAGTTCTCAGGAAATCTAAGATTATCATTCTTAACTCCATGAACCTTTTCTATGTCTTCATGCATGTTTGCCTCACCAATACTGAACAAGCTATAAGTATAAGGCTTGGCTGGGCCTAGTTAGTAGCACCCAGGAGTCCTATAGAAAGCAGACATAATTCTCCTGGGATGGGAGTGGAGTGAAGAGCCCTGGATTGTGAGTCAGGAGTAAGTCCCAGACTTGGCAGCGGGGTCCTTTGCTCCCTCCCCATGGGCTTTGGGCCCTCAGACAGCTCAATAGCAAGGAAATGTCTAAGGCTGGTATGAATGGTGAGTGGGTTTCATATGGTTTTAAATTATGATAAAGAACATTTGAACGTCAAATGTTCTAGTTCTTGGCACAAATTAAAACCCAATGATGTGAAAGGCAGTAATTACCACTGTCATAATAAAAATTCTCATTTTTTACAGTTTAAAAAACATACTGTTACTTCATTTATCTTGGCCACAATCCTGTGAGACAGGTAAGAACAGAAAAATTATTACACTTACAGATGAAAACACCAAAGCTCAGAAATTTCAAATGATTTGCCTAATGTTGCACAGATTTTCAGTAGCAAATCAGGAACCTAGGACTCATTCCATGTGCTGAAACAGAGATGTTGATTTCAAATACAAATAGAAAATTGCCTTTAATAACATCCATGAGCCCTAGCTGATGTGGCTCAGTTGGTTGGAACATCATCCTGTAAACTAAAATGTTGCTGGTTTGATTCCTCATCAGGGCACATACCTGTATTGTGGGTTCGATCCCCAGTCAGGGTGCCTTTGGGAGGCAACCAATCAATGTTTCTCTCTCACACTGATCTTTCTCTTCTTCTCTTTCTTCCTCCTTTCCCCTCTCTCTAGGATTGATGAGTATGTCCTTAGGTGAGGATTAAACATTTTTTTCTGAATAACTTATTCATGAAATTCTGTTGAATGTTGTGGCAGCAGCAAAAAGAACTACCAATGCCTGGAGTGTGTCCCCTTCTCTCTCCCCTTGTGTTTGGTCTCATGGCCCACACTGATATCTCTCCCTCATCCCTCATGACCTTCCCCAGCATGTTGCACAGGCAGAGCTGCGAACCTCCCATAGGCCCCCAAGGGCAGCCCCTGGATGGGGATATGCAGTTTGTGCCGATGTTTCTTAAGCAGTTACTAAGGTCATAGCCTGAGCTATGGTCGTGACCCTGTCATGAAGGTTGGACTCCTTAATTCACTCTGTGAAGATTTTGTGAGCACCAACTGCATGTTGGGGACTCTGCAGAATGGTGAGAAACTGGTGCAAACAAGGAGCGGGCCTCAGGGTCTCATGGGGGCCTGTAAGCAGACATATATCACAGTGCAGGGGATGGTGGGTGTACACAGGAGGTGCTGGCTCTTCCTGGGAGGGCAGCAGAGACTGGGGAAGGCCTCCTGGAAGAGGAGCCATCTAACCCTGAGATGCAAAGAATGAATAGGTCCCATCATCAGACCTGCAACCCTTTTAAAGTCTGCTAATAGTAGGTATTGCTGAGGGGTGAAGCAGTAGGTCCCTATTAGTAGTGATGGAAATGTATATCGGCCCCCTCTCCCCTGGAAGACAATTTGGCACCCTATGGAAGTGCCGAAGACCCACATCCTCACTGTTGGGGAGAGCCTTAGCTGTGACATCAAAAGCCGCACAGTGCAGGAGGACATGTGCTGTTTATGAAACAGTGCAGGGCAGAATGGGTCTGAGCTCAGGATGCAAACTTCTGTGAAGTGCACAAACCGGCAGCAGTGAGAACACCAGGCCAGGACATTGGTTTCCTCCAGGGAGAGGAAAAATGGGGAAGGAAAAGTCCTGGGTTCCATCCAGAATTATTTGCCTCTTTGAAAAAATCTGAAGAACGTAAAATAAACCAGTAGAGATTCGTACAGCGTGGTGGAGAGCTTGTGGGTGCTTATATTCATCTCTGTGTTTTATGTTCAAAATGTTTCCTAATTTTTAAAACGTGGTTTTAAAAGAACAAGTAGGCGTTCTGTCTTTTAATCTGACTGTTGGGCACACAGGCATCCCTTTAAAATGGTTTGTTACACTGCCCATTTATTCTAGGTGCTTTTCTTTATGGAAGTGACATTTCACAGTTTTTAAAAGTTAAAGGGAATGAGTAGGCGAGAGTCTGGGGTGAGAGAAGCAGTCCCAGGCGAAGGGCCTGGGAGCCAGGCAGAGGCTTGAGTGTGCAGGGCCCTGGGTGTCTGGGGCCAAGGATGGCAGTCCCCTGAGGGGTAGCCCTGCTTGCAGGACTGTGTGGGGTCAGGCTCTCTGTTCTGTCACCTGGGGACAGGCCTGACCCAGTCCCAGTCCTGGGAGAGCTGGCTGGAAAGAGAGCTCTCTTCTTGGGAGAGGCAACAGCAGGAGGTGAAAGGAATGGGCTTAACTGTTTGCATCAAGCATCTGGTGTGGCCTGCTATTACGGGGCTAGTATGAGCCTGGCATTTCTTGTTGGAAGTAGCAGGGGTGTCTGGGCTAAGGGGGAAATCGTGGCAGCAGCAGTGTGACAGAGATAGCCGGGCTGGGGAGGGACAGTGGAGTGACCCTGAGCTGAGGCACAGAGGAAGCTGCCTTCTTGTGTTCGGTAGGCTTTCTGGGGCTTTGGAAGACTGGGGGAGGCGCAGCATGGGCAGGGTGATGGGAAAGTTGCATTTTCTGGGGGAAGTAAAAAACAAGCTTCAAGAAGTTGTTTCTAAAAATTTTCAGTGTCCTTTCTGCATCAGCAATGGGAAGTGAGACCCCCAGCATGGTGGTGGTGTTCTCAGTGGGATGTTGTGTGGGGCACGGGGTGGGGGTGGGGGGCTGACATCAGGGGAAAGGCTGAGTGATTTATCTGCCAAGCAATCTTATTAAGAAAACTCTCAAACATAAAGAAAAGCAAAGAGACTGATGCTTCCCCAGACCAAGTAATAAAGCATTAGAGATAAAACTGCCACTCTTTGTACCACAACCCCCAACACATAACCCTAATTTCCTCTGCATTTTTCCAGAGAGAACCAGCCTCACTTTTTAGTGTGGGGAGCATTTCTTGGCACCACAGGCCAGAGGCATCCCTGAATATATCTAGAGAATTGTTTCGCATGTTTTAAAGCTTTACATAAACAATTATCTGTGCTCAGGGGGTCCTTCTGCCACCAGATTTCCTCCTGGCATGCTTCTGAAATTGACTTCTGGACCTCAAGTGCATTTCTTTTCTTTTCTCACCCCTTTCAAGTGTACAATTCAGTGGTTTTCAGTATTCATAGAGTTTTGCAACCATTGCCAGAATTTTAGACCTGTTTCATCACCCAAAAATGAAACCCCATACCTTTAGCTATCACACCCTCCCCAAGTCCCCCATAGCTTCAGTCTTAGGCAACCACCACTGTGCCCTCTGACTGTATAGGTTTTCCTATTTAGGACATTTCATATAAATAGAATCATACGATATGTAGTCTTTTGTGACAGGTTAAGGCATTTCTCTTCATGGTTGTGTGATATTCCATCACACAAACTTACCATAAAGTATTTATCCAAATGGATTATGTGGAATCCTGCTTTTAGCGGAGGTAAGGTCAAAGGGAATATGTTTACCTTCCTGCCTGAAAAAAACTAAACAAACAAAAAAAGAGATAAAATCAATAAAAAAAGTTAGTTCTTAGGATGCTGGACATCAGGCGACAAAAGGGCAGTAACTCTCTGCAAGATGGCAAATGAAGGAGACAGCCCTGAGACTGCCCAGCTTCACTGCCTAGAGACAGTCCCACTGAGGCACAGGGAGAAGGAGGCCCTGGAGCTGTACGAGTTCAGGGAAGCCAGGTGGTAGAATTCACAATGCAGCCTACTGGGGATGGGAGAGCTGGAGAGGGGCCTCCCTGAGTCCTTAGCTGAGTACTCATTAGTGCATGCATGTGAGGAAGCCCCAAGAACCATCTTAATGGATGGGAGGAAACACTCCTCAGATCTCACAAAGAGTTGGGAACAAAGCCTGTTCTCAGCAGCCACACAGGAAAATCTCAGGATTCAGAGTCATTGTGTAGAATATCTTGAGGGTCCTGCATCCTAGAACAAAGCCCAAGAATATTTCTGGAAATACTGACAATAGCCAGTGCCCAATCAGGCAAAATTCACAGTGTCTTATATCCAATCAAAAATTATCATCCACTACTAGGACTATACCTAAAGAACCCTGAAATACCAATTCACAAGAACCTATGTACACCTATGTTCCTAGCGGTGCTATTTACAATTGCCAAGTGCTGGAAACAACCTAAGTGCCCATCAGTGGATGATTGGATCAAACAACTTTGATACATTTACACAATGCAATACTACACAGCAGAAAGAACTCCTACCCTTTGCAACAACATGGATGGAACTGGAGAGTATTATGCTTAGTGAAGTAAGCCAGTCAGTGAGAGACAAATACCATATGATCTCACCCATTACAGGACAATAATGAACAAAACAAACAACAAGCAAAACAGAACCAGATACATGAGTACAGTGAATAGACCTTCAGTGGGCAAGGAGAAAGGGGGTGGGGGGAGGGGGGAGGAGGAGGCAAAGAAGGGGAGCAGTTTAGTCAAGAAACTAGTGTGGAAGAACCATGGATATGGACAACAAGTGGGATTGACCTTGACGGGTAGTGGGTGGGCGGGGAAGGGGACAGAGGGGAGTAAAAAGGGGATGGATGTAATACAACAGCAATAAAATTAAATTTAAAAAAATTATCAGACATGAGCCCTGGCTGTTGTGGCTCAGTGGACTGAGTGCTGGTCTGCAAACCAAAAGGTTGATGGTTTGATTCCAGGTCAGAGTACATGCCTGGGTGTAGGCCGAGTCCTCAGTTAGGGGAATGCAAAAGGCAACCAATTGTTTCTTTCACACATTGATCAATGTCTCTCCCCCTCTTTCCCTTCCCTTCCCCTCTCTCTAAAAGTAAATAGCCCTGGCTGGTGGCACAGTGGATAAGGTGCTGGCCTGCAAACCCAAAGGTTGTTGGTTCAAATCCCAGCCAGGGCACATAACCAGGTTGTAAGCCAGGTCTCCAGACAGGTCTGTAGCTGGAGGTGGGTGAAAGGCAACCATACATTGAGGTCTCTCTCCCTCTCTGCCTCTCTCCCTCCCCCGTCTCTAAAAATAATAAATAAAATCTTTAAATATAAATAAATAAATAAAATCTTAAAAAAGAGAACCTAAGGGGGGGTGGGGACCATGCTATAGAAGGAGGACCATAAATAAGGATAACAACAGATTTTTCATTCAGAACAATACAAGTGACACAGTGTGGATGAATGTTTAAAACACTAAAAGACCTTGGCTGGTGGCTCAGTGGATAGGGTGCTTGCCTTCGAACCCAAAGGTCGCTGGTTCAATTCCCCAGCCAGGGCACATAACCAGGTTGCAAGCCAGGTCTCCAGTCAGATCCGTGGCTGGAGGCAGGTGAAAGGTAACCACACACTGATGTCTCTCTCCCTCTCTGCTTCTCTCCCTTCCCCTCTCTCTAAAGATAGTAAATAAAATCTTTGTGTGTGTGTGGTGGTGGGGGGGAGGGGGGCACTAAAAGAAAAAACACACAGAGTCAATCCAGCTCGGTGTCGAGAGTTTTTCAGACATTGAAAGCATCTACAGCATTCATAGAAAATGTTAAAGGAAGTCCTTTAGGCAAAAGGAAAATTATTCCAGATGTAAATACAGAGCTGCCTTAAGGCACAAAGAGCACCAGAAGCAGTAACTACATGGGTGAGCTGTGATCTGGAATTGCAAAGCAAATAGTTTCCAGAGGTCACATGATGTGACATTCCTTCATAAAAATAAATCTCATGATTGCTATAGCAGTGGCCTCAAGGCAGGAAAACTGTCTCTGTGTAGATACTGAAATGCAGGAAATCTTCAGCAATGCATCTGTGCAAGGAACTTTCTCAACCACCAGAATGAAGTTTTCTCATGTGGACGTGCAATGGTGCTCCTCACCTCTTAATTACCCACCTTGTTGAACAGCCATAAACAGGGTGCGCATGACCAATTGGCAATAACTTGGCATCTCCTTATTTCATGTGCTTATTAATTTTGATAAACTATGTTTCTAAGGTTATGATTTAACATCATTGTTTCAGATATAAAGTGTTAAATTCAATAGCAACCGTCACATCAAAGGAATACGATGTTAGAGCAACCATAATTTCTGGACTGCATGCAGAGTGAACTGCTAAGGAAATTGCAGACTTCAATAACATCCCTTTACATACAGTTGACAACATGAAGAAGGTGTATGATGTTGATCCTGATGTCTTCTCACCAACAAGGAAAACGCATAAGGTACGCAAAGATCGCACGAGTCTAGATATATTGTACACAGAATCCAGGAGATCATCAATGAAGATCCAGAATGTTTACCTTGACATTTTGAGAGAAGTAGTTGTACTGTGGATGAAGCAAGTGGCAAATGGTTGTCATTTTATCTTCCAACAAGATGGTGCACCAGCACATAATGCCAAAAAAGAGCAAGAATTTCTCAGTGTCAGTGTTCCTGAATTCTGGTCAAAGGATGTCTGGCCACCTAGTTTACCAGATGCAAATCCTTTAGACTATTATGTATGGAGCATTTGTGAGAGAGAAGTTAATAAACAACCTCATTCCAATAAAGAGGCTGTTAAAGTTAAGATAGAAAGTATTATGATGTCCATGGATAAAGAAAAGTTAATTACAGCATGCTCAAGATTCCAAAGTTGTCTATTATTGCAGCAAACGGAGACTTTTTTGAACAACTTAAAAAATAATGACTATGTTTATGTATTTACATATAAGAATAAATTTATTTCAAAATAAATTTATTATGGTATGTTGTTTATTTTACTAAAATTTTACCAATTGATCATGCGTGCCCTGTATGTGGCTTCTGCCTTATATGAAACACTGCAATTATCTATGAGGAGAAAATAAAGATGAACCAGAAAATCACCCAGATTTTAAGGATTTCACAATCTAGAATAATTCGCCATGATAAAGGGCAATGGATACAATTGCATTATCAAAGGAAGAAACACACAGGTGGGAGATTTCCCTCAACCAGCGATCTAAGGAGGGTCATTTCTTCGGTGACCTCCAAATCACGAGAATTTAGATAGATTTAGTGAAGAAGGGCTGAATCTTGTCACTGGTTGGCAACTTCTGATTAACTATGAAATTTCTGGTTATAATAGTAAGTATTCTGCTTCCCTCCCTACCTTGTGTCACTGTCCTATGAATTTGAAATTGTGTGAAATAAACTCATCCACTCCGTAAAACAAATGGACACTGAGGCCAGGAGTATAGTGAAAGCGAGGTGTTTATTTACAGCCTTGCAGGATCGGGTGCCTAGAGGGCAGGCGCATGGAAGCGGGAAAAACGAGCTAATTTATCCCTAACATGAGCAGTCCCTCCCCCATTTCTTCATTGGCTGAGTACCTCAGAATCACAATCTGAATGTCTAAAGAGATGATTAGGCAATTTAAACCCTAGCACGGGCAACTTTTGGCGCCAATGTGGCCATCCCTCCTTTCCTTTGTTCTCAGAGTTTTCTGTGAAGGGCTGGGAAGTCCCTAGCCCTCTGTGCTGTCACATTCTCACTTGTGTACTCTAGCCCCTTCCTTGTTGTCCTGTTTCCTCAGAGACTTTCTGATTCATTTTCGGTCTGGCCTAGCCGTTAATAATTATCCACTGTGGCTTAGCCTGGTTTGAGAGTCACTTGCTACCTTGCTTCTCACAAAATGAGTGGGAGAGGGAGAGGAACAGGAAAGACACAGGATGAACACAGATAACAGAAAGTGAAAGGCAGAAGGGAGGAAGGTCATTTTTGTCACCAAAACGTCTAGGGGAGCTGTCTCCTGAGGCAGCTGGTGAGGTGAGAGGGTGGGAGGCCTTGGAAATTAGGACTGCACGATGGGCTTTG
This sequence comes from Noctilio leporinus, assembly GCA_004026585.1. NCBI lineage: Eukaryota > Metazoa > Chordata > Mammalia > Chiroptera > Noctilionidae > Noctilio > Noctilio leporinus. The sequence goes on along the minus strand of PVIW01002720.1, from coordinate 64,859 downwards.
CATGCAGATTTTCTTAGATGAAAATAGAAAGACAACATTTTTGGTTTGGGAGGCTTAGGAGCCTGTGGAAAGCCTGAATAATTTAATACTTCAAGTACTCTAGGAGTTGATTTCCTTTCTGTTTGCTCCTGGTTTAGTAAACCCTTTTTGAGAATTTTATCCTGTCTGGTTTTTGGGTTGGGCCATGTAGAGATCTCTCAATCTGTTCCTCAGCAGGTTTGAGAAACCATTAGCCTGGAGGACTTGAATTAGGGCTGGTTCATTTTTGGAGTCCTCTGTGCATGGACCTGAGCAGTGAAAAGCATTTAATAAAGTACTGGTTGGAGAAGGAAAAAGAGTTTTGATAGGGGACTCATATGTTGGAAAATTTTAGTTGCAGATAACAGCTAATAAACTTAGTAATTAATGTATGTTAAAGCTATTGTTTGAGGAACTGAAGGTATGACCCATCTTGACTCCAGGGTGAGAGGACCACCGCCCAGGGCACGAAGACCTCTGCCTAGGACACAGCTGAAAGAATGCTGCAGCTTTTATCTCCTTAACTTTTCCCTGAATTCCAAACCCCTTACCTACACCTTTCTTCTTAAAAAAAAAAAAAAAAAAAAAAAAAAAAAAAAAAAAGAAGAAGGGCTTGTTTATAATGGAAGTTAAAAAGTTAAAATAGCCTGTTAGGGTGCAAACCTGCTGTCTTCCCATATTGCCTACCATCTGAATAAAGTACCTAGAAAGATTCAATCCCTGTCTCTGCTTATTGATTGGGTTTGTAGATGATAAGCAACATGAATACTGGCTTTTCAGGTTTTAGTTTCTCTTTCTGCAAAGAATGGAAGTCTTAAGCCAGCAAAATTCAAAGGGAACCAACTGTATGGGAAAATGTATTTGACAATGATACCTCAGACAAGGGTTTGATCTCCAAAATATATAAAGAACTAATGCAACTCAACACCAGGGAGACAGACAGCCGAATTAAAAAATGGGCAAAGGCCCTGGCTGGTGTGGCTTAGTGTATTGGCGCCAGCCTGCGAACCCAAAGGTCGCTTGTTCGATTCCCAGCAAGGGCACATAACCAGGTTGCAAGCCAGGTCTCCAGCCAGGTTCATAGCTTGAACTGGATGAAAGGCAACCATACATTGATGCTTCTCTCCCTTTCTTCCTCCCTCCCTGCCCTTCTCTTTGAAAATAATAAATAAAACCTTAAAAAAAAAAAGTGAAAAATGAGCAAAGGATCTGAACAGACAACTCACTGAGGAAGACATACAAAGGGCCCAAAGGCATATGAAAAAATGCTCAACATCATTAGCCATCAGAGAGATGCAAGTTAAAATCACAATAAGATATCACTTCACACCTGTCAGAATGGCAATCATCAACAAATCAACAAACAAGTGTTGGCGAGGATGTGGGGAAAAGGGAACCCTGATACACTGTTGGTGGGAATGTAGGCTGGTGCAGCCACTATGGAAAACAGTATGGGGTTTCCTTAAAAACCGAAAATGGAATTGCCTTTTGATTCAGCAATTCCACTACTAGGACTATACTCAAAGAACCCCAAAACACCAATTCACAAGAACCTATGTACCCCTATGTTCACAGCAGCCTGTGAAACAACCTAAGTGCCCATCAGTGGATGATTGGATCAAACAACTTTGGTACATTTACACAATGGAATACTACACAGCAGAAAGAAAGAAGGAACTCCTACCCTTTGCAACAACATGGATGGAACTGGAGAGTATTATGCTTAGTGAAGTAAGCCAGTCAGTGAAAGACAAATACCATATTATCTCACCCATTACAGGACAATAATGAACAAAACAAACAAACAAGCAAAACAGAACCAGATGCATGAATACAATGAATAGACCTTCAGAGGGCAGTGGGTAGTGGGGAGAAGGAGGCAAAGAAGGGGAGCAGTTTAGTCAGGGAACTAGATTGGAAGAACCATGGACATGGACAACAAGTGGGATTGACTTTGGTGGGATGCGAGTGGATGGGGAAGGGGAGAAAGGAGAGGAAAAGTGGCATGGATGTAATACAACAATAAAATTAAATTTTAAAAAATGGAAGTCTTTTCAGGCATAGTTGAAGCCTAAATGGTGAAGTTAGCATTCAAAGCTGCATCTTGAGACAGGTTAATAAGCCAAGGGAAATAGGGAAACCGAGACAGACAGCTAAAGGGCTAAGCAGTTTACAGCCATCTAGTAAATCTCCAAACCCTATCTTCCCTAACTAAGGATACCAGAAAGTTAATGGTCAAGTTCTGCCCAATCAGAGGGTGAATAGTTTAAATCACCCTACTCAGGGAGATAGTGGAAATCCAATGAGGGCCATTTGTGCCAACCACACCCAAGGACAGATGAAGTCAAGGGGGACAAATCTCCTCTTGATGTAAGAGCATAAGGCTGAATAAATATTATTAAGATCTTCTCCTGGGAGCTCCCCTAAAATTCCTGCCTTTAGAAAACAGATAAAAACCCTCAAGACAATGACCCAGCATGGGCTCTCTCAGAAGCACACCCACACCTTTCTTCCCTCTCAGGCGTGCATCTTTACTCTTCTTTCCTAAACTCGAAGGGTCCCCATGAGACTTGCGACCAGGGGAGCAATGGGCAGCTCATCCCCAAACCTGTCTCCAGCCCCCTTTTCTCTGACTTTTTTTCAGTGAGCTGACAGCAGCCCCACCGTGGCTCACTTCTTTCCTATAATGTTTCTAGGGAGCTCAAGCGGAGCACCCCCTAGGCTCTCTCCTACTGCTTCTACCCTAAGGCCTTCCTTTATTTTGCTATCCCCAGCTTTAACCAATGTACTCTCAAAATCACCTAGGCTCATGTTGTGAAATTTTTCCTGCATGAAGTCAAGAACCACAGGCTACAGGCCAACCTGAGGCAGACCTGCTTTGGGCCTGATCCCTTTCTGGTGACAATCCCACCCCCTACAGGTGCCCTCTAGCCACAGATGTGTACTGTTGACCAAGCAGGCTGTGCCTTGCTCCTGGAGGCCCTTGCCCACTGCCCATGCACATGCAGGTTGCCCTCCATCAAAACGCAGTCCACACCCAAGGCTGGGCCTAGAGGCCCTCTCCTCCCAGAGTCCCTTCCAATCCCCCTCCCGCTGCCACCACCAAGCTTTCTCTTCCTTCTTGTTGAGCCCCATTTTCTTCCTATTGCCAAACTGACTTGTGTTTTCGTCTGCCCTAGAGTTCAAGCACTAGCCCAGGCTCGGGGGAAACAGAAGGCTGAAGAGGAAGTGGGGGAGACAATGGAGGAACTGAGAGAAGCTGTTCAGGGCCTTTAGAGCAAGAGAGACCTTTGGAGGTGAGGCTGGAGGGGGCCATGAGGGGCCATGAGGGGGTCATGAGGGGGTCACTCAGGGCCTCTGGCTTAATCCAGTGGAGTGGGAAGTAGGGACTGTGTTTGAACAAGATAGTGCTTATGTCAGGTCCTCCAGGGTTCTCTTGGGCTGCTCTGTGAAGGATAAACTGCGGGGGAGGGGCAGAGGTCGAGTGGCAGCTGGAGGCCGTTAACTGTTGCTCTGTGCTGGGAAAGGTGATAGGAGTCTGGACCAGGATGAGGGCAGAAGGTGACACATTTGGGATCATTTAGGAAGTATAATCTACAGGACCTGGAGTTATTGGGAGAGAGCCGGATCTTGTCTCTCAGAGGTAACAGCCTGGAAGCTTCCTATTTGTCCCAGTATGCATCTTGCAGTTTCAATGCTGCGTAACTCAGCAGCCCAGGGCCTCAGGTTCATGAGTCCACCTGTCCCTGGTTCCCATAGGTAGGGGTTCAGGTTCCTCTTCCACATGGGCCACTGCCCCCCCACAAAGTGATACAACTTGGGCCTTTGAGGATGATGTAAAGCAGCTAACTGTTGAGGTCCATGACCCTGAGATCAGCTGAAATGAAACTTTGGTGGGGTCTAAACTTACATTGTACACTTATAATAGGTGAATTATATCTTAATAAAACTGTTAAAAAGCAATAGCTGTTAAACAGGATTCTGAGCTGCTGCAGGTTGAGTCCTATGATTCTTAAGTATATTGTCACACAGATCCAAGTGCTGAATGCCACCAACCCTGCCAGGTGCCCTGGTCTATAACTTGTTAGGCATTGCAACTGTCTTCAGAGCCCTCATCCCTCTGGTATTGTGCCAACAACATCACTACGTCCCTCATTTCTTTCTCACAATACCTTTATGAGGCACATATCATTATTCCCATTTAACAGATGTGAACACTGAGGCTTGAGGAGATGATTTCACCAGTGGCACAGAGTGGGATCTGTGAAGGTGGGATCAGAGCCCAGACCTGCTACTCCAAAGTGTTTTGGTCTGTGGAGCTCTGTGAGATGCCTCCAGCCCTGCCTGTCTCCTTTCCTGTCCCTTGTGAGGCTCAGCTGGCAGCAGCCTCACTCGAGTGGCTTGGGGACTGTGATGAGTGACCAGGGCACCCCCTCCTTCCATTGTCACATCACATGCATGGCTATGTGGTCATGTGAAATAAAGTGGTCTCTGGCCTCCCCTGTCTGCTGGCTGGCCTGAGAGAGCCTTTTTTTTTTTTTTTTTTAAGATTTTATTTCATTATTTTAGAAAGAGGGGAAGGGAGAGAGGCAAAGAGGGAGAGAGACATCAATATAGGGTTGCGTTTCACCTGCCTCCAGCCACAGACCTGACTGGAGACCTGGTTTGCAACCTGGTTACGTGCCCTGGCTGGGGAATCGAACCTGCGACCTTTGGGTTCACAGGCCAGCGCCTTATCCACTGTGCTACCAGCCAGGATGAGAGGGTCTTTCTTTGGTACCAGGGAAGTTTATCCTGAGGCTGTTGTGGTGCCCAGCTGACCCTCAGGCCACACTGACCTCCCACTCAGCTGCTTGAACCACAAGGCATGGCCAGGCCTTTCTGGCTGAGAGGTCTGGCCATGGGGAGCCTCAGGCCCTCTGTTCTGGCTCCTCATTCTCCCTGGCCTGGGTCTGAGGGAGAAATGACAGGTTCCTTGAACCCTCATGCAAGTCCAGCTGTATTCTAGCACATTCTGCTCCAAGTGTATTCTGCACTAAGTCAGTCTTCTCAGCCAAAAAAAGAAGAGGCAGTTTCAGGGTCTCATCATAGCCTCTGGATTTCTAAATGTCCCAGGCTCCTGTGTACTTGCTGTCCAAGGACTGTGGGTACCTGGGTCAGGAGCTTTGGGAGTATTGCTCCCTTAGTTTGCCCAAGCACCTGCCCACCCACCTAGGCCTTACCTTCTGTTTTACAAGCTGTGTGGGCCTATGAGAGGCCGGCAGGCTGGAGTGAGGACAGCTGCCTCTCCTGCCTGGGGCCTGGGGGCCAGGGCTGCCCAGTGGGCATGGCCTACCAGGTCCAGCTGAGCCTCTCTGCAGGCCTGGGCTTGTGCCCATGGCTCAGGTGCCTTTGTCCCACCATTTGCTTCTGAAAACTTCTCTGTGAGGGTTTATAAACTCTGGGGACTCCAGGTGGCTTTGCTGACAGACCTTCAGGCTCTGAGCTCCCTCCACACTCCCCATGGCCATTGCTTCTCCATGGGGCCCGCTGCACAACCCCTTGTACAGCGGGTCCCAAGGGCAATAGGGTAAAGAGGCTGGGATCTCTGGAGTAATAGAGACCAGAATTTCAACCTCAGCTCTGCCTGAGTTCAGGTAACTGGTGTATCTTCTGAGCCTGTTTGTAGCTTATCTGTAAAATGGGGATAATCCTGTTGTGAGAACTAAATGAAGATGTATACACATAAGGCATTGGCTTGCAGGAGGTGTTCAGTCATGTCACCTTCACCTCCCACTCCTGACGCTCTCTGATCCTTGCTGGCTGCAGCCCAGTCTGTATGGGAGCCCCTCCCCACTGCCCCCTCAGCTCCACCTGGGGGCAGTTCCAGGCATTGCAGTACCAGGGAAGACCACTAGGTGGCACAAATCCCAGCTCCCCCTTCCAGTCTGCTGTTTGCAGACCTGTGCATTTACCTACTCTTCTTCTATGGTTTACTGTTACATTTTAAATTCCCACCAAGGATGTTTATTATTGATTTTAGAGAGAGGAAGGGAGAGATACAGTGAGAAACACTGATGTGTTAGAGAAACATCAATTGGTTGCCTCTTAGATGTGCCCTGACCAACGATCAAACCCACAGACTTTTGGTGTAGAGACGATATTCCAACCAACTGAACCAACCACCAGGGCTGCTTTTGTTATTTTGATTATGGCAATATGCCACTTAACAAAGGGATGCCTTCTGAGAAATGCATCCTTAGGTGCAAACATCAGGGTACTTGTACTTACAAAACCTCAATGGTATGACATACTACTGTAATAATTTTATGGTCCATATACTTCTATATGACTGGCAGCTCTGTAGTTTTATTTACACCAATATCACAAACATGTACTGATAACTCATTGTGCTATGAATGTCACTAGGTGATGGCAACTTTTCATCTCCATTATATAGGACCACTGTCATACATGCAGTTGTTGCTGACCACAATGTTTTACAGCACGTGACTACTTCGCAAGGGGGCAGCACAATCGCGTCAGGACCCAGAGCTCTAGTTGAGAACTGTCCCCCTCCCTATCCCTGTTGGCCCATGCAGAGAGTTTAACCATTCCCCATAGGGGGCTCCTACAGTGCCTGGTACCCACAGGCTCCCTGGAGGTTACTCAGAACTCCAAGCCTAGTGTTAAGTCACTTTCAGCTAGTATTCACAGGCTGAGAAGCCCTAACCCAGAGGTGGAGAATGAACATGCTAGCTAAGGCCTCCTCCCCACCCCTGATTTCTCCCTGCCCTTTGACACTGGCGGGCTGAATGCAGACACACATTCCCTGGTACAGCCAAACCTGGACCAATCAGTAGCTGAGTGGAAGCAGTTTGCTGTCTGGGGGTTGGATTGACTCATCCTGTCAATTGTTCACAGACAAGTAGACAGGTCTACAACTTGTCTTGTCCTTCCCCAAGGGCTCTGAGGATTTCCTGGGGAACCCATCAGTGGCCAGAGGTATCCAGCTCTTTCCTTGACATTGTTTGTTCCAGGCTAGTACAAAGGATCCTGCAGTTGGCCACACCAGAGCTGACTCTGAGCCCTGGTGGCAGGGGGGTAAATAAGTGGTGGTCACAGAAGTTAAGAAACCAGCAGTAGGTAGAACTCAAGTGTGACACCAGAAGCTCTTGGGCCAGTGGTCAAATGCAGAGTCTCAGGCTCCAGAAACAAGGCCCAGGGACCTGCATTTAACAAGTTGAGGTGAAGCAGTCGTGCAGTCAGACTGAGGACTTTTGGTCTGTGGTGCAGGGTGGTAGTTGGACCTGCTTGTTCTGCAGCTGACGCCAACCCAAGGGTCACCCTCTTTCCTAGGACAGGGGCTGCCTTATGATGCTCTGCTTCTCTGAGATTACTTGTTAAGATATGGAAAGGAGTATGGACAATAAGCAACCATGCATCCCCACCCTGAGAGACCAATGATGGCAGAGCTGTGGGTCCTTGGGGGAGGGGAGGTGGCCCCAAGGCACCCTGGACAGCTCTTGGCCTGGTAGCTGAGAATGAGGCGAGGGATTTGGGTTGCAGCCTCTGGGCTTAAAGGCAGATTGCAGTTCACTGTCACCTGGCGGTGCTTGCAAGGCAGCAGCAGTTGTGTGCTGAGGTGTGTGTGTGGGGGGGGGTGCTGGGGGGAGGGAGGGGGTGATTGCAGAAGTCCTTGGGACACCCAGGTCCTGGCCCAGAGCTAAGGGTGCCAACTTCCCCTCCATCTCCCTCCACCCCTTTTAACCCCAGAACCTGCACTGGCTGTACCCACACAAAAAATTTTTTTTCAGAAGCTCATTGATTTTTCTCAAAACATATATTTACTGCTCTTCTCAGCGTATCTCAGCACCTCTGCCAGAATCTCTCAGGAATGTGTAGAACCCCCTCCCTAGGCCTTGGTGACAAGGCCCCTCACAGCCTGTGCAATGGCATCCTTGTCGATGCCAAACATCTTCAGCAGCTCAGTTGGCTTCCCGCTTCTCGGTACCTGGCTGACAGCCAGGCGGGTGACAGTGACACCAGGCTCGCCCACAACTGCCGAGGACACGGCCTCCCCTATGCCACCTGAGCAAAGGAAAGGAGGTGATTCAGGTGATTTGGTTCCACGGTGCACAGTGGGTGGATCCCCTGGCCCTCTGCCCAGCTCTGAGTTCATTCCCTAACCCAGGGATGATAGAGATGGCGCACATGCTACCCCTTCCCCACAAGGGCAGCCAGAACAGACATTACGCATTGATCAATCACTGCACTTTTTTCCCCCCATAAGCCCAAATGTGGCCTCTGAATCATTTTAACATCATCTGGGCAGCTGTCATCAATAGACTCGTGTTTATACTTGACCCCAGGGTCTAGGCCCTTTCTCCTTCGGCTGGGGAGAAGGTGGTGTGTGGTTATCAACAGCTTTGAGGACTCACAAAACAAATTCTGTGAGGCTTTCCCAGTTTGATTCGACAAAACAGATACTTTCAGACACAAGCCACTTTTTTTCCACTCTTAGCAGTGAGAAATGAATCTCCACTGGCTTCCCAGGGTGGCAGGGGCTCCATGGAGCAATTCCAGCAGCTGAGAGTTTGCTGGGTTCCCAAGGCATAGCCTGAGGCCAAAGAGGCCAAGTCCCAGTTGCTCCGAGGCCAGCTTTGGGTTGGCCCCTAGGAAGACCACTGTTTCCCTCCTAGGGCTGGGATACAGGTGGGATGGGCCCTCCCCTGACCCATCAGCCCTGGCTCTCTGGCTCAGACCCTTTTACCTTCATAGTAGTGATCCTCCACCGTGAGGATCCTACCCTTCGTAGCACGGGCACTGTCAAGAATGAGTTTCCGGTCCAGGGGCTTGATGGTGAAAGGGTCCAACACACGAATGTTGATCTTCTCTGTGAAGGTAGAAGGTGCAGAGATGTGGCTGAGGGGAAATGGGCTGGATACTGTGGGTCTGCCCTTTGATAAGCCCTGGGAGGGGTGTCCTGAGAGCTGTTTGTCACATAGCTAAATGCTCAGCCTGTGTCCTACCTTTGTCCTGGGGAGGACCAGCTGTCTCCTTGTTCCCACCATTGAGCTTGTGCTTGCAACCCCCAGTGGTCTGCCCCTTTCCTCTGCTGACATGTGGTGCCTGCATACTCTTGGCATTCCGCACCCACCACCTGGGAGCCTCTCCTGGCCTGTTTTAGGAGCATCTGGTCTGTTTTCCCTCACACTGGGCCAGAGGATCTTGGCCTTTGGACTGTCAAAGAACACCAGCTGGCATGTGTGGGGCCTGCATAGCTTTCCTCATCCTCCCAGATGCCTTCAGAGGTGGAGAGGAAGCCAGAGAGACAGCTCCAAGTGTCTGACCTAAGCCACGTGCTCACAGGATGATGGGGGAGGGAAGCTGTGACTGCAGGCAACCATGAAGGTGCCAGGTCAGGACAACGCAGCAGAATGACCTCAGAAGGACAAGTCCAACTCTGCCATGCCTCCTTCACACCCTCCCCCCAAATCCCCATCCCTGCTGGGCTTCCCTGGCTTCTCCAGCTCATCTCACTCCTGTCCCCATCTTCCTCCAGCTCCTCAGAGCTTTGTACATGCCATTCCTTCTGCCTGGGCCTCTTCACTCCCCTCTTTGCTTATCAGTCCTACACATATGAGGTCACTGCCCCAAGGGTGTGCATGTCCACCCTCTCCTTCGTGCTCAGGATAGCTGAGACATGACATCTTCTGTGATTCTATTGCAGGAAGGATAGTGCCTGTCTCCCCTACATTTCCAGCAGATAAGATTTTCAAGCTCACAATGATAATAATAATGCCAGATTACCATTTCCTGAACCCCCGGATAGTGCCACAGGGAAGGTGACGGTATCACCATTTTATGGATGAGAAAACTGAGGCACAGTGATGCTAAATAACTTAACTAGTGCTCAGCTGAGTGGTGATTCAATTGCATTGGCAGACACCTCAACCCTAGGGCAACAAGGTAGGGACTATGGCCAGTGTAGCCCAAGAATTTAGCATCATACAAGGCACATACAAAGTGCTCAATTATCATCATTTAATTGGATCAAGTTATTTTCCACCCCCAAGAGCAAGTGTGCAGTCAGCACCTGATCTAAGACTATTTGGATCCTTCCCTGCTCACCTTTCTTTAGCAGGTCTGCAGCAGCCAAGGCCTCATGCAGGGTCACCCCAGCTCCGATCACAGTCACCTGGTCATCCTTGCTCTTCAGAACTACCTGAGGGTGACACAGAGTGGCAGGAGGGCAGTGAGACTCAGGGACTTGGTGGCCTGAGGTGGGCCCTGACCTTGGGCTCATTCTGCAGGGTCTTACCGGGGCATCAACCACACTGACCTTGGCTTGTCCGATTTGGAAATCCTCGTTGCTGTTATAGATGATGGCATTTTCTGGGCGGCTGGTCCGGATGAAGCAGATGCCCTGGGAGGAAACAGAATGACTGAGGGTTACAGGACATAGCGCAGCCACCCTCGAATAGTCTTTCTAGAAAGGCCATCACCTTCCTTTTGCAAACGTCCTCAAACCCTACTGTCCCCCTGGAGGTGTCCGTCGGTCACCTCACGTTGGCTACTCCTCTAAGAGGAAAAAGGACTCCCTTGCCCTGTGCAGCATGCGCCTCTCCAAACGTTCCTCCTGAGAGACAGTGCCCAGAGGCTTTGCTAGCCCCCAGCCCCATATGGAAAATGAGTTTTCCATCAGGCAGAGTGGCCTCCAAGCGGGTTGCTCCACCAGACTTCATGCAGCACGCCCGTCCCTCAGGGCCCCCTGCTCTGTGGCAGCACAGCTTGTGGTCAGGACCACGTGGCTCATTATCTCTTAGTGACTCCAACCCAGGGAGGCTGGACAGGTATCCACAGCCATAGTGGCTGGGGCTGCCAGGATTCTCAGCCAAGACACAGCATGGTGGTCAATGAGCAACACCTGCCCTGAGGCAGGAAGGATGGGGTGTATTTCGTTTTTCCTAGTCTAACTCCTACAAGCTACACACAGCAGGGGCAAGGTCAGGAGGTGCCGCTTGGGCAGTGGGCAGGCATCTCTGAGCCTGCTCGCTGGCTCCCCTCTAAGGAAGATAGCTGCCAGCTAAAAAAGGAACAGCCATGTGACCAACCTTTGTGTTGGCTGCTAATTCCACCGCCTTCTCTGTAGACACTCCATCACTTGGGTAAAAGACAGTTGACATGGGGACCGATCGAAACATGGACAGATCTTCCAGAGCCATCTGAGAGGGCCCATCTTCCCCTGAGATTTGGGAATAGATATGCTGAAGTGAGACCCCCATCCATGGACCCGCCTCCCCCCTTACCGCTTGGTGCAGAAACTCAGGGGAATTATGGGTCTAAGCCTCCTGGCCCTGGTTCAACGCACCGATGGAGACGCCGCAGTGGGAGCCGCAGAGGTTGATGTTGCTCTCAGAGATGGCTGCCATACGGATCTGGTCAAAGGCACGGGTGAAGAAGGCTGCGAAAGTGCTGCAGAAGGGGACGGTCCTGTCACGCGTGGCACAGCCCACAGCAATGCTCACCTGGGGGCAAAAGGGGGAGAGGGTAGCCAGGGGGTTCTGTCATCCTGGGGACTGTTAATTCTCCTCCTTCCCTGGTGCAAGTGATTTCTGCACATCCACGGACTCTGCAGTCTGTTTCCAAACACCAAACTCCTTCAACTTGAAATAACCATTTTAAAAGTACTTTGAAAATTAGTATTCTGGGGAACATTTTCCCCTAGCAGCAAGCAAAGCCTTTCACAGGCCAGGCTACTTAAGCTTGGGCACCAAATAGTCTGTTCTTTCCAACCTGTGCAAGACCCCACCCCCAATCTCTTTGCTAACCCCAAGGCCTCTGCAGAGACTGATCCTCCCAGGCCCCCTTTTCACCCCTGGAGGCACCAGCCAGCAGCACGTAGTATGGGCAATGGTTCTGGATCGGCTGCCCCTTCCACAGCTCTGAAACCCACCACCAATATGAGCCCTCGTTCCCAGATCCTGGGGCCTCCCCAGCCTCTACACCCTGCCAGTCCAGTCTGGACCCTCCAGCTGCCAAAGCTAGAAGCCACAGAGTGAGAACCTCAGGTTCAGATGGAAGAACGTTGGGTGTGGTAGAGCAAACAGCATCCAGAAGGAAGAAGCTCTTGGTCCCGAAAGGCCTGAAGGCCAGGAAAAGATATTTTGAAAAACAGGACAAAACATCCTCCCTTATTTCACTAACTCAGTTCCTGACAAGGAGCTACTAATATAACTGTGTGCATGGCAGAAGTCCAGAATTTTATTTGTAAAAAGGCTCAGAAGGCCTGACTGGTAGGCCCATCACATTCAGCCCCGCCTTTCACCTGGAAGGCCCTTCAGTCCCAGAGAGAGCCCAGATGCTACCACACCTGGCTTTCGTGTAGCTCTTCTTATGTGCACCTACAGCCCCATTCAGCTCTTCCATTTGCACAATCATCCATTTATACCTGGAAGTGATACTCCATTCCCCCAATTATGGCTACTTGAGGCCAAGGGTCAATGTTGGATCCTGACTGTTCTGGGGTCTCTCTGGGCACCTGGCACAACCAACACAGCCACCCAAAGGTGCAGGAGGGCTCTAGCTCTGCCCTGTGCCCACCTGCCCGCCCCTGGCACCCACCATGTTCTGCTCAGCAATGTAGCACTCAATGAAGCGATCTGGGTGCTCCTTTTTGAAGAGCTCTGAGAAGGTGGAATTCTTGGTGTCCCCATCCAGAGCAATGACGCGGTCGCTGGCATGGCCCAGCTTGGCCAGGGCCTGGCCGTAGGCCTTGCGGGTAGCGATCTGTGGAGAGAAAAGTAACAAGCTAAGCACCACCGCAGGCACATGTGAGGTGTGGCCTACAGCCCTGCACAGCCTCAGGGGAACTACACCTTTTAGGGAGGAAAAGAACAAAAACTGGGGCAGAGAAAGGAAGCCTAACGACATACAATCCTGTGGAAAATTAACTTTTTTAAGGTTGCCAAAAAGTACTTCTACAATGAACAACTTGGGAGTTCCTGCAATCCCTTGCCCCAGCCCACCTGGGTCATCTGAGCTGCAAAAGATATCCTAACACCCTCATTTTCCCTCCCCATGAGGGAGGTCTGTGAGCTCACCCCATTCCAAGAAGGAATATACTGAGAGCCTGGGAGTCAGAACGCCAGATGCAAGTTGCATAGGTGGATTCACTCAAGGGAGGGGCACGGAGTAGGGCAGGCCTCCCTAGCCTTTGCCAGGCCAGACAAGGGCCAGCCCTGAGCCCAGGCAAGGCCCTTATGAGCCAGGGATGGGGAACTCAGGAGCCATGTTGTTTTGATCCCAGTGCTGCCAGTAGCTTGCTATGTGACTGCGGGCAAGTCCCTTGCCCTCTCTGAGCTTCTGGCAGAAGTGGTACCTCAGGGTTTTTTCTCACCCTGAAATAATCCCTCCCCTCCCTTTCCCAACCCTCTAGAGACATACATCTTGACCCCAACCTTGGGGAGCCAGAGAACCAAAGCCTGCTCCCCCGCAAGAAAAGTGAGGCCTGACTACCTTGTCTCCAACTTTGTAGCTGGGTGGAGTGGGCATGCGGATGTTGGTGATGTCCACTGAGGGTGCATCCTCCTGCGGGGGAGTCGCCAGGATCTTCTTTTTGTTCTGGATCAGGGTTTGGATTTCCTGGATGACCTGATCAGCCATGTTTTGGGGGAGAGGCTTCCCATGCCAAAACTCCTTATCTTCTATTCCTGAGGGTCCAATGTAGGAGGGCAGAGGACCTGGTAAGACAGACCCCTCCAGACGGCCGGGAAGCTACTCCCTGGGCTCTCCACCCATTGAAAGGAGGTCAGGGGAGATGGGGAATAGTATTGTCACAGCTAAGGAGAGCCCGGGGCTGGGAATGGGATCAGAAAAGGAGAGTCCTGGTGACCAAGACTCCATATGCCCGGTTCCTACTGACTGGACACCCAGGCCTCCAGCAGCTCCCAGGCAGAACGGGGTGGGCAGGTCACCTTATCCTGTTCTCCACTGTGTCATCTCCCCAGCCCCAGCCCACAGAGAGGGGTCTGCCATGGAAATCATACTCAGTTTCCTGACTGGGTTGGGACCTTGGCCATCAGAAGGAAACCTGAGGCCTAAAGTAGGGTAAGCATGGCCCACCACAACCACCATGGTGCCCTGCTGTGTGGGGGCCTCCAAGGATACCTCAGCTTGGGAAGAGCCAAGGACTGGCCCTCACAGGTAGCACCCAGCTGCCCCATAGATTCCCAGAAGCTACAAGGTTTCCAGATCCCACTGGTGGTGACACCTGAGGAGTCAGTGTCCAGCAGCAGCACGGAGGCTATGACATGATCTCCAGGTCCTCGCCTCAAAGTTCACCCCTCCCAGCAGCTAAGCCCCTCCTCCTAGATAGCAGCAAATGTCCTCAATGATTGAGTTCACAAAGGCAGAGGGAGCCGTGGCGAGGGGACAGCCAAGGCACTTGCCATAGCAAAGCCGGCCCAGAGCCTGCAATGAGGCCCCCCGGTGCCACAGACTCCCTATGTCCCCATTCAAGTTCCCAACCATCTCCAGCCCCATTTTCCATTTTCCCACCTGGCTGCTGGGGAGCAACATTTGGGCGCTGCTCTCATGCCTGGCCAGGCACCATCTTCCAGACCCTCCCAGGCCCCTCCCACACAGGCCTCTGCTAAGCCCTTTTCTACTGCGAGGGCTGTGTCCACTCACTAGCTGCTAGGGGAGAGCCCAGGTCTTTCCAGGCTCTGCCAGCTTCCAACTCAGGGCACACAGCTGGAGCTGTCAAGGTCCTCTGCAAGGATCAGCCAGGGAGGGGGTGTGAGGGATGGTCTCACACCAGTGTCCTTTCCTTTTGCCTACAGGCTCCTCCCCAGCCCCCTTCTCCCCCTGCCTACACGTGACCCTCGGCCAAGGCCAGCCTGACCACTGAGTCACTAGCGGGGTGCACTCACTAGGGCAGAAAAGGGCTGGGACCACACCAGACGCATGATCTTAGTGACATGTTCCCTTCCATTGAAACCCCCCGCCTGTCAGTTAGCCAACGGGCCCAGTCCCAGGGGTGGGGGTGGAGGTGCGGGAGGCTCGTACATACAGACCTGTGATCCCTCGGCCCTTGAAGGTCTTGGCAATGATGGCTGTCGGCTGGTGCTTGGCCTGGCCAAAGGCCTTGCAGAGCTCCTCCACGCTGTGTCCATCCACAATGATGGCATGCCAGCTGGGGACAGAGCGGGGGAGTGAGGGGCCAGGGCCAGGTGCCTGAGGACCCCGAGGGGCTCCCAGGGAAAGGCCTGCCCTTGCTCCCCGCACAACCACAGTCTGGAAAAGAGCTGGAGGAGTCGGGAATCTCAAACATTCCTGCCTCCAATCTGGACTTTCTTTTCTCTTTCATATGATTTCACTTCCTCTTGTTTGCTTTGAACAGATTTTCCTCCACTCTCCTAAGTAATTCAAACCTTAGTTCATCATTTATTGCCTCTTTTGTTCCTGACCTATTCATTTCCTACCAAAAGCTGAGTCTGGGACAATGCATTGGTTTGGAATCTATCTAATAGATTCTTGATGAATTTTTTTGGCCTAATTTTTATTTATCTGATCAGTCCAAGGTGCTGGAAGCTTTTTAAAATGGGGTCATATTGTTAAACATCTAGGGAAAAGCTGGTGCAGGGCAACCTTTCTCTTTAGAGCAATCCCTTTTTCTTTATGGTATGTTAATAATAATGAGCCCTGGCCAGGTGGTTCAGTTGGTTAGAGCATCATTCCAGGTTGTGGGTTTGATCCCTGGTCAGGACACATTAAAAAGTCAAAAAAGAAAAAAAAAACACAACAAAAACAAAAAAACCCAAAAGTCAATCAACACATGCATAAATAAGTGGAACAACAAATTGATGTTTGTCTGTTTGTTTTTCACCATTCCTCTTTAGCTTTAAAAAAAATAATAATAAAGCCCTGGTAGCACAGTGGGTAAGGCGCCGGCCTGCGAACCCAAAGGTTGCAGGTTCGATTCCCCAGCCAGGGCCCATAACCAGGTTGCAAACCAGGTCTCCAGTCAGGTCTGTGGCTGGAGGCAGGTGAAACGCAACCTTACATTGATGTCTCTCTCCCTCTCTGCCTCTCTCCTTTCCCCTCTTTCTAAAAATAATGAAATAAAATCTTTAAAAAAATAAAAAAAATAATAATAGCCCTGGCTGGTGACATAGCGGATAGGGTGCCGGCCTGCGAACCCAAAGGTTGCAGGTCCGATTCCCCAGCCAGGGCAGGTAACCAGGTTGCAAGCCAGGTCTCCAGCCAGGTCTGTTGTTGGTGGCAGGTGAAAGGCAACCATGCATTGATGCCTCTCTCCCTCCCCCCTTCTCTAAAAATAATAAAATCTTTAATAATAATAATAATAATAATAATAATAATAATGAAAGTAGCAGCTAATATGTACCACGTACACACACTGGGCAGGCAGTGGGCTGAGCGCTGCACATGTTACCCACGCAAGTCTCACCACAACCACCCCCACATTTCACAAGATAAGTAAACTGAGACACTAAAGGTGGAATAACCTGCTCAAGGTCAAAAAGCAAGCTAGTGATGGAGCCAGGACGTGAGCCCTGCACAGCTCCTCAGCTGGGACTGTGCCATCGGAGTCCTAACTGCAGAGTGGCTATAACTGAGGTAAGAACCTTGCTGGCTGATGCCCACCCAGAGGGTCTCACTGCTTTGTAACATGACTCTGAGTTCACAACCTGTCAAGGCCCATGGGGGAGCCTGAAAACCCTTCCTGGCATTTCACTAGGAGACGGGGCCTGTTCTCTTCCATAGGCCGGCGAACACTGGGCGCATGGGCAGCCAACTGACTCGGGTTCAAACCCCTACATGTCCCTTCGCCTCACTGAGTCTAATTCGATCATGCCACGCAACCACACAAAGGAACTCATTTAAAACTGGGCCTCAGCCCACAAACCCATGTGGTAGTCTGGGCTGCCACTCTAAGTCCAGATGCTCAAATCTAAAATTGTGAATCAAACCCTGAAAAAGGAGCCTCATTAGGCTCCAGCACCAGCCCCTGCATCTGCAAAGGCTCTAGCTCTAGGGCTCCCACATCGTGTGGGTACTCTGGCTACAGCCTCCTACGTACCCGAAGGCTTCACAACGTTTCTGATAGACGTCCAACTGGTGCTGCAGCGGGGTGGGCTCGCTCTGGCCCAGGCGGTTGATATCAAGAATGGCAACGAGGTTGTCCAGCTTGTAGATGCCGGCGAAGGCCATGGCCTCCCACACGGAGCCCTCCGACAGCTCCCCGTCTCCCAGTAGGCAATAGACGCGGTAGCTGCAGATGGGGAGTGGGTATGAGGCTGGCACCTCTCACCTGGGCCACTGTGCTCTCGGCCTGTCCTTCCCAAGGAGCCTGGGCTCTGGGTAAAGGAGCCACAACCCATGACATACAACAATGCTGAGAGCTCCCGGATGCCCACCCCAAGTCCACACCATGAGGGAATGGCTGTGCAGGAAGCTGTCGGAAGCTCCAGCAGTACTGGCTGCCAAAACACTGAGCTCTAAGA
Source organism: Noctilio leporinus (assembly GCA_004026585.1). Taxonomy (NCBI): domain Eukaryota; kingdom Metazoa; phylum Chordata; class Mammalia; order Chiroptera; family Noctilionidae; genus Noctilio; species Noctilio leporinus. The sequence goes on along the minus strand of PVIW01002720.1, from coordinate 47,331 downwards.
TGTAGCAGTCTGGTCAGTACGATTCAGAGAATTGGGGGTTGTCAGAGCACAAGGTAAATGTATGTTCACTGGGGCCAACGACAAGTACTGGGCAGAAGGGGCTTGACCTATCCACCACAGGGGTGAACCCAGGGACTGGATGGGTGGGCCAGAGGGAGAGGGGACCTTTCTGCTGGAAGGAGCTGGTCTGGGGAAGCTGGGAGGTGCACCAAGCAGCACCCTAGAGGAAGAGGCCTCAGGTGAGGACGCAGCACCAACTCAGGAGGGAACTTGTGATAGGACGGGTGTCTCACAGGACGGACTCTCCCTGAGGGTTGCCCAGGACAAGGGGAGCTAGGCCTGGGCTTTCTCCACCCCACAGGCCTTCTCCTGCTCTCAACACAGGCAACCATGATCTTTTTAAAGGCAGTGTGACAGTTAAAAGAGCACTGAGCTCGGGATGTTACCCAGTGAACAGAACCTTCCCTGGACCTGGGAAAGGGTGGAGACAAGCTGGTGAGGCTAGAGGCAGGGAGACCAGGTCAGGGGCTCTAACCCCATAGACTCCCAGTTCCTATCATCCCCCAGATGTGAGGGGATGGCTGAGGGGCAGCAGCCACAGGTAGAGACACAAGAACCCCACTCACAGGCTGGCATATGGCCTTTGGGTTCCTAGGGGCTGCAGCAAGGTGCTGGGCCCTATGCTGAGGAGCCCTCCAGGGAAGGTAAATGCAGTTGTTATTCTCAAAACATACAGATAAGGAAATAGGCTCAAATGTCTAGGGACCTGCCTGAAGGTCATGCAGTTGGGTGTAGCTGAGTGGGAATTCAAACACAGGTCTGAGTGCCCAGTCCACACCGTCCATTCCTTCCTTGCTGTCTAGGAAGGCACATGGGGAGGGGCAGCAGGACTTGGGAGACCCCCTTTCCCCTGCCCAGTGTGCAGCCGCACCGCCTAGGGAGTGAGGCTGGCGCCTGGATGGGCTGCGGGGACACAGCTGTACTGCTGCTGTAGCTGGCAGGAACCGTCCTGGAGCTGGAGAAGGGGTGAGGCTGCTGTGGCACTGTCAGCATGACTCAGCACCTCCAAGGCCCCAAGTCCAGGAGCCTGCCGTTCTTTCCTTCTGTGGCCTCCCACAGCCCAGGAGGCCACTAGTTCCCTGGCCAGGAGCAGAAGGCCCTGAGCCCACACTGAGGCTTATCCGAAGCTGAGCCCTGCAGGGGGACAGATCTGGCACAGAAGCTCCTAAAGGTCACACCCTGATGGGGCTGAGCCAGGGGCCTATAGGTAACTCAGCTTCTCCAGAAAGGGATTCCCAGGAAGCAGGCTGGCTTCCCAGCTCCACACCCTCTTCTAAGGAAGTTGGACTGCCCCTTAGGGGCCTACAGGCTCAGGTCAGATCATGAGGTCCTAGGGAAGACATGGGCGCCCCACCCAATCCAGGGCTCACCCCAAGGCTCTGAGTTGCCCCTATAAAGAGGTGGGACCCTAAACAGACTCGCTTGTTGCAGAGGGGTTTGGAAACTCCCTCAAATATCTGACCAGAGGACAGACTAAATGGGTTGTAGCAGACCCATAAAACAGAACATCACTCTACCATTAAAACTAGCCCTTGACAGTTACAACGTGAGAAAACATTCATAGTGTTTAGATTTTTCTAAAAAGCAGAATGTGAAATGGTGTAAATACTAGGATTACAAATTTGTACATTTCTTCTCATGAAAATATGGAGGAAATATGATCTATTAAGTGAGATTTAAATGGGTGGTGGTGGTTAGGAATAAAGAAAATGTTCATTTCTTTTTAATGATTTTCTGTATTTTTTCAAATGCGCAGGTATTTTATAATTCAAACAAATGAAAAAACAAGCAGTTAAATGAAATTAAAGAATCAATTTGAGGTATGTTCCCTATTGGTGGCAGGGTGGCATGCCTGGAGGCCAGATCTGCTCTATCAGAACACCACCCCTGGGAACCTGGTGTGGCCTGATTAATTCTTGACACCTCTGCCAACCCACTCCCCCGGGTACTGTCCCAGGCTGTCGGCCTCAGCCCACCCTGCTGCTGGGACCCCAGCTAAACCTTCTCCCTACACTGGCCTGTTCCAGCATGTGAGGGTCAGGAACTGATCCTTCCCGGGGAATTGTTTCAAGCAACTGTAGGGACCAATTAACTCGCATCTCTGGTTCTGTGCCAAATAAAATACTTTTAAACCTACATCCCATTCATAATGACTTTCTTCATTTCACAGTGAATCCTTTATGAAGGCAAATGCTGTGCTGCCAGGTGACGCTGGCACGAGAGGCTCTGGAATGCCTCCCAGCCCCAGTCCCAGGGGCCCATTCCGCTGCACGTAACAGGTGCTCACTGCGGTATAGCATCCAGTCGGGCTCTCTGGAGCCACCTGTCCTTGTGGCCCTTCTGCTGCGGGGTTCTTCTGCAGGTAGTGCAGAAGCCCCCACTGTACAGCTAGGCCCTTCCTGCCGCCCGCAGGCCAGGCTCCATCAGCTCTCCTCTAGCACAGTCTTCCCCACAGGGCTCCCCGAAACTCCTGGGCTTCCCTTGGCCCCTCAGAACAGCCTGGGGACTCAGAATATGGATTCAGGATGCACACCCTGAGTTCAGATCCTGCCTCCACCATATCTTGCCTCAGTTTCCGCATTCATTGGGAGAGTAACTGTACACCTGGCTCATAGGGGGCTTATCGAGGTGAAAGCCTCTGAAGCTCTGAGCACTGAGGTGAGGGCCCCACCTGGTGATGGCACCAGAGACCATCTGACATGTGATTTTCCTAAAGCCTGCAGCCTACACACCACCCCTTCCCCAACAGAGACCGGTCAAATCGGGCCTCAGTAGACAGCCTTGCGGCTAAAATGTGCCTCCAAACCACCTGGCACTCGAACAGCAAATCTCTACAATCAGGCCACTCTCCCCAATGTTTGTTTCTTCCCCAGCTGATAGGTGGGGTTCAGGGATGCCCAGAATCCTCCAGAACATACAATCTTCTCACTTCCCAACATAAAGGCAGGCAGCTCAGCCTGGGCTGTGGCACTTAGTCGGACATTAGAGGGTGGGACTGCTGAGACTTTCCGGGTCCAAGACCCAGACTTGGGGGTGGCACAGGGACTCATCAGCCCAAGCACTCGGGACAAAGAACACATCATCAGGAGCACTGGCTTGGGGCCCACACTGGGCCCCAGCTGTCACTATCAAGGGCCTGTGGACAGGTCTCTTCACTTCTTAGAGCCTATTTCCTCATCTGAAAAGGGAGCTGGTCATGGAACCAGCCTCAGGCCACACATGCACTGTTTCCTGCTCAGGCAAGAGGAGGTACCTGCCGGCAGTGGTAAAGCTGAACCCCTCCCCAAACTATCAAGGGTCAGGGTGGGGAGCAGGAGCGTTACCTGGCTTTGTCGAAGTACTTGCCGGTGTAGGCCATCCCGCAAGCGGCCCCAAGGCCCTGGCCCAGGGAGCCAGTGGCCACATCAGTGAAGGCTTGTTTCTGTCATGACAGGGGGTCTCAGTTACTCATAGCGAAGAGAAGGAAGCATCTTACCTCCTGGACTCCGGCGTCATTCTCTCCCAGACTTGGCCGTGCAGCCTAGGTCTGCAGAAGGCTCAGCCCCAGAACAGCCCCCACCCAGAGTGTGACTTCTCATTCACAAACAGCAGGAACTGTGGGTGTGGTTCAGATACCACCTCTGCCCAGGAAGGTGTGTGAGCCTCTTTGGGCTGCTGTTTCCTCATTTATAAAGAGAGCCCATCTCATTTACCCTGTGCAGAAGTCAGGAGAATTCATGACAAAATTGATAAAACACTTGGCCCTAGTGGATGTCTAGATTGGGGGGGTGATATTTCCCATGGTAACCTGCAGGGATTAGCACCCTGAGGAGCAAACTGGGTCCCTTCCCTGGGGCACCAATGGCATCCTGCAACGTAGTGTCGTACTGACACTACGAACCTCTTCCCACCACTGGGAAGCCCTGTGAAGAAGCAAAGTTGGGCGTTTGGTGCTTGGGGAGAATAGTGCAAGCCCCCAAAACACCCACTTTTTTTCTTCCTCACATCAACGTCCTTCTCCACCTTCCAACACCCTTGGGCTCCTCACTGGGTGTCCCTGCTCCCTTTTGACATGCCTTGGGAAACAGGAAGTGAAAACAGGAGCCTGTGCAGCTCCTGGTGGAGTACACTTACCGGGACAGGGTGCCCATCCAAGTTGGAGCTGATCTTCCTCAGGTTTAGCAGCTCGGCCTCAGGTAGGAAGCCAGCTTCAGCCCAGACAGCATACAGGATGGGAGCTGCGTGACCCTGCCAGGGATGGCCAGTGGAGGGAGGGGTCAGGCGGGGAGGTGACGCTGTGGGGCTGTTCCCACGGCACACTGAACCCCAGGGCCAGGGTATCCATTTCAAGGGAGGAACCAAGTGACGGCCACCTCCCCTCCTCTCATCCTCTCCAGCCTGAAGTCCCACAGCCAAGGCTGAGCGGCCCCAAGACAGGTGCAGGGGGAGCACAGCTGTGAGGCCGCTGAAGCTGAAGCCAAAGTCCCAGCAGGCAGCTGCTGCCCTAATCCCTGGTTTCTGGCATGTGAGCAGACTTGGACAGACTTCTAAGCTCTGATGCCCTGAGGGAAATGTGGCCACAGAGCCAGGCCTGGGTACAGGTGAATTTCAGGGGTTTGTGGCTTGGCTGTGATTCTCAGGTGGGAGGGGCAAGACAGGATGCCCCATCCCAAACTCTGTTGCAATGAGGGAACAAGCCGTGGCCCAGGGGTGCTGGCACAGCACAGAAACACTTGTGCAGAAAGCCACAAATCTGTACCCAGACCTGGACTCAAGTCCTGCCTGTGCCAAACAGGCACAACACCTAGCAGACCATTTCCATTGTCTTCTATTAATTTATTCCTTAACTTGGGATAAGTTTCCCCTGCCTGCTCAGCATGGAGCAGGACACCGAGGAAGGGCCGGGCCTGCTAAGGGGAGATGTGGCCTGGGGAAAGAAGCATGGGCCATGGCTGGGATTCCACTAGGGAGGTGGGTCCGCTTGCAGATGGCCCACTGCCAGCATTCTGTCAAGGGTCCAGGGCCCATGACACCCAGTCCCAGGTGAAGGGCAGTAGGCTGGGCTCCTACCTTGGAGAGCACAAAGCGGTCGTTGTGAGGATTCCGGGGGTCCTGGGACTTGTAGCGCATGGTGTGGAAAAACAGGACAGCCATGATCTCTGCAGCGCTGCAGCATGATGTGGGGTGGCTGTGGCCCAGAAGAGACAGACATGTGCATTATGGCCCTGGACCCCTGACTTACAGGGCTCACCCTAGCCCATGTACAGGGGCTATGTCCCCAGGAGTCACAGAGAGCCATGCTCTTGCTCCCCAGGAGGGCCACACAGAGTCTCAAGGAGGCTACCTCTTGGGGGCTGCACCCTCTCAGGGGCTGACAGTTTGCAGCTTCAGTCACACAACTAAAAAATTCTTGGAATGGACTAGAGTAAGGAAGGAGGGCCCAGGAGACTGCAGGGCAGCGCAGGCCCATGCAAGGCAGCACCGTGGCTGGGGTGTGGCTGCTCCAGGTGGAGCCTAGTGCTGACCTTTTGGCTCCCAGCAGAAGTTAGCTCAGCAGCTGGGGAGGTGTGGCCCCTCTGTGGCTAACCAGTGAGCTACATCTCATTGGGACTATGACTACTTGTGAGGGGCGCCCTGCCCTCCCAGGCTCCAGGGGTACTGGTCCTGAGGCCATGGGCAACGGGTAAGGAACTGAGGGTCATGGAATTACCACAAACTTCCCAGTAGCCTCAAGGGGCTGGTAGTCTGAAAACTTGGTCTTTAGGCTCTCCAACAGCATTATTGGGCTCCTTGGCAGCTTTTTAAATGGGCATTTCGAGGGCTGGCGTAGTCTTAGGAATCATGCTTTTATGTAGAATTTAAAAAGGCAAAACACATGCTCTCATCTAAAAAGGCTACAATCATGAAAAGATAAAAAACCCCTTCTACCTGTGACAAGAGCTGAGGTGGGGCTGACAGAAGCCAGAGCCCACCCTTCGGCCCCGTTCCTGCCAGGAGCGCAGACTCCTGGCTAACCCTGCCTGGAGCACTCTGGCCCACAGTTCCGTCAAGGGCAACCGGCCTCCACGCCACCCTGTCATGCAGCTCAATGCAGCCCTGACGGCACTCTTGAGATCCTTCACGCTAAAACACGCCCAATGTCACACCAAAGGGCACATGCAACACCTGGAGTTCGCATCCGCCTCCCTCTGCCCCGCCCGCACTGGGTTAGGGGTGAGTCACTCCCAGCACAGACACATTAGTAGAGAATCCAGAACTGCCCATGCTGGTTTAGTACCCACATTTCCAGCACACAATCATCTTATACTTAACCATTTCTACGAGCTTCTTGGTCATGAGGAAAAGACACTAGACCTGGAAGAGGGAGGTGAGGAAATGTAAATGACAGACTTTTCTCTGCCTGTTGGGGACCCAAATTCCTTATCCCCAGAGCCAGACTTTAGCTGGAAGACACCTGAGTCCACACTGTGTGGGCTGACTTCCTGTTCTCCCCAACTCAAACAGCAGCCCCATCACCGAGGAGCCCTGTTTCAAAAGTCTTGACCCTGTTATGAGAGGAGCAGGGGAAGGATATGGGTGGAGGGGGGCCGAATAGCTCTGAGGGTAAAGAAGAAAGGCAGGCAGGTGAGGGGTTCTGCTTGCCCTGTCCCCATTGTGGCTCCTGAGTGATGTTCCCACCTGACTGTCAAAGAAAGTTGGAGGTGAGGGTGCTTTCTGGACGTGGTGGGAGGGTACCCAGGCCCAGGCAGAATAGACATGGAGGGACAAAGAAGCTCAGCTGCTTACAGACATCAGAAATGGAAAATTAGTTGATTTTTAAACCTTGCTAGTTAGAACAATGAGGGGTGAGCCTGCAATATTTCATCCCCTCTAAAGGCTGCATCTGGGCCACACTACTGACCCTGTCTTCACATTCACTAAGTAAAAACATACGGAATAAAGGATGCTTGGGACCAGGTGTCCACCCCACTCTTTCAGGGATCTCACTCTGCAAAGGTGGAGATCTGAGCAAGTGCTTTACCTCCCTGAGGCTCAGCTTCTTCACTTGTAAATAGAAATGCTACGTGGGAGGAGGAGGTCCAGGACTGCCACTAAGATAATGCTTTCAAAATGCTCAAGGCTATCAGCCACCAGCATCTCAAACCTCTCAGTGCTTCCCCTCTTCATCTGTGAGCTGGTACTGCGTCCCCAACCCCCAATCACTGACCACAGGGCAGTTGGGAGGGAAGAAATGAGCCAAGAATTGAGACAGGGCTCTGTAAACTGTAAAGTGCTGGGCACACAGGAGAGAGACATAGTTACTTTTTTTTTTATTTTAATTTTTAAAAAATTTTATTTATCATTTTTAGAGAGTAGGGCAGGGAGGGAGGAAGAAAGGGAGACAACATCAATGTATGGTTGCCTTTCACCTGCCTCCAGCTACAAACCTGGCTGGAGACCTGGCTTGCTATCTAGTTATGTGCCCTGGCTGGGAATTGAACTAGTGACCTTTGGGTTTGCAGGCCAGCTCCATTCCACTGAGCCACACCAGCCAGGGCCATAATTACTTTTAAACTCAACCTATTAGAAGGCCCTATTAGGGCTGAAAATGTATTGAGTCTGTGGACTCAGAGCCTGACCTTTTCCTGTAACCCTCTCCTCCCTCGTGGGGACAACCGTAGGTGGAGGCCCTGTTTCATCGTGTTGTGTGTGTGGCACTAAAAGACACACTGGCCGGATACAGACAGGGGAGGGGGTGCTCTACCCACAATACAGGGGAGTTATAAGATTGTTCAAAATCCTTGCCTTGGACTGAACAGTCCACTTCCAGTGCCAGGTAGTTCAATCTATGAAGGTGATGCTGAGAGGTTAGGGCTAAGCCTAAAAAAGTTAAATTTCTCAGAGATGCCTCCCACATTTTTCCAGATGTTCCCTGGCATTTAGCATTCACTCTGCCTGCTCACGGGTTTCCTGGCAGGAAAAGTGTTGAAAAATCCCTCACCCCTTTGGCTGGGCTCCCTCCATTATCAAGATACAGGAGCTGTCAGCTTCCATTAACAAATGGCCCATCTCCCACCATATACACGCCATTCACACACTGTACACATGCCATACACATACCACATATACCACACACATGCTGGCCTGAGTCACAGGGAGCCAATTACATGGCTTCTCAACAAATGAACAAACCGGGAGGCCAAGCACCTTGAACAGCCCAATTAGAGTAATCCTCACTGTTTAAAAAGAAAGAAGTAGGAAAAAACTCTGTTATGGAGAAGAAGAAAGTAAATTAGAAAAACACAAGAGTGGAAAACCATTACCTAAGATCCAACTCAAAAGGTAGAAAGATAATATGGACTCAGGGGCAGTAGGAAGAAGGTAATAAAAACAGAAATGTATGAAATAGGAAGCAAATATACAATTTTTAAATATCAAAGCCAAGAGCTATTTCTTAAAAAAAAATGATTTCATTAATTTATTTTTTAAAGAGAGGAAGGGAGGGAGAGAGAAAGAGCAGGAGAAAAACATCAATGTGTGGTTGCCTCTTGCGTACCTCCAACTGGGGACCTGGCCCACAACCCAGGCACGTGCCCTGACTGGGAATCAAACCAGATGGTTGGCAGGCCAGTGCTCAATCCACTGAGGCACACCAGCCAAGGCCCAAGAGTTAGTTCTTAAAAAAAAAAAAAAAAAAACAAACAATAAAAATTTGGCAAACTTCTGATAAGGCAGGATCCAGGAAAAGAAAAAGGCAATGTTGGAAATGGAAGGAGGTGCATAAGAACAGATGATAAAATACTCTAAACAACAAGATACCAAAAATTGTGAAAAAGGAAAATGTCTAGGAAAAAATAACTTACTGAAACCGATTCAAGAAATATAAATCCTGAGGAGGAATCTTTTAACCAGTAAAAAGAAACCAAATCAGGAGCCGCAGATGTACCCCTAAGGCCCAGCAACTCCACGTGTGGGAACCTGCCCGTGAGATGCACACACGTCTGTCACGCAGCTGTAGGAGACACACACTGGAGGGTCCTTGCACCATGTGTGAGGACAGACCTAGAAACCACCCATGTGTCCATCAATAGGAAAATCACAATGTACGAGAACTCACATAGTAAATACGATGCTGCTGTGAGAGTCAGTGAACTACACAGACCCAACGTCAATACTATCTCACAAATATATGTGAACAAAGCATAATGCAGGCAGATTTGTAGAGCAGAAAAGACCACTGTTTATAAATACCTACAAATGCTATAAAAATGTAAGAAAAGCAATGGAATAATGCAAAATTCAGGGTGTAGTTCTTTCTAGGTCAGAGGGTGTCTACCCAGGAGTTCCTCAACTACTGTAATGTTTTTCTTAAGCCTGGTGGTAGGTTCATACAGGTTTATTATTTATAACATATGTATAGTATATATGTTTTTATGACATTTTTTTTCACTGCTTTTAAAGAGAGAGAGAGGGAAAGAGAGAAACATTGATGCAGGAAAGAAGCATCAGCTTGTTCCCTCCTGTACACGCCCCGACTGGGGACTGGTGCCCAGATCAGGTATCAAATGTGCAACCTTTCAGTTATGGGACGATGCTCTAATCAACTATGCTACACTGGCCAAGGCTACAGTGTATATATATATAGGCGTGTGTGTGTGTGTGTGTGTGTGTGTGTATATATGTTTATTGATTTTTAGAGAGAAAAGAAGAAGGGAGGAAGGCAGGGCGGTAGGGAGGAAGAGAAAGAGACTGATGTGAGAGAGACACATCAATCAGCTCCCTACCATATGTGCCAGACTGGGGGTTGAACTCACACCCTAGGTATCTGCCCTGACCAGGAATCAAGCCTGCAAACTTTTGGTGCACAGGATGATATGCCAACCAACTAAGCCACAAGGCCAGGGCTATATTACATATATATATAAATATATAAATGTATATATATTTAATGTATACATTTATTAAATACACAAACAAACAAAAAACCTCAGGCAAGAGTCCCAGGATGCCAGGGCAGAAGTGAATGTCAGAAGCAGTCCTTGTTCTTTGAAATGCCCTGGCTACTCCTGCATGGAAAGGTTCTGCCTCCATACCTCAGGAGATTTCTTCAGAGCCTGCTCTGTGTCATCTCCTCTGAGAAGCCCTCTTGACCACACTACTTAAAAACACTCTTCTTCCCTCATTCACACTTGCCACCACTGAGAGTATTGGCTATTGATTGGTTATCTATTCTACTGCAACTCAAGCTCTAAGAGGGCAGGGACTTTGAGCCTTTTCACCTGTTGTATCCTCAGGCTTTAACAGCTCCTGGCACAAAGCCTGGCACAAAGGACACAAATGAATAAGATGTATCCTGGCTCCAAGACCCTAGGGATATGACCTCTCTGAGCCTCAGTTTCCTCACTGTAAACTGAAGACATTAATAGCCTCTGACTGCATGGGGTGGTGTGTGGGTACAGGGCCTAGCACAGCACACAGGCAAGTGGCAATTGCTCAGTAAGTATCAGCTCTTAACATACCAAAGATGAAGTCTAGCCTCTTCCTCATTGTGAGGATGGGACCTGTAAGGTTCACGGAAGGGAACTAACCTGCCGGTCACAGTCTGCCAGCAGGAGAGCTAGGACAAAAGCAAAATGCTATGAGAAACTGAGGGGTGGATGAACAAAATGTTGGCATATCCACAAAATGGACTATTCAGCAATTGAAGAAATAAAGTACTGATTCATGCTGCGACATGAATGACCACCCAAACATTATGCTAACTAGAAACTAAATCCCAAAGACCACATTCTGCCTGATTTCATTTACATGAAATATCCAAAAGAGTTACATTTATAGAGACAGAAAGGAGATTAGTGGTTGCCTGGGAGCTGGGCGTGGAGGTGGAAAGGGGGGTGACAACAAATGACCACAAGGGATCCTTTAGGGATGATGACGTGTCCTAAAATCAATGTGGTAAATTCACTAAAACTTACTGTAAATCACTGTTAATGTACTAGCCACTGAACTGTAAACTTAAAATGTTACAAGGTGCAAATCAGACTTAATAAGGCTGTTAAAGGTTTGCTTTTAAGAAACAAAAAGGTGCTGAGAGCCCAGTAGAGGAAGTTCTCAAGTGTCCATACCCCTCTGCCCAGTTATGCAGCCTTCAGAGGTTACATCCAGCCCATGGGTGCAACTGGCTTCAGAGCAGGAAGCCCAAATGGTGCGGGCCGGGCCAGCCAGGCCCACCAGGTCAGCCACCAGGTCACTCAGCTTCCACAAGTCCAGACCATCAGGGTAAGGGCAGAGTCTGCCAAGACCTGGCTCTGGGCAGGTCCTGCCCTCACACAGTACTCCAGCATCCAGGGCAAAGATCTCTGGTCTGACAATAAGGGAGTTCCTGATTCTGTGGGACCATCCTCTAGTGACCAGGCCTGCCTAAAAGCAAAGTCTAAGAGTCAGAGCTGAGACAGGGCCACAGTGTGGTCAGCTCTTGAGAACTTCTCGGCCAGACCCTAACTGGGGGTTTGCATCTGGTTTCCAGCTTCAAGAAACACGGGTTAACAGTCCTGCTGAGTTAGTCACTTGAGCAGAGAACCAAGTCCTCCCAGGGCAGCAGGTGTCTTCACAGCAGGTTGGGAAATGCTGCTGCTGGGGCAATCTCAACCGGCACTGTTTCCTCAGTCGGGGCGGGGGGTGGGGGTGGCGGCCAGAATGGAGAAGCAGGCCTCGGGCATGGTTTTCTGCCCTGGGACACCAGACATGTGAAGGAGCCTGACCCATGATGGGGGTCTCCAGGCACTCAGCCAAAGCGTCCCTGAATGCCAGAGCTGGGTACAGGGATGTGCGTCCCTCCCTGTCACATGGATGTGAAACCCACAACAGCAGGGTTAGGGCCCCAGAGCTTGCTCACTCTGCTCCCTCTGCCACACTCCCAGGAAACCAGTTTGAAAACAACTTATCTATGAACTCCTTTAAAGATGGAGAAGGCCCTGGATGGGAAGAGCCTTCCTGACAAGGACACAGCACTCTGGGTTAGATTCCTGTCTCCCTGTGCCCACTTGCCAGGTCCTACCGGACACTGGCTTCCAAGTATCCTCCCCAACACTGTGGGTCAGAGCCCTGGGGACACATCAAAAGCACAGCCTGCACCTTCCCAGTTCAGGGCTGCTTCTGTCCTCAGATGACACCTAGCACTGTTTGGACAATGCCACAGTCCAGCCTTGGTCAGTGAGAATTATCAAATCATTACCACTGGCCTCAGCAGCCAGTCCCCCAGTGGGTTTCATTTTTTAAAAAGCCTGGATGAGCTAAAGTCTTGCCACAGTTCCTTGAGCACGTGGAGGGACAGGACCCCCGAGAAGCGCTGGCCACTGTGGGCTGCATTCCCACAAAGGGTCCTCTGTCCCTAAGCTCCCCTGACACAGAAGCCAGTGTCTTCCCCCGCTGGGATCTGGGGATGGCACAGGAATTGAACAGCTACCAAGAAATCAGGACCTCGCCGCATCCTGAACTCTACAGCCAGGCTCCTCCCTGATAGAATGCCCGAGTCCAGCCTGTGCGGTGACCATGAAAAGACTTAACGAAGGTGCCCTTTCACCACCAGGGAGGTAAGCTTCCTGAGAAAGGGAGCATCCTGACTTTGGCTCTGACTGCCGCCCACACTGGGCCAAGGCCTTCACTTGATGGAACTCACTCCCTGCAGTGAGGAAATAGTAAACCTCAAAATTCACTTCTCTCAGAGTGACCAGAATGCTCCTCTGATCTCAAATCTTTCAAAACTATTTGTGGACACATATAGCTCTTGTTAAACATCTTTCAAAATACCTCTGTGACAGGGGTTGCAGAACAATGTCACTTCCTTCTACAAAATAAGTTTTCTCTAAGTATTTCTTTCCTGCACCTTTTACCACGCTCACAATCTTTTACACTTTTTTTTTTTTTTTTTTTTCCCTTTTTGCATATGGACACTTGAAGTTCAGTGAGTTCTTTCCTAAGACTACAATGTAAACCTGGGCGTCAAGTCTCAGTTGCCACCTAGTATCTTTCCCCGCCATAGAATCAGAGTTTAACCACCTTACGAAGATCCAGGAGACCCACTTTATACTCCCTTTTAGGAGTCCCCAACAGTTGTAAATGTTTCATTTCTCTCAAAGTGCCTTCCAACTGATTGATATCTGCCATTAATCCACCCGATCTCCCCATTTCCAATTTCTTTCCATTCTCCTGCCTATCCAAGAAGTCATCCTTAGTAATCCTTTAACTGCCTGCAGGTCTCATCTGGCCCTGTAAGATGCTCACATGTATGTATAACACTATTTAATTGGGTAACTGCTACATCTCTCCAGTTAAACCCCCCAGAAGCTTGGTTAAATAGCTCCTAGCATACAGTAGGGTTCAAAAAGGCCCTGCAGGGGAGTTCACCCCATGAAATGGTCAAGGGAAGGGACCCATAGTCCACAGTAAACAACACTGCGCAGACCTACTATGTTCCTGGCATAGGGAACCTGGAGAGTAAACCAGGGTCCCTGTCTGGGTTGGAGCTTCCACACAATGGGTAGGACTGATACAAACCCAATGGAGATAATAAAATAGGTCCAAAGTATTCATGGGGGCGGGGTGGAAGGGAAAGGGCCTGCCAAGACAGGTCTAATCCCTTCTGAGAACCAGGTGTCTTAAAGGCACAAAGGGTTAGGGTAGTGCATATCCACCTTTAAGGTCAAAAAGATATACTTATTAATAACATGGCCTGCATAAAATTGGCCAGAAGCTAGAATCTTGTCCTTGTCCTTTTTTTTTTTTTTTTTGGTTCTTGTTCTAAGCATACAGCTTGGTTGGGAAGGTCTTTGGAAACCACCCCCATCCAGCTCCCCAATCATTTCATGAACCCAGCACATTGCTCTCTGCAGCCTCTGTGCCGGCGGAGGGAGGGGCTTGAATCCCTGAAGCCACCCAGTGTGTGGGAGCTACTATTGTTCCCTTTCCAGAGTAGGAGACAGACAGACCCTGACCCTAACTACCCACTGGATGCCTCTAGCTGTACAGTGGCCCTTGTTATGGTCACTGCCCCTGCTACCAGCGGTCTTCAGTGCAGGTTTTTTGGGACCAGCAACAGTCTTTCTTCACCTCTAGAAGGGCTGGCCCTGAAAAATTACTGGGAGATAGGTAACCTAGCCTCTGCCCTGGGGAAAGTGCCCCGGGTGCTGGCCCTGGGACTAGGTCCTCGGTTCTCTTAGCTGTGGAAGTTCCTCCTCCCCAACCTACACCCCCACCTCCCACCAAGTCAGATCTGCGACACCCCCCTTCACACCGGGGGCTGGGGTTCTGCATCCACGTGGCCGCCCTCCTCCCCCTTACCCCCATCCCACTCCCTCCCTAGACTGGGATCCCAGCAGTCCCCCGCTGCAGAGCTGGACCCCAACCCAAGGTGCCAGGAACGTTAGGTGGCCACGGGAGGCGAAGCGGAGGCCAGACCCGAGTGTATCTGCTAAAACAGGCGTTCTCGAGTAGGGCAGCTCGGGTTCAAACTCCAGCTCCGGACATGTGTGACCTTGAGCAAGGAATGGAAACTCTGAGCCTCGGTTTCCCCACACCGGGCGTGGCAAGCGTGCAGGGGGCCCCGCGCACGCGGCGCACAGCACCAGCCCAGCTCTCCGCGGGCGCGCACCGCCGTGCCCGTCCGCGCGGGGCTATAGAGCGGCCGCGCGTTCGCAAGTCCAGGCCCCCGCGCTGTAGAGCAGCCGGGGAGCTGGAGTCTTGCAAGGCTGAGCCGGCCAGAGGCGCACTGGGAGCCGAGGCCCGCCGGGCGGAGAGGTCCAGCCGCGGCTCTGCGAGGCGAGGGACCCGCCGCCCGCCCCGGCCCTGGCCGCCTCCCTCGTGGTGGCTCTGCAGCGCCACACTGGCCGGCCGGCCCGCGGCCGCCGAAACCGGCTCCCCGCCCAGGCCTGCAGAAGCCGGGCCCCGCGCTCACCCAGAGCCGGCCGCCGTGGTGGCCTGGATGGAACTGATGCGCAGGCGATTGGCCGTGTCCTTCAGGGCCTGCAGCTTCTGCTGGTCAGGCTTGTGGTAGCTCTCCATGGCGCGGCCCGGGGCGCAGGGGACCGGAGGAAACCGAGACGCTGCACAGCGAAGTGACTCAGGAAGAGACCGGCCGCGGACGAGGCCGGGCGCCGCACGGGGGCGCGTTAAGACTCCAGGGCCCGCCCGCGAGGGCGGAGCTGCCGCATCACCCCAGGTCGGGGCGCGGCAGCCCTGCCCGGCCCCGCCCCACCCCGCCCCCGGGAGCCGCCGGTGCTCCTCCCGCGCTGAGAGGGAAACGGCAGCTGTCACTACCGCGGGCACCTGGAGGCTCAGCCAGGTGCTCTCCATCCACCTAACCTCCCTTTCTCATCCCCCTGTGCGCTGCCAGGCCCTTGGGAGTCAGGAGGCACCGCTTGGCAGTATTAACCAAATACAAATAGGAGTAACTCCAGGTTCTAGGCTTGGTTCAGAGTTTGCCGGTTGACTCGCATCTTTACTGCAGACCACCCCGTTTCTCGCCCCTCCGCACGGCCCTGGGTGGAACCCAGAGGGGAGGATTCCTTGGACTCCCAGTTCACCGATGAGCAAGTTGAGACTGGCAGATCTCTGCATCATGTGGGACACCAGACTGGATGTGAATGAGTCCCCTATCCTACCTCTGGGTGCACCTCAGCTTCTCTGCTGGCTTGGCGCCCAGATGCCCAGCCAGATCCCAAGTGTGGCATTCCCTACCGCTTGGCTTCTGCTGGCCAGGCCCATCAGCGGCTGGCCCCAAGTTGACCAGTGCTGCAGGCTGGATCAGAGTAGTAGCCCTGGGGTATGCCACTTCTGCCCTCAAGCGGCTCATAGACTCATAAGAGGACACAACTTTGTAACCACTTGGAAGCTCTGTGTCTTCCAACTCTGTAGCCCTTAGAGCAGTGGTTTCCTATTTCAAGCCTCAATTTCCCAATCTGCCCAATGGGACTAATTCTTGCCACTTTGCACCTACCCTGGTTTCTGATGATGTCATGGGATTCACTATGGCTCTGGGGATCCATCGTGATGAAAAGACAATGCCCCTCCATCTGCCATACCATGGGCCCTAGGGACTCCTGGGGTAGCTGCTTCTCATCTCAGGGTTCCTGGTGACTGAGATCTAGTTCATCCTGGGCTTCACCCATATGTGAGGAGCTTTTGGTCTTTTGCAAGGTCAGCTTCAGAACCAGAATCCTGGACTGGTTGGAGGTGTTGCCAACATCCTGTTTGTCCAAGGTGGCACTCCTTTCCCCAGGTACTGGTTTTTCACAATGACATGCACCTCACAAATCACATGGCACTTGGGAGGCAGACCTTGGGATCTACTGGCCACAGCTTTCTACCTAGGTTCAAGCTGCCATTTTGCTCATTTATTCTCCACCCCCACCCTCTTACTCAGCATTTCCTTCACATTACCCATGGCTGCCAGAGAGAACCCCTGTCCCTTCCTAGCTACATCCTCATTGATCTCCCTCCACCCTTAGAATATTAGCCCCCTCCATAGTAACATTCTCTGTCCCCCTACCCCTGGCCTCTCTCCTCGTTCTCTCCACTCATTCCCCCCACCCCACCCTCCACCCTAATCCAGCCACAATAGCCCTGCTTTCCTCAAAAAACACCAAGTTCCCTCCACCTTGAGACTTGTGCATGGGCTGGTCCCTGCACCAGTACTGTCCTTCTTGAAGTTTTCACTTCACAAAGTGGATATTACCCTTAAGAAAGCACATAATTTTATTAACTATCCTGTATTTCAATCCCTGCCTTGCTTTCTCCAGTCTTCCTTACATCCCCTCCTTAATTTCAAATGCATAAAAGAATCTACAGAACTGTTATTCTATGGAACATTTGAAATCTTGCTTCTGAGCATGTGTTGCCAGTTTGGCTCAAATAAACTCATAAAAATTCTCTACAGGTGTAGATGTTTTTAATAGCCACACAGCCTTTCCAGGACACAAAGATGCTCTGTTGGACGATGGGAGGTGGCACACATGTCATGCTGCCAGTATCAGGGGCCAGCAAAGACCACAGTAATCTGATAGCAGATCTACATGCTGGGGTCTGAGTTGTCCCCCAGGGTCCATTCTGCAGCTGAGAGAAGAGATCCTTGCAGAGTCGGGACAATGCAAATCCCCAAATGATAGCCCTCATAGCCAGCTCCCAGGGACCTCCAGGATCACCAGGAGGGACTTGAGAGGGAAACAGGGGTGACATACAGCCCAGCACTTTCATTGGGGTGCATATTGGGGTTAGCCTGTGGGCACTGTGTAAGTGCTGGCGGATTGTAATGGCTTCCAGGAGCAGAATGTGGAGCAGCAGAATTCTGAGTTGTATTTGGAAGGAAATGCCAGGACCGATCAGCAGCGTTGGCAGAGGTGACGGGTGTGGGAGACTGGCCAAGCATTTTCAGGGATCCAGAGATGGCATGGCTGCACTTGGTTGGGCCAGGTGTGAGGAAGCCCCATTTGCTGGAAACATCAGCTGCACACACAGTCTCAGACACAGCCCCTCATGCTGTTCCCCATGAGCCCCACCGTGCCCTGGTGAGTGCAGGGAGGCATCACCACAGGACCTTCTTGGCCTCTAGCAAAGCCTGCATGCCTTAGCCTTAGCACAGGGCAGAGCCAAAGTCCAGCCCCTCCTGCTACTCAGCCCCTGGCGCCCAGCCAGATTCTCGGACACGAAGGCCCCCACAAAGCCTATGCCCTTGACTGGAAACTGTGCCTGGAAGATGATCCCGAGGGAAGCTCCCCCTGCAAATACATCTATGATGGCCGAGGGCAGGGCCTGGTGGAGTCCTAAATTGTCATTTTTACCTGAATAGCATGAAGATCAAAACTCCTGAGAAATGGGCTTACTCTTGGGGACAGAAACTTGGACTGGCCTGTGAGGAAATTTAGCTCTTTAATGATCCCAATGACCACAGAACTGCCTGAGCCCTTATTAAATGCAGGTCCTTGAGCAACATGTCCATCCTTCTGAATCAAAATCCCTGGGGTGGAGCCCAGGACTCTGCATTTCTAAGAAGACCTTCAGGGAATTCTGTTCCAGGTCCTGAGTACTCTCCAGAGGAAGACACTGGGGAGAGCTTAGGACCTGAGTTCAGTGCCTTGCTGGGTGCCTCACACATTGGGTGTTGTGCAGCAGGCAAGGCACCAGAAGTCCATTGTGTGGTGGGAAGACGTGATATGTCTTTAACAGAGCAAGGTATAAAACATCTGGCTGTGAACCCAAAGGTTGCTGGTTTGATCCCCAGCCAGGGCACATAACCAGGTCTCCAGCCAGGTCTCCAGCCAGGTCTCCAGCCAGGTCTCCAGCCAGGTCCATAGCTGGAGGCAGGTGAAAGGCAACCATAGATTGCTGTCTCTCTCCCCCTCTGCCTCTCTCCGTTCCCCTCTCTCTAAAAATAATAAATAAATAAAAGCAGGTGTGTGCATGTATGTATGCCCATGTACGTGCCTGTTTCTAGTTTGCATGGGCAAAGCAGAGAGGCTGCAAGGACAGGTTCTAAGCTATGGAAGACTTTGGAGGCTGCGTCTGAGGGCAACTTGCAGTTTCTATTTTACACATTTCTCTTTCGTTGGAATTCAGGGCCAGTGAGCATGGCTTTTGCCAGTGAACATAATCTGAAAAAAGTGAAGCCAAAATTCCGTCTTGAAGAAATACTGCAGAAACTGGGAGGAGGGGCTCATATTTTATGACTGCATTTTCTCTCTTGATTTCTCACGGTTATGTAAAGCTGCCCCTGTGTTTCATAAACCAGGCTGCTACCCTGGATGTGTTAGGGTTGGGAGCACACCCCCAGGTGGTGGGTGCTCATGGGTGGGGGCTCGTTCTGTCCTTGTTTCCCCAACCGCATCAAACTTAGGGTGGCGCTACCCTGATGTGATCCTGCACGTCCATGATGTGGGCACCAATGAGGCATGAATGGGCCCCAAGCGGCTGTGCTCCTGAGTGACAGCACTGGGCATCACTTTGGCAGGCCCAGCCTATGTGTGTGCTCCTGGGGCACACTTGGGCTCAGCATGGGGGCTGCCAGCCAGCCCAGGGCTTGCAGTGGAGCCAACATCCCAGTTGGGGTTTTCAGGGCACTTTCCTTGACTCATATCCAGGACTATAACCTGCAGGGCTAGGATGATTGCTGCGCAGGTCTGTACTCAGCCGTATGCCCACCAGTACTTAGTAGATGGTCCACTCATGGCCACTCTGTATGGGCTTATAGGTTAAGTATTTGAGTTGTAATAAATCCATCTTTCCGCTCCATGCCTGAAATTTCCTTTAGGAGGCTTTTTCTGGAAATGCTTCTTTGATAATTTGTCCCCAGGAAGATGTGATCACACACAGTTCAATCCACTCACAGAACCTGATTTTTCTTGAGTTGATCAATGTTTAAAAAACACTTCCCCCCCAAATATAAAAGTAAAACGTAGAAACCTGGGAGGTATGGAAAATTTAAAAGTAAAGTCATTCAATATTCTACCCAAAGAGGATTACCATGTCAATCATTTGTTCATTTCATAAATATTGATTAATTAGAATCATCATGAAGAAAAAAACAGGGTCGAGAGTCACTGGAGCGTGGGAGTGCAGATGTATCTGGATGCTAGCTGATTAGGCAAGGCTGAAAACAGGTAGAGTCTTTGCTCAATATGCGTTTAAGTTCTTTTTCCCTTTTATACATATTGTCAGGATCATAGAAAATTTGCCAAGTTTTCTGGCATTTTCACATGAGCGTATCAAAATCGTTCGGAGACATCATTTTTGCTAGTTGTGTGCATTGTCCCTTTACAGAGCTATGTCCTCATTTATTACCCATCCCTTAGTAATGGGTATTTGGACTGTTCCAGTTTTTCACCATTATGTATTACCTTACAGTTAACATTTTGGTACCTAAATCCTTGTCCTCATGGTGGGTTATCTTCCAAACCTGAGTTCTAGATGGGAAACTGCTCTTGAAACATACTTGGCAAAAAGCTCTCCAGAAAGTCTGGTTCTGCAGCTCATTCACCTTTGCCTCTAGCTGGAGAGGCCCCACTGTGTGCTCAGGGCAGAGAGTGGAGAAGGGGAATCTGAGATCCCTGCCCTGTTCTGGGCCTCAGTTTCCTCACCTCTGTAGAATGGGCTTATTCTCACAACACAGAGGTGCATTCTCCTGCGTGCCAGGTCAGAACCCTTTGAGGCCATTCTCTGTCTAGAAATCCTGGGTGGATCTGCTTCGTTTGTTTAAAAGGCTTAAGAAGAAAAGCAATTTGCAGTAGCAGCTGACCTTTGTGAGAGGCCTACCCGGCCAGTTTGCAACTTGCATAGCCAACCCCCACACCGGAGCAAACCAATTCTTTGCAACAGATCTCTCAATATAGAGGTCTGTCCAGAAAGTTTTTGGCCATGTAATATGAAAAATGGAGACATTTTTTGAAGATACAAGATACATTGTGCATAGGACAATGATACCTCAGGCCCCTTCAAAGCAGGCACCT
The DNA here is from genome assembly GCA_004026585.1 of Noctilio leporinus. NCBI lineage: Eukaryota > Metazoa > Chordata > Mammalia > Chiroptera > Noctilionidae > Noctilio > Noctilio leporinus. The sequence goes on along the minus strand of PVIW01002720.1, from coordinate 26,818 downwards.
TGGGACCTCATACAGTTCTCCCAGTTGCCATCAGCTTCCCTATCATATTTTCCTGAATCTCATAGACAATCTGAAATCTCTTCCCTTTCAAAGGTGATTTTAGTTTTGGGAAAAGCTAGAAGTCGCAGGGTGCCAAATCTGGGCTGTAGAGGGGCTGAGTCACTCATGTGATCTGATGGTTACCAACTCTGCATGACATGCTGCGTGAGAAAGAGCCTTGTCATGATGAAGCTGCTAATCACCAGTTGCCCATAGTTGTGGCTTTCTGAATCTTCTGAATAGTTTCCTCCGAGGAATGTTCAAACTTCATGCAAAATTTGATGCAGATATGTTGCCCTACTTAGTCATTTTGAATGTGAGGGCCACGCAGCACACATGCTCACCCAATGGTGTGTATAGCCTCCACTGACTGGTACAGTGAAGTTGTCACTGTTCATGGATGCTTGTCCCAGTTCATTCTCCTTGGCTGCCAGGTTATATCGATGCCACACAAGCTGTTATATTAACAATGGCTGGACATTTTCTGGACAGACCTCACAGCATATATCCATGGGTTCTGCTTGTCTGGTTGGGCCCTGGCTAATATACACACAAAGAAGAAAGCTTCAATGCTCCATAACCCTGACATCCAGAAATCACCAGAGACAGCTTTCTGATATTTCCTTCCAGTCTTTTTTTCACTCTTTCTATCCATGAACATAAATATCTTAAGGTTATATGAATCTACTGCATATTTTGCTTTTGTTTACATTGTTCTGCATCTTAAATCCTTTCCCACAGAGTCTATGTGTTTTTTTTTCCCCTCTCCTAGGATTGTTACTGGTGTAGAAGAAGGTAAATCACTGCTAGCCTGGGACATTTTGTTTTGTTTTGTTTTGTTACCCTGTAACAAACGATTCTTGTGCTTTCATTCCAGCCAGCACTGTGCTTCCAGGAGAGAGGGTGTTCTAGTCAACACTGTGTGTCCCTGGCCAATCTCAGGACCAGACTGGGTGGTTGACACTCCAAGTCGCTTGAGCCATTGTGGAAGGCCTGGAGCTGGGTATGTTGGTATTCCTGAAAGGTGAGCACCGTATTTATCCCAGCCAACTTCTTCCAGGTCTGTTTTCTTTGTGCATAAAGAAAAGGTGCCTAGTCATTGTAGCTTGCAACTTGAGTAGAGGAGCTGGGCTCCTCCCTGGGCGGGGAGCATGGACCCACCTCAACAGCCTCTGCCAGCTCCTTCCCAGGGTGCTGTGCCAGGCTGTGCCAGGGCAGTGCTATTTACAGTCAGGGCACTTTTAGGGCAGTTAGGCCCTCCACCTTGCATGGTCTGCAGGATGGGGTGGGTTTCCCTTGTCCCCTTTTCTCCTAGCACCTGGGTTTCCCCAAGCAAGCCAGGGTGGTGAAAGTGGCTACTTTGTTCTTGTGGATAGTAAAAATGCACGTTTATTTTATTGTGCAGAGATGAGTAGATTTTCTCCTGGGTGGTTTTGAATAGCTGAGAGGAATGGTTACTGAGGGTAGGACTAAAGCACTCTGGAGAAAGGCACATGGAGGGGCTGTTTCTCTGCCCTCAGCTACAGCTCCTCCAGAGAAATAAGAAGCCTTTGAACGGTGGGGGGATTAATGAGGAGAAACATCAAGTCCAAATCCAGGTTAGTTGCCTTTCAGACACAATGGCTTTTACTGTCTCTTCCCCTACCTGCACTTGCAGGGTTAGCAAGGGCATCCAGCCAGCACCCTGTTCTAGTGACTCAGATGAGCCAGGCCCTTGGTAAGCACTGCTCGGTGCTGCCGTGCAAAATAGATGCTGCAGATACTGCTGGTCACCCAGTCAGTACAGGGAAGTGGTTTCACCATCATTGCCCCTTTGATTCACTGAGACATTCATTTGTTTGTTCCATTTATCAAGGCTCATGTACTAGGGCTATGCTAGGAGCTCAGGAAGGAGAACAATCTTGTTATGGTTCTTGGTTTTGAGGTCACAGGTCACAGGCAGGCAAGGACTGTGTTTACAAATGACTTGCCTGCTGTGATATTTGCAAAAAGCAAAAAAAAAAAAAAAAAAAAAAAAAAAATTGCCTGCTGAGACTGCAGATCAGGGAACTCTCCAAGGAAGAGATGACCATGGATAGCACATTTTGAAATAACAGTATTCCTTGCAACAAAAGTGTACCTGAGTAAGGCTGGCATAGGTAAGAGGGATTGAGATAATAAATCCACTTCAAATTTTAGAACACTGAACTGGAAAGCAGTAACAGCTATAGAGGGGCAAAGAGTGACAGGTTTATACTTACCTTCTGCCTCAGTTTATCTGCTTGGCCAATGCCCTGGCAGGGTGATTGAGTAAACTGAGTCTTTGTTGCCCTCCTCTGGCCTCGGGCTGAGAAGGCCTTCTGAAGGCCACATCTTTGAGGGGAATAATCACAGTAGGCAAAGAAATCTCTTAACCAGTCAATTGCTCCATCATACGAAGCAATGTTGTTGTCATTTCAAAATACTCTTCAGAATTTTCCAGGGACCTAGAGACTTTTTCCATGTTCCATAAGCCCAGAGGGAGGTGTTGGTTCAGGTCAACTCTGGCCTCTGCTGGGCTCTAGCTGGGTGAACTTGGACTGACTGCTTTTGGCAAGTGACTTAGTCACCACAAGTCATCTGTACAAGGTAACAGCATTTTCCCTGTTGTGGTGGTCAAATTTATTCCACAAATAGTGACACACACCCCTACCGTGTATCACACTGTACATACAAAAGGGCTCAAGCAGTCCCAGTCCTCCAGTCACAGCGTGTGTGTGCACGGGCATGCAGGTGTGGTTGGTGTCACACACAATGACTGGGACAGACAGCTGTCACCCCCAGCCCCAGGGTCAGATAAGGATTGATAAGTAACATGAGCATGTGTCTCCTCCCACCTGCCAGCCCGCCTTGCTCTGGCCTCCCCCTGACATACAGCATGGGGAGATGCTGGGCAAACGAAGGGGCTGAGCTTCCCTCGAACTGAGCAATCAGTTAAGGACTCCAAAGTCCTCTGGGAACATTAATTAATAACCCCACCCTCGTGGGCTGGACTGCAAACAGCTCTTCAGTCTCCTTTTGGGTGGGAGCCCAGGTGAATCAGGGCCATGAGTGCTGAGCCAGGGCTGCAGCCTTAGAAGGGTGGGGGATGCTGACTCCCAGGTTAGTTGGGCTCCTGAAAGGCCCTTTGTGGGACAGCAGCTGTCTTCAGGGTATGGTGGGTACAAGTGTCAGAGTGAAGAACAGGGCTTTCCTACTGGGGCATTCTGAGAATTTCTGTAGTTGTGCCAAATGACTATACAGTTAAAATGAAGTATTTCATTATATTCTACTTTAAATTTTCCTTTACATTACATTAAGGGTATTATTTTATTTTTTATTATTATTTTAATCAATGTATGGTTGCCTTTCACCTGCCTCCAGCTACAGACCTGGCTGGAGACCTGGCTTGCAACCTGGTTATGTGCCCTGGCTGGGAATCGAACCAGCCACTTTTGGGTTCTCAGGCCAGGGCAAGGGTATTATTTTAGCAGTGTGTAGGCATAGGTCTCTATGAATTCAAGGTCAGGTTAATAAAGGTGGAATTACAAAATATTTGTTTAAAAAGGGGGCAAGGTGCCTGGTGGGGTGGAGGCTCCTGGGGCAGACCACATGGTAAATGGAGGTCATCGCCTGCATGCCATTGCTAGAGTCCACTTTCCTGTCTGGAATGCCCAGTGGGAGAGGGCAGGAGTCAAACAGAAGTTGGGGAACCCCTCAGTGCCAGCAGGATGGGGGATGTCAGCCAGCTCCATTCAGGAGAAAGAACCTTGCCTGGAAGAGGCCTAGGAGGGGCAGGGGTACATCAGAGATAGAAACAACAAAATTGGGCTCGGGTAATGTGTGTTTTGTACCTGTTTCAGGTGCCAGGGCACTGCTGCCAATACTCCCAAGAGATTTTACAGAAAATGGGGGTTGGTTTGCTGAGTGTGCTTCCTAGAGATTTGCAGGGACCCATCTTTCTGGACCTGGTTAAAAAATAGTCCCTGAGGATGTGGCTGCTTTCCTGGCTTCATATTCTGGGGCCTCTTTCAGACTGATGGGCTAACATCAATCTCCGCTACCCCTCCCCAGGATGACAGGAAGTTGGTGTTGTGTGTTGTGGTCCTGTGTGGTCCTTGCCCTCTAGCTCCCAGGAGGAGGGAGAGGGTTAAATAAGAATGCATACAAAGCATGCAGCGCATGACAAATGTCCATTCTGATTACTTGTGGAATTGCATTTCAAATTTATTTAAACTCATCTGAAAGAAATGCTTGTCAAACATGGTATGACTGTCACATTGACTTTTTATTACCTCATTTTAAGCCATCCTACTTCTGTGAAATCTCTTACTAGTCCTCTTTGCTTTTAGCTGTTACCTGGAGAATCTGAAGAGATGTGAGGAGGCTCCCCCTGGGTCTCGGAGCCACACCTCCTGCCAGTTTGGACAGCACAGGTTCACCACAAGCACTGTATGAGCGTGGCAGCTGCTGCATTCTCATCTAACTCCTTAGCAAACTCTAAAGATTTATGATCTTGGCTTGGTCTCAGCTTTTTAGAAACCTGTCAGGCCTCTTCGCACTACACATAGGTAACCCAACATGCATCGTCCGAAAGGTGGAGGTGCAGACTGAGTCAGTGTTTGTTTGAATGACCATTTCTTTCTGCTCTTCCCTTCAGCCTTCCAAAGCCTGGCTTCATCTAAAGGTGGGCTTCCCTTAGTGACCACCCAGCAGTCCAATTTCGGGCTACTCATTTACAGTAGGAAAGACAAGACTGGTTCCCGAGATAAACATTTGTTTCTCAGAAGCCTCAATAATCTTATTCAGTCTCCTTACTTGAAGTGAAGATTAGGTTTTTAGCAACATTTAATCTATGAATCAGGATACATAAACAGGTAGTGAAAACATCATTAGACACAACCCAGAAACCTAAAGCCCCATCCTCTATAGCTTATTCAGTACCCACTGATTTTAGTTTTTCACAAAATTCCAATGAACCTACTTACCTGGTTTCCTGGATGAAAAGCAGCAGGTGAGCAGACCCCTGTGGCTTTTAGTAAGTTGTAATGAGTGACTTAAGAAACTACAGAAAACAACCTGGAATACTTGATCACGGAAGCAATGGAGTCAAGAAAGGAATTCTAGCCCAACTGTTTGGTCTGTTTGGATTCAGGTCCTTGGCCCACCACTGGCTTAGTAAACATCTTTGGCACATTTTCAGTTTCAACTTCCTTCTCCCTAAAATGAGTTATTGTGCGGATCAAGAATGAGACAGCAATCCTTAAGGGTTGAATGAACATGTAACATTAATGATGACTGGTATGTGTGTGAATAAAAAGTCCTAAGGCAACAGATGGCATATGCCCTGCTTTAAGACAGCATGTAGGTAAAGCAAACATTTTTAGGGAGAATTTTGTTTGGAAACACAGTAAAATGTTAACCATTATTAGGGAGATATACGGTTACCCCATTTCTTTTTAAACTTTTCTGTTTCCTGTCACATTTTACTTTCCTCACTTCCTTTCCTTCCTTATCGTCCTAGAAGCAGGGCACACAATGGTGGCTCAATACATATGAACGGAGGCAATTTGGGAAATGACCCAAACTGTAAAGTCCCCTATAAACTGTGATTAGAATTGTATTTTCCACCTGGGGAGTCCTTAGAGGAAGAGATGAAATTCTTTTTTTTTTTTTTTTTTTAAGATTTTATTATTTTCAGAGAGAAGGGCAGGGAGGGAGGAAGAGAGGGAGAGAGACATCAGTGTATGGTTGCCTTTCACCTGCTTCCAGCTAAGGACTGGCTGGAGACCTGGCTTGCAACATGGTTATGTGCCCTGGCTGGGGAATCAAACCAGCGACCTTTGGGTTCGCAGGCCGGCGCCAATCCACTGAGCCACGCCAGCCAGGGCTTGAAATTCTTTAGCTGTCCCCTCACCTAAGGCTTGCGTGTAGCCTGTGATCCAGCTGGCTGGGACAGGTCGAACACAGGCAGCCAAAGCTTTCGTCAGTCTTGTTCGCTCAGCCCACCCCATTTCTCCAGTATTAGGCTCTGGCAAAGAGGAACAACTCATTCAGACGATTCCATTTCTATAAATTAAATAAAAACACAACTAAAATTTATTAGGTGCTAAAACTTGGTTTTGAACTTTTATTAAAAAAATATATTTGCAAACATATAAAATTTAGGATGAAAAATGCTCATTTGAAAACATGTAATAACTTAATATTTGCAAACATACACAGATGGTACAAAATCCATACCATTAAAAATGTTAATGATGCAGTATTGCGCGCATGAACGAAAACCTTGCTGTAATTCCAGAATTTCTCGCCCCCCGCCTTTCGGCGAGCTGAGACTGGTAGGCGGAAAGTCATGAGCCACATGGCTAACTCAGTAATACAGAATAAAAACCCATTCAGAACACATTGTTTAAAAACACGCTTAAGGAATCGCAGATCAAAGGAAAACAATTTTGCATTTTTCCCACTCTTAAGTGAAGGATATTGCATCTTAGCATTTAAGGAAGGTATCAAAGCAAATATAAAACCAAGCGAAACATTGCACACATCTTTCTTGCTGAAAAACAGGCTCCTGGAGGCCCCAGGGCCCTCAGGGAAACCTCCTCAAGCACAGCTTTTCAAAGGCCCAGTGTCAGTTGCTCTACTTGATTCAGCTCTTAACATTTTAGACACCCAAAAACACAGGGCACAAGCTACTTCGGGTACAAGCAAACAAAACCAAAGACAGGTAAGAAGGAAACACATGCTCAGCAGCAAATGTGCAGCAAGAACGCGGGACACACGTCGCTGTGGTTCCTTGTCTCACTCACGCGGGCTGGGCCCATGAGTGCCTGTGCAACCTCTCATCGCTCTGTTTCTACATTTTGCCCAGAGTTACAGTATGATGGCTGATTTCATTTTTTTTTTTTTTTTTTTAAAGCAGGCACCTTCAATTTTATGTTGCATTATTAGTAAATACAATGGCAGTTATGGCCTCTACTACCAAAATGAGAAAATTTCAAATTACATTCTTTGGGGAGTAATAAAGCTGCATTGTTTAAAAACATTTACCTAGTAGAGGATTTAACGGGGTTTGTAATTTTACAAGAAAACAAAGGCAGAAAAAGAGCAAATGTTTGACATGCAGAACTGGGTCAGACGTACCCTAAATAAAGCCTCTGGCAGAGAAGGACCCAGGTCAACTGAGGCTCTTAACAAAATACTCTGTGAGGACGACATCCAAAAGCCTTAGGGGGAAAGCTGTGGACAGTCACATGCAGACAGCATGAAATGCTTCTCCTGACACTGACAGTCATTTGAAAACTTAGGATTCAAAGTCACACCTTACAAATCTCAGGAGCTTCTGCCTTAAAGGAACAAGGTGGTTTGGGAGGTGCAGGAGTCCGTTCAAAGACATCACATTAACTGCAACAGAGGAGCAGTACCACCCTGCACCCCCAGGGAAGGGGGTGGGCACACAGATAGACAGAGTGGCCTAAATGCAGGTCACCTCGAGTTCTGCAAAACCTAGCAATAAGCATCTCTGTTTTGGTGTCCACTATGATTCAACTAAGGTTCCAGTAAAGACACTGTAGCAATGTAAACATGCAACTCAAGCTAGCATGAGGTTCTGGATCGTGAGCCTGAAAAAGAGGAATAAGGCAACTGAACTGTGACTTTTGGGCCAGGGGTATCCAAGTGCAATTATTCAGGCGTGGCCCGACTTTTCTAGGAACTCATTCTGGCCTAAACTTCCTAGTAATTACGATGGTGAACTTCCGGCTTCTGAGCTTTAATCAATGCTTTGAATATAAAAATTTGGAAGTTGAAACAGGCATACCCTTTTCAAGTCTTCATGACTTGGGCACTTAAAAGTTTACTTTCACATTAAGGAAACCTTATCACAGGCTCTCTTTGCCACCTACCATATTTATTCCCTTGGAATGAAGGATGAAAATGAACAAGACTTGATTACAGACCCTCTTTAGGATATTCTCTGTTAACTCCCCTTATATTATACATGCTCAAGTCATCGTTTCAATTCAAACACCTATTATAATAAGAATCCCTTGATTCCTGTGTTCACAGAGCCGCCAGACTACACTGAGACTGCGCTTGGGATGTGGCCAGACTTGCTGGGGCAGCTGTTTTCTGAGAACAGACAAGGGCTGCCTGGGCACCGTCTCCCGGTGTCGGTAACTCTCCGCACCTTACTTCTCTCCTTCCCTGTAATACACGAGCAATTCATTTTTGGTTGCTGAATCTACAGACTACCTTTGTAAACAACCTATTCCTAATTGAGTATGAGAACTTATAAGGTTTCCTGACTTCTGCACAATTCACACAGAACTAAGGGGGTGCAATAAAAGACACTAGATTGAGAAGCGAAAAAGTTGCCCAGGATGCATGTTTAGAGGAACAAAAGCCAATCGAACAAAAGCATTCGTGCTAAAACACTAGATCTAACTAAAACAAGTATGTAACTCACAAGCAACTTTCTAAAATCTCAGCTGGGAAAAAAATCTACGGACTTATGATTGAGCGACCATTAGCTTCAATGATGGCTCCCGAGGACCCATCACACCGGCCGGCATTATTCACAGCCGACCCCACGCTAGCTGGCTGAGCCGCCTGGGTTTTCACCCAATCATTCAATAGTGCTCAGAAAAGTAAGCAGTGCATCTTCATTGGTTAAATACTACAAAAGGACCTGTGTCATAGAAATGAAGACACTTTCATTCAAAGAATATCTTAAAATTACTATTGCTGAAATAAATCAAAGTCTACATTAAAATATTACTCATCACCATTACATGCCATAAAAGAATAAATATAAATCATGGCAGATTAATAGCAGCATAACAAAGCATCTTTACATATTTTCACACTTCGGGCTGCAAAAGCACTCACAGCCCAGGAATACATTGGTAAAATTCTGAATTTCACTTTGTTTTGACTCCATATACTACAGTAAAGTAAGGGCAGTGTGAGTAACAGCTCCCTTTTCTGCATAGCTTCAGAATTAATTCTCAGTAGACTTGAGGAATGGAACCAGAATGGCTTTGTCAGATTGGTCCACTGGTCCTTTGTCGAAGTGTTAAGGAAAAACAATTAACAATGACCTCTGTGTTTACAAAGAAAAGGAAAATAAGGCTATGCTTCACACACAATCATAACATTTTCAGAACCACTGGAGAGTTCCACTTAAAGTGAAGGTTTCTGATAGAAATTTGAGCTTTTCTAGCCCCAGCCTTTGCTTCAAAGGAGCGCCATGCCTGCTTCTACCACCGGGCCTGGCAGGCCCCCGGGAGGAGGCTGCATGTCAGCACCCAGGACACTTGAAGAGGGAACACAACTTTCAAAACTTCAAAGGTCCACATGAGACATTTGTAGAAAATATACTTCACTTGAACAAATCGGTCCTAACTTGCCAATTTAAACCCTGATCCTTACAACGCAAAACTATGCTGCACAGAGCTGACTTCAGCTCTGTTCACAACTTGCCTATCAGCTTAATGCTCAAGTTTCTAGGGAACAGAGGAAAGGGGTACCAGCTGGGCGGAACTCGAACTGCTGCAAGGCTGGTGATACTTCCTCCCTAAGACCTTGAAAGTGAAAGCAGCTGCAAATTAGACTCCTTATTTCACATACTTGCTTACAGCTGATGAAAACACCCACGCAAATCAACACATGTTTTTTTGTTTCATTTTGTTTTGTTTTTTTGTCAAAACAAAGGTCTGCTGGTGATGCTTCACAGTGAAACCTCCATTATCACTGAGAACGTCACTTGGAAAACATTCTTAGGAAGTGAGTCTCTTTCTCATAGGCTCAATTTCAGGATTCTCAAAACTCAATGTTTTGTTCAGAAGTTTCCATGATGAGGCCTACTTGTTTCTGAGGTTGACATTCTGTCTTTCGACTGATTTCTGCTCCAGTCATAGGTTGTGGTTGTCTTTGTTCTTGGTCAGAACCTGCAAGTAGACTTCATGAAGTGTACTGAGGAAGCTGGAGTCATTCTGGAAGAGACGATACTGTCACAGTTACCTTGTCAGAACTAAGTCCTTCATAAACAGCTTAGGGAAAAAAGCTGTATAAATGATTTGTACAACTAGTTACCCACAGAATCACTCCACCACCCAGAAAAAAACTAACCAAACAAAAAAAAAAGCCCCATGATTAATATTAGAATTTGCTTAGATATTTTTCCACAAGGAGTTTATGCGAAAAGAGAAACATTACTTCCAGCCACCCCTGAATTTACTTTATGACCTAATTTCTAAGAACTTGTAATTTTTTTAATATTAAAGAATGAAAAATCATGGATGTAATACAACAATAAAATTAAAAAAAAAAAAAAGCAATCTAACAAACAAACAAAAAAAGAATGAAAATTCAAAGACTAAACTGATATCCTACATACCTTTATTAGATGTATCAATGTATCCTGGAGCTGAGACTTGCTGAGAATAATGGAAGGCTTTCTCTGATTTTCTGATGTTGTAACAGTGAGAGGAGAAGGGGAGCTTGCTTTCCTCTCTAGATCTGTGGCCCTTGTAACTGTCTGCTGGAAAACACTCGGGGATAGCAGGACTGAAGACACTGCCGTAGTTGTTGCAGTAACCAGTGGAGGGCCTGCAACCTGTGGAGGAGCAATGGTCATTTTGTACCTAAGTGCAGAAGCCAGCAGTCAGGCTCAAAGGAGGAAACACCTGATAACCTGCTAAGCAATAGGAGGCTGGAGCAAAGTCCAACGTAACTATCTGGAGTTCAGATTAGCATTCAGTTGAAGCATCTGAGCATTTTATGTCTGGTTAGGAAGCCTCTTATCTAAAGGACCAAGAGCCCCTTTGTGTGATAAGAATGCTACGGAGCTGTTATGGGAAGCCAAGTCCTATCATCACAGAAGCGGAATATGATAAATGAGCAGCATGGCATGCACAATAAGAACAATGCTATGATAAATTAAAATGTAAAGTTTTTATATGGGAGTGCAGGGAGACAACTGGAAGAGGGCATGAGGGAACTTTCATGGGGGATGGAAATGTTACATATGGTGATTGGGTGGAGTTACTCAAGGGTACATATTTGTCAAAACTCATAAAAATATGCATTTTGTTATATGTAAACTTTACTTCAATGAAAAAATAATTAAAAAATCCAGTTACATAAGCCATTAGTCTCTTTTGTAATGTTCAATGAATTTACTATAGCATCACAGGTATTAAACAATTTCTTTATAATTAACATCTATCTTCTTTTCCCATTTAGATGCGTTTCTAAGATAGTAATGCTAACCATCAGAACACACTAAACCAGTAATAACATTTTAAGTAATTCTCACACTGATAAAATTAAGAAATCTACATCTCTCTTTCTCCTGCCACCCTCTTCATGCATAAATAGCACAGGGCCTGCCAATTGTAAGGGTATGGTTTGGTGTCTGAGCCATTTGGCTTGTTTTTTTTTTTTTTTTTTTTTTGTGCAGTACCAGGCTGAGAGCTCCTGCCCATCACCAGGTGGCAGGACAAGCTACAGTAATGACTGGTACAAGACCAGTCAGAAGCTGGCTTTAGTTTGAAACTTGAGACTTGAGAAGAGGTACAAAGGCTAAAAGCAAATAGGAATGTAAAATTTTAGGAACTGAATAAATAAGTGTGCATTTCAAGGTTGGTAGGCGATGGAGGGTGGGAACAAATTTTAAAATATGGGTCAGAGGACAGCAACGGCCAGAACACACAGGCCTGGGAGGCTTTGTCGTCAGAGAAATGGGAGGCCAATGAGATCAATGTAGCAGGTAGTGACGCTGCCCTGTGTTAACTGGGACATCACAGATCTTCCAGGGCCTACTCCCTGCTCAGAAAACCAGGCTGATGAGTCTCAGTACTCACACATTCACAAGCACTGAGTGAATGTCCACCCTGTGGCTGATACTGCCCTCGTATACACACAGTCAGGGGAACCATCATCCATATGGAGAGGTGACAGGAGGTCTACGGAAGGTCATAGCAGTGAACTCTGCCTGGCCTAGGAGGAGGTATTTACAACGGGTCTAGGCTTGAAAGCTAAAACTTTTCACTCAAGTACTTTATACCCTGCCGAACTTAACATGGTCTTAAAAGAATAGAAGTCCTTACCGGGATGGCACTGGGTAACACCTTTGGCTGGGAAAAGACTTCAGGATCCTGGTTTTGCTGCATAGACTGAAATGTTTAAAAAAGAAAGATGAACAGATGTGGCACATTCAATTAAGATTTCCTAGTTAACTACTGGGGAAAAAATGTAGGTTAGCCAACAGAAACATAAAGCAATATTTCACACTAACTAGTTCTTTAATTTCTGAGGAAAGAGGCTGACAGGAACTTGAGACAAAGCAACTAATGATCTGACCACAGGATGAGAGCATCAGGACAGATCCAGACCCCCTCCCCACTCAGTTCTCCAAGGAGGCATGTGCTAAGCTTTTAAGGTGTCTCTAAGGAAAAAGCTGAAACCCGTGTCTTCTATAGGAGCTGGAGATAGCCCAAGCCTAGTTTTGCTGTTGAGTCTGCAGAGATGCCGGCTCCTGGCAGCATAACTCTTGATTTGGTAATTTAAACTTTGGACAGGTGGTACTCAACAGTCTTCATCCAGAGTCTCACACATGCTAAACTTCGTCCTCATTCACTGGGAGAGAAAGAACTTGTAGAGCAAATACATTTGAACTCAGTGAAGCCCCAGGTCTTAAAATTCAACTGTTTAAATAAAAATGTTCATATGTGTAAGCTTCCCTTGAAAGAAGGCAGAGCAGGGCGCTCTCCCAGAGGTAAAAACCTGGAGGGGGTGGCATTTAAGATTAATGACTGCACTTCCAGAGCAATAGGAACTATGGCAGCAGGCACATTTTAGGGCATAAAACAACAATTAAATAGGACACCCTCTCTCTTCCTTGAACATTGAGAACCTCAACAGAAATGGCCCAAAATGACAACTTAATAATGTAACCAAGATACTACATTTCTTCTTTCAAAAGTATGACCCACAAAAGATCCTATTAACTAAGAATAAATATACAATTAGTACGATGAGCTCTTCTGAATATTATTTAGTAAAATGTTAAGATTGGGGGTTATTATTAAAGGGCATGAGGCTAAGATCTTGAAAAGTAACCATTACACATAACGGTAGAAGGTTCTGCCCCATTTCAGTTCTGTGATCTTATAACTCACCGACACTATAAATCACGCATTTCCCAACTCCCTCAGTACTCTCAGCACCTGCCTTGTGCCTAGCACAACAGGGTGCCCTAAGAGCATTCCAGGTTTGGAGGTATAAGGTCAAATACAGCTTCCTGGTGAAACTGATGTTCAGGTGAGATCTGAACATCACCCCCACTCCCAACCCGCCGCTAAGTCCCACTAATCATACTTTTTAACAAATGCACTTGTCCACATTCCTACATTCGGGCCTCCATCAACTCAAGCCTGGGTGACGGCTAGTCTCCTCCCTTGATGGATCACTCCACTTGTCTTCTCCTTTCCCAGCATGCCACACTTTCCTCAAAGCCCTCGAAAGGTTCTCCAGGGCTCTAACTCCTTAACACAATTTACAAAGTCTCACTAATTAACCAATAACCAACTCCCGCAAGTATTTTTCTACAGTAGATTAAGTCACGCTACCAGTGAGTTCAGCAAATGCCTTCTCTTCCCCAGGCCTCTCCACATACCATTCTCTTTGCTTCATAACACTTTTCACACCTCTTGGAAAAGCCTGGCTAATATTTGTTGTGCTTCTGGATCTCAGCAGAACATGAGTTTCACCATGAAGCTTTATGAGACCTCGTATCTCCAAACCTGGGATGCTCTTACAGCACCCTAACATGCCTGGCACAAGTCAGACACTAAATGAGAACTGAGGGAATTGGGAATTGATCAAAAATTGGGATAATTTGGTTACAAGAAGTCCTAAGTCAAATGAGGGCTCTGGAACTATCAGGCAAAAATAAACAAAAACCAGCCCTGGCTGGTGGCGCAGTAGATAAGGCACCAGCCTGCAATACCCAAGGTTGCCGGTTCGATTCCCAGGCAGGGCACACAACCAGGTTGCAAGCCAGGTCTCCAGCCAGGCCCTTAGCTGGAGGCAGGTGAAAGGCAACCATACACTGATGTCTCTCTCCCTTTCTGCCTCTCTCCCTTCCCTCTCTCTAAAAATAATAAAAAAATTAAAAAATAAAATACTCCCCCCCACCCCATACATATCCTGATAGGATACTAATAATAGTTTCTTAGCTTTCGTTAAGGAATAATTTTGAGAAGTAGAATTCTTAATAACACCATTCGCCAACTGGGCTGTTCACTACAGGACTTCTGACCTCTCCTTTCTTCTAGCCCCTGACATACTCAATAGCTGTCTCTTTAGTTTTGCAGGCCGGCACTCAATCCACTGAGTTACACCACACAGGGCTCAATAGCTGTCTCTTTAAAATGACTCTGCCTCAGCTCTGACTGGTGTGGCTCAGTGGGATGGGTGTTGTCCTGCAAACTGAAAGTTTGCTGGTCAGGGCACATGATCCGGTCGCAGGCCAGATCCCTGGTTGGGGAAGTGTGAGAGGCAACTGATCAGTTTCTCTCACACATCAACATTTCTCTCCCTTTCTTCCTCCCTCTCCCTCTCTAAAAAATAAATATTTAAAATAAAATAAGCCCTGGCTGGTGTGGCTCAGTAGATTGAGTCCTAGCCTGCGAATCCAAGGGTTGCCATTTCCATTCCCAGTCAGGGCACGAACCCAGATTGCAAGCCAAGTCTCTAGCCAGGTCCCCAGCTGGAGGCTCATAAAAAGGCAACTATACACTGATGTTTCTCTCCCTTTCTTCTTCCCTTCATTCCCCTCTCTCTAAAAATAATGAAAATCTTACCAAAAAAACAAAAACAAAAACAAAAACAAAACATTGTCTCATGTCAGTCAAAATCATGGTCTTTCCAGTTTCATCCCACTCCATTATAGCACCCACCCTTCTTCCAGTACCTGAAGGGGAGCAAGCACCATGTTGTTCAGGGTGGTGGAGGCTCTCACTGCTGCTGTCTTAGGGGGAGGCTCTATGAAGCTCTCAGGGGTGGCCAGCTGGCCGGCTGCTGGAGAAAAGCTGGGTGCCACTGCACCCTTCCCAAGTGGCTGTGTCTGTATTTGGTCATGCTGTGGGGTCAACCTGAGTTTCTGGAGAAGATCAACGCTTGGGAGGGATGTTCCAGCAGTTTTTGTCACGCTCAGTGGGGCCCTGAACGGGCTCTGGCTGGCAGTCAGACTGGCATGGCTCAGCTCAGGGACTGGCTGACTCAGGAGTGGAGACCTCTGTCTAGGTGTGGTCTTCACTGCCTGCATCATGGTGGTGTTTCGGGGTAAGCTGGCAGGAACCTGTGCAGTAGGTGCTTCTGCTGGTAGAGTGGGGCTGAGCCCAGGGTGCAAGGGGATTGCGTAGCTCGGGGCCTGCTTTTCACTGGACTGTGAGATGGAGGCAGGAGTGATTAGCACCGGGGAGGTGACTTCAGGCTGGACTGAGTGGTGGGCAGCAGAATGGACACCCAGATTTTCTGACTGAAGGGCCCCCCCTGATTGCTCAAAGGAAAATGGTAGGATTGAGCTGGGATCTTTCTGAGAGGCATCTCCTGATAGCCTCTCCACTTCTTCTGAATCCAGACCCACAACTATTGGCTGTTCCTTTGGCAAAGAAGTTCCAAATAATTCTTCCACTGTCAGATGCTTGTGTCCAGATGGAGCAGACTGAAAAACAAATCACACCACCTAATGAGAGACATCTCTCGCAAAGCAGTGTAACTAAACTTTTTCATCAACCAAAAACAGTTTGCAGAAGCAAGGATAATGGAATCCAGAGCTAAGAAAATGCAACTGAGTATACACTAGCAATAAAGGCGAAGGTACATCTAGTCTCCCTAAGTCGGTGGATGGAAATCTTCATTAGAAGTAAAATTAAAATTTTAGGACTCCGATGATAATGTTAGAATTCACCTTTTTCCCCCCATCCTGGGCAAATGATTGGGATCAGGTTAAGGGACAATTACCTTATTACTAAGTTAATTGTACCTACTGCACCAAGTTTAAAACACATGTCAGGAAATAATCAGGAGGACGGAAGGACCAAATGCTGATCAAGTAATCCTACCTTTATTTTCTCTGTTTTTAATAAAAAGTTAGGTGTTGCACCTTGAGGACTGGGTCTCAGACATGAGAAAATGAAAGTAACCATTTAAAATAAATAGCAGGCCATTCCTCATCCTACTCCCAAATCACAGAATCCTTAAGAAAAACCAAAGCATTTAAGGCTGAAACTGTTAAATTTACATACATGTTTCTGATCTGGCTTACTGACAACACTGGGATGATTTCAAGAAGTAGTCAAGCTTTCCACTCGTGAACTTTCCTGCACCTCCACACAGTGTTGCCCATTCACTTAACCTTTATTTACCGAGTACCCACAGGGTGCCAGGTCCTGTTGTGACCTGGGCCCAAGGGATACAGCAGGGAGTAACAAAAAGCCCTACTAGACCTATGTTCTAGTGGGAGACAAACTTAAGTACTTTGAAACACAAGTAGCCTCAACTTACGGTTTTACTTCTAATGTGTGTGGACTACTTAGTTGTTTAATGTTCATATGGAAAAAATAATTCGCTGAAACATTATTTCCAGGGCCTCAAAAAGTCTATAAAAGCTAAAGCAACTGCATGTGTAGTATAATCATGATAGTTCTGTGGTATGATCACATTTCTACAGAAAAATGAACTGAGTTTTTCCCAGGCAAGTGTTTGTTTCATCCTTTTGACAAATAATGGCTGAGTTGGCTAGGTGCCAGGGGCATTGTGCTGTGCCGGTGGGTTGGGGAAGGGAAGGGAAAAGAAGGGGGAGGGAGCTTACTGGCAGCAGGCTCTCATGGGGAGAGTTGGAAGCTTTTTATCCAAGAGGGACAGCAGGGGAAGGAAAAGTGGGGCAGGGGAGTTTGCCCGAGGGCAAAAAGTGAAGGCTGCGTCCTGCAGAGGGCACAGCTAAGGGGCTGCTCCCGCGTGGTAGGAGCAGAGCAAGTCTGAGGAGAATGCGGGTGGTGCAGAGTGATTGCTGGTGGGAAAGAGGCAGAAGCCTCCTCCAGTGGTGAGGAACTGCAATTTCATACCAAACAATTTTATCCTAGAAAATACTCAATAAAGAGAATTCTATCGATATTTGAAATCTAACATATCTTGGAGATTAGTGTGACAAGAGTTTTTTTAAGTGAAGGAATTCTCAAATCACAAGTTTAGGCTTACTACTAATAATGCTGTTAGTGAGACCAGTAAGACCACCTACCTTGCAGCAACATTTTCTAGTACTTTAAGGGATCTTCCAGGTTCAGAATCCCATTTCAAATATAAGGCAGCCCTGACTTTTAAAAAAATGCATAAAAATTTTTTTTCCTTGTTGTCACCTGCACTTTAATTTACTATTTGTATCAGTCAGGATAGGCTGAGTGCATAAAATTTTATAAGGTTTAATTTCCTTACATTTTTACTTCTGAAAAAACTAGAGCCTACGGTCTGCAATCAGATAACTTAGGTTCAATTCCTAGGTTTTAAGTAGGAAAATTATATAATCTTTGTAATTTACTTCCCTCTCCTGAAAAATGGCGGAAACTATGGTAATCATCTCATAGACCTGTTGCGAAAATTAAATTCTCAAATAATGTCTGGTGCTCCACAAGCATTCAGTAAATGGAAGCTGGCTATTATTATCAGCCTATGAACACCATGTAGTCTTTATGTCAATCAGGGTAAATCTGTGTTGAGATTTTTTTTGGATTTAATTGTTGTATTTAGAGCATTTTACACCAAAGCAGCAGAATATAGTCTTTTTTTTTTTTTTTTTTAAAGATCTTTATTGATCATTTTTAGAGAGAGGGAAAGGGAGAGAAACATCAATGTATGGTTATCTTTCACCTGCCTCCATCTACAGACCTGGCTGGAGATCTGGCTTGCAACCTGGTTATGTGCCCTGGCTGGGAATCGATTTTGAGATATATTTTAAGGAACATCAAAATATGTTCAGATGTTAAAAAGTCATCATATTCTCTGGAATATCACACCCCAAAAGCAAAATAACAACAAAGCTACCTGATAAGGTATCAAGGAATCTTTAAAGACATAGCTGCTGGTCTAAGACTCACTGGTAACATCTCAAATTCATTTAATGTAATTCAAAACAGACAATGAACTCTCACATGGGGCAGACTTCTCTCTCTGTCCTGGCTACCTACTTATACTAAAATGTATAGGTTCCATTTCCCAAGCTGATTGCTGTGATGTATTCACTTTTGGATCTCTGGCATCATAAATGTCTTTTGATGAGTATAGATACTCCCCCTCTGCTTGTAAGAATTATGATAAAATATACATAACAAAAGTCACCATTTTAACCATATTTAAGCAAAGATGCAGTGACATTCAGTATATTCTTAATGTTGTCTAACTATTGTCATCTATTTCTAGAACTTCTTCATTAACCTAAGTAGAAACTCCATACCTATTAAACAACTGTTTTTCTTCTCCCCCCATCCATAGCCCTTGATAATCTCAATTTGCCTTTCTAGATACTTCATATAAGTATAATCATACAATATTTGTACTTTTATGACTGGCTTATTTCACTTAGCATGTTTTCAAGGTTCACCCATGTTGACGTATACATCAGAATTTCATTCCTTTTTAAGGCTTTCCATTCAACTTTCCATTATATGCATATACCACATCTTGTTTACCCATTCATCTGATGACTGATATTTGGGTTGTTTCTCTTTTGGCTATAATGAACAATGCTGTTGTGAACAATAATGTAGAAGTTCTTTCATTTTTTTTTTTTTTTTTTTTTTTTTTTTTTTTTTTTTTTTTTTTTTTTTTTTTTTTTTTTTTTTTTTTTTTTTTTTTTTTTTTCTTTTTCTTTTTTTTTTTTTTTTTTTTTTTTTTTTTTTTTTTTTTTTTTTTTTTTTTTTTTTAAATTTTTATTGTTGTTGTATTACATCCATCCCCTTTTTGCTCCCCTCTGTCCCCCCACCCACCCACCCATTCCCCCCAAAGTCAATCCCACCTGTTGTCCATGTCCATGGTTCCTTTATACTAGGTTCTTGCCCACTCATTTT
>PVIW01002719.1:108340-202551 GCA_004026585.1 Noctilio leporinus | reverse complement strand
CTGACCACTGAAGGCCTATTCCTTGTATTCATATACTTGGTTCTGTTTTGGTTGTTGTTAGTTTTGTTCATTATTGTCCCATAAGAGGTGAGATCATATGATATTTGTCCTTCACTGACTGGCTTATTTCACTAAGCATAATACTCTCCAGTTCCATCCATGTTGTTGCAAAGGGTACAAGTTCCTTCTTTCTTTCTGCCATATAGAATTCCATTGTGTAAATGTACCAAAGTTTTTTGATCCAATCATCCATTGATGGGCACTTAGGCTGTTTCCAGCACTTGGCTATTGTAAATAGTGCCGCAGAGCAGAACTTTTTATGATAGAACAAGTAATTGAAGGAATCAAGGATTCTTAAGATTTTTTAGAAGAAATATTCATGATACTTTAAAAAAATCAACATAACATTTTACATATAGGAGTGATGTCAACTTTGTAAAAACACTTTAAAAAATACAGCATAGTTTAAACAATTATTAAAGCTAAATAGTGAGGTGGGAGTGAGAAGGCTGGATTTAATTATTTTTTTCTGTATGTTCCACAAAGGTATCAGGGCCTGGATTTTACTCTGTTTACCTTACTTAACCTACCCAATCAATGGCAGAATCCCAGTGACAGCAACAGACGAATTTATAAACCTTTTACTGTTCGTGGAAATCCCACCAATTGTCCTTCACTTCCCTCACAAGGCATAGAAGCCTGCATGACCTGGCTTCTGATTTCTTCAATTCATTTCCCTCCTTGGCTCCCGCCATGCAGGCCACAGTTCTGACTTACCAGGAATGCATCTTGTGTCTTCACACACCCACTACGCCTCCTAAAAGCTCTACAAGCTTTGGTGTGGAGATGTGCCCCTGTGTGGGCCGCGCCTGATGCTGCTGCTCACTCCAGTTATAGGCGTAAATGCTGGTCTTATCTGTTTAGAACGCAGAAAGAGTTGAGTCAACTCAGAACCCCAAACTATCATTTACTTGCAGCACCTGTCGCCACAGTGGGCCACTGTGGGAGGCCAGGCAGTGGGCTGACAGGATTTAAGTTTAAGCCCCAGGCTGTGTCCTCCTTGAAGAGGGATAAGGAGAAAACTTTTCCCCTAGTAGTTGAATATGAACATGTTTTAGGCATAACAGCGGCTTTCTGCTACGCTTGCTATTTTCCCTTTTCAACAAACTCGTGCAACTGCCGGCGCAGAAGGCACCCTCTTGTGGTCGGAGTGCGCCTCTAGTGGTGAGCGGCGGCTCCTACCAATGCCATAGCTGTCCGCGGCAACCGGTTCAGATCCAGCAAGGGCCAATTAGTTAAAATGTCTGTAACTCAAAGATAGGGAAATCAAACATATACGATAATGAAGCTGGAAGTCCTGCTCTTGTGTTTTACTCTTAAGCATGTAATATCAGCTTTTCTGAAAGTTATTCACTAGAGTTGGAGTCTCATTCATTAAAAAAAATATTTTTTATTTATTATTTTTAGAGAGAGGGGAAGGGAGAGAGGCAGAGAGGGAGAGAGACATCAATGTGTGGTTGCCCTTCACCTGCCTCCAGCTACATCCCTGGCGGGAGACCTGGTTTGCAACCTGGTTATGTGCTCTGGCTGGGAATCAAACCAGTGACCTTCGAGTTCGCAGGATGGTGCCTTACCCACTGTGCCAACAGCCAGGGCTCATTCCTTGTTCTTCTTCTTCTTTTTTTTTTTTTAAAGATTTTATTTATTACTTTTAGAGAGTGGGGAAGAGAGAGAGGCAGAGAGGGAGAGAGACATCAATGTATGATTGGGTGCCTTTCACCTGCCTCTAACCGTGGACCTGGCTTGCAACCTGGTTATGTGCCCTGGCTGGGAATCGAACCAGCGACTTTTGGGTTTGCAGGGCGACACCTTATCCACTGCACCGCCAGTCAGGGCTTCATTCCTTCTTTAAGCAAAGGTTTGTCAGTTAAAATAGCTTCCAAATTAAGTTCTTTATTTTTTAGTCTTTCAAGGACACAAGAAGTTGTTCAATATTTCCTGTGAAATTATTTTTTATTATGAAAATTTCTAAGCTTAGAGTAGTATGGTGAATCACCATGTACCCATCACCCACCTTCAATCATTATCAACATAAATATGATCAATCTGTTCTGGCTGGTATGGCTTAATGGACTGAGCACTGGCCTATGAACAAAAGGTCTCTGGCTCGATTCCCAGTCAGGGCACATGCCTGGGTTGTGGGCCAGGCCCCAAGTTGGGAGTGCATGAGAGGCAACCACACATTGATGTTTCTCTCCCTCTCTTTCTCCCTCAGTCTTTCTCTCTTAAAAAGCAAACAAACAAACAATGGTCTCACCTCCCAACTTTCTCTCTGCAACTCCAAAGAATTATGTTGAAATAAATCCAAGACAGCAAATCTTTTTGTCCATAAATATTTTAACATATAACTCGAGATAAGGACTTTTTAAAAACATAACAGCTTTCTTAAGCCTTAAAATATTAATAAGTCCTTACTAAAAATACTCAATTAGTGATCAGAGTTAGCCAGTTGTCCTACAAAACAATTTTTACAAAAACAGTCATGTGCCTCATAATGACATTTCAGTCAATGACAGACTGCATATATGACAACAGTCTGAGTCATAGGATTATAAAGGAGCTGAAAAATTCCTATCACTTAGTGACATCGTAGCCAGCATGTCATAGCATTACTCACATGTTTGTGGTGATGGTTTGTATAAACAAACCCGCACTGCTAGTGGTTGAAAGGTACAGCAGTACAATTATGTACAGGCCATAATGCCCGGTAATGATAATAAACAACTACGGTACTGGCTTATGTACTTACAGGACTAGTCGTTTTAGAGTGTACTTATTAAAAAAGTTTGGATGCTGTGTTACGCTGGCAGCAGCCTTGTACATCTTGTGTTTACTGCTTCTGTGTGTTGCATCATTGTGCTCAATTTAATCTCCCATTTTTTGGTCTATTAACATGCTGTACAGTCTTGTAGCCTAGGAGCAATAGGCTATACCACATACCTTGATGTGTATAAGTACGCTCTATGATGTTCAAATGATGAAATTGCCTAATGATGCATTTCTCAAATTGTATCCTATCATATGACTATTTCAAAATGTTTTTAAAATTTTAGAGACAAGCCCTGGCTGGTGGCATAGTGGATAAGGTGCCGGCCTGTGAACCCAAAGGTCGCTGGTTTGAGTCCCAGCCAGGGCACATAACCAGGTTGCAGGCCAGGTCTCCAGTCAGGTCCGTAGCTGGAGGCAGGTGAAAGGCAACCATATATTGATGTCTCTCTGCCTCTCTGCCTCTCTGCCTCTCTCCTTTCCCCTCTCTCTGAAAATAATAAATAAAATCTTTTAAAATAAATACATAAATTTTAGAGACAAAGAAAGAGAGGGAGGGGGAGAGAGGAGGGGAGGGAAAGAGAAGGAGATTTGTTATTCCACTTATTTATGCATTCATTGGTTGTTTCTTGCACGCGTCCTGACTGGAAATAGAACCTGCAGCCTTGGTGGATCAGACTATGTTCTAACCAACTGAGCTGCCCAGACAGGGCCCCAAATTATCTTGTATTAAGGTTGCAGATACCTCCCAAGTTGTTAACTACATCATCATCTAACTTGACATGTCAACAGCATCTGACATTGTTACTCCCTCCTTGAAACATTTTCTTCACTTAGCTTCTTGGAGACTGTTTCCTCCTTGTTCTCCTTACCAAGGCTCTGTGCTGTTCCATCTCCATCCTGTTTTCTGGTTCCTCCTTTTTTCCCGGTCCTCTAAATGCTGAAGTCATGCAGGGTTCATCATAGAACCCCTTCTTTTAGTCTACATTCACTCTCTAGGTACTTTTGATTTTATTGAATTTATTGAATAAAAATTAAAAATTGAATTTATTCTTAGAAAGAGAGAGAGGAAGGGAGGGAGAAAGAGAGGGAGAGAAACATCATTGTGGGGTTGCCTCTTGTGCTCCCGACCTGGGGACCTGACCCCCAATCCAGGCATGTGCCCTGACTTGGAACCAAACTGTGAACCTTGTGATTTGCAGGCTGGCACTCAATCCACTGAACCACATCTGCCAGGGCCTATGTAATTTTTTAAAAATTTTTATTAATTATTTCCACAGAGAGAGGGAGGGAGGGAGGCAGAGAGGGAGAGAGGCATCAATATAAGGTTGCCTTTCACCTGCCTCCAGCTACGGACCTGACTGGAGACCTGGCCTGCAACCTGGTTATGTGCCCTGGCTGGGGAATCGAACCAGTGACTTTTGGGTTCGCAGGCTGGCGCCTTATCCACTGTGCCACCAGCCAGGGCCCCTACGTAATTTTTGAAAGTCCTTAACACAGTTGTCTAAAAATTCTGTATAATTTGTCCAACTTCCTTGTCATCTCAAGATCTAAATACCATCTAAATATTGAGAAATTTCTATGTGCAGACCAGGCATTTTTTCCCTAAAGTACAAACTCATATCTACCCATCACCTTGATATCTCCCTGTAGGTGTCTAATAGGCATCTTAAACCAAATATGTCCAAAGTTAAATTTAACTTGGTTCCTGCCCCTCTTAACCTATCTTTGGAAATAGTAACACCATTTTTCTAGTTGCTTAAAACCAATTTTGGTGTCTTAACAACCTCCTCCCTTGCATTCTCCATCATATCCTTTGGTAAATGCTATCAGTTTTGTGCCTTACGGTATACTCAATATCCAACTATCACTATTTTCCCCTTTTGTTACCCTCCTAGAATAAGCCACCACCATTTATCAGATGATTGTAGTCTCCTAACTCATTATCTCCTTCGGGTCCTTTTCCCCACAGTCTGGTCTCAACTCAGCAGCCAGAGCTATCTTGTTAAAAACATTAAGTATGTGCCCTGGCTGGTGGCTCAGTGGATAAGGCACCAGCCTGCGAACCCAGCAGTAGCTGGTTTGATTCCCAGCCAGGGCACATAATGAGGGTGCAAGCCAGGTCTCCAGCCAGATCCGTGGCTGGAGGCAGGTGAAAGGCAACCAACCGTGCATTGAGTTTCTCTCCCTTTCTTCCTTTCTCCCTGCACTTCCCTCTAAAGAATAATGAATAAGATCTTTAAAAACAAACAAACAAGGCCCTGGCTGGTGGCCCAGTGGATAAGGCATCAGCCTGTGAACCCAAAGGTCGCTGGTTCAATTCCCCAGCCAGGGCACATGGCCAGGTTGTGGGCCGGGTCTCCTGCCAGCTCCATAGCTGGAGGCAGGTGAAAGGCAACCATACACTGATGTCTCTCTCCCTCTTTGCTTCTCTCCTTTACCCTCTCTCTAAAAATAACAAATAAAATCTTTAAAAAAAAAACAAAACAAAAAACAAAAAAACAACAACCATTAAGTCTGATTCTGTCAATCCTCTGTTGAAAATTTTCCAACAGCTCTTATCTCATGCAGAGTTTTTGAGGCTGAACACAATTCACCCTCTTTCCTCCCTTTGCCTCTATGGCCTTATCTCTTTTCCCTCTGGTTCCGCCTCTACTTCAGCCTTTATTGGTTTCCTGTGCTTAAAGTGCACTCGTTATCCAGGGCATTTGCACTTGCTCATCCCCCCAGGTATCCTTCAGGTCTCTGTTCATATGTAAGGCTTCCCTAATATCCTATTTATATATACAAAAACAAAAACAAAAACAAAAAAACCCCTACACACCCCCCTCGTTTATTTTTCTCTGTAGAGCTTACCATTATTTAACTCTACATATTTACTTAACAGTCTATTGTCTGCCTTTTCCAGTGCTTGACCCACAGGTAAATGAAGAAGTTGTTTTTGTTATTGCTTTTCTCATTATAGAGCTCTTGCTTTTTTTTTTGAAATATGACCCTATCAGATTTCATCTTTTGTGTGTGATATTGAAAAGCTTCTGACATAGTTCTAAGAGGATGTCTTCTGTATTTGGAGAGTATCACAGGAGTGGGAAAAGGAGGGTTACAGTTATTCATATAGAAAATAATACGATAATAAATAATAACACAAGAACTAACTGTTTGGAATACAACTATAAACCCACCTTTGCCCAGCCTTTTAGGTCTCTGTTCTCCAGGTTCAATCAAATCAATATTATAAGATCTGATTTTAAATATTTCATTTTTTACAACCGTTATATTTTGTATTCTTTGCAATATCTCCATAGACTTTTTTAAAAAGATTTTATTTATTATTTTTAGAGAGAAGGGAATGGGAGACAGGCAGAGAGGGAGAGAGAGGCATCAATGTATGGTTGCCTTTCACCTGCCTCCAGTGAGGGACCTGGCTGGAGACCTGGCTTGCAACCTGGTTATGTGCCTTGGCAGGGAATTGAACCAGCGACCTTTGGGTTCTCAGGCTGGTACCTTATCCTCTGTGCCACCAGCAAGGTTGTCCATAGACTGGTGGCTGGTGGCACATAACCAGGTTGCAAGCCAGGTCTCCGGCCAGGTCCATAGCTGGAGGCAGGTGAAAGGCAACTATACATTGATGCCTCTCTCTCCTTCTCTGCCTGTCTCCCTTCCCCTCTCTCGAAAAATAATAAATAGAATCTTTAAAAAACAAGTGTAGTAACAAAAAGTTCACAATCTATTAAATGACTGACTAAAGCTAAGACAGTGACACCTTTTGTACAGACATCCTGGATCATGTTTTCCCAGAACAGGGTAACAGTATTCATTCGGTTTCTAGTCTCTTTGTTTGGGTTGAATATTTGTCTTTATTTACTTCCTCATTTAGAACACTGGCCTATATGGTGTTATCCATGATGTTCAACCTATCTTTGGAGTTGCATTATTCTAATTAACCAATAGGACTTTTAGTTGATGAAGTCTTTTTAATTCTCACCCAAAGACATGTTTATTGAAGAGAGAGAGCGACAGAGAGAGACAGAGAGAGAGAGAAAGAGACAGAGAGAAGAAACATTGGTTGGTTGCCTCCCATACGCACCCTCACCAGGGATTGAACCCACACCCTAGGTATGTGCCCTGACCAGAACGGAATCTGCGATGCTTTGGTGTACAGGAGGATGCTCCAATCAACTGAGGCACCTGGCTAGGGCTGTTGATGAATTATTTATTTTGTAAAATACTCTGACTCTTGATCTGATGTCAGCTATTTGTGCTCATTTCTATTTTGTATAATGTTAATATAGCTGCACATGCTTTCTTTTACTGCTATCACCTGATATATTATTTTTTCCTCTTTTTAAATTTTTACCTTTGGTCATTTAGTTTGGTGTGTCTATAGTTACATTGTGTGGCTTTTTTTTTTTTTTTTTTTTTTTTTTTTTTTTTTTTTTTTTTTTTTTTTTTTTTTTTTTTTTTTTTTTTTTCCTTTTTGTGTAATTTTTGTATTTTAAAAGTATTTTGGTTGTGTTTGAACTCAGCACTATTTTTCTGTTTTTCTTTGAAAATATTTACCTTTTCCTGCCTAGATTATAGTGACCACGCCTACCACCTCTAGTAATATGGACATTTTACTCTTACACAACCTATGATCGTTACCAATAACTTTTGAACATATCCATTGAAAATTTGCCAATATCTAGGAAATATCTACAATTCTCCTCTCCCCTGTCTCCAAGTTTGGTGTCCTGTTGCCATGCTTGGTCCCTTCCTCTTTTCCCCCTTTCTCTCCAAAATAAACACCTGTAATTTCCAGGTTTTTTTTTTTTTAAAGATTTTATTTATTATTTTTAGAGAGAGAGGAAAGGAGAGAGGCAGAGGGGAAGGGAGACATCAGTGTATGGTTGCCTTTCACCTGCCTCCAGCTATGGACCTGACTGGAGACCTGGCTTGCAACCTGGGTATTCCCCTGGCTGGGGAATCGACTCAGCGACCTTGGGGTTCGCAGGCCGGCACCTTATCCACTGTGCCAGGGCTAATTTCCAGTTTTATATGTGTCTGTGTAGTGTAAGGTATTCCAAAGCATTTAAAAACATTATTCTTGATTAACAAACCAAAATGGTTAACTGGTTTTGTCTCCCATTATTAGTTAAAATGTTTGATTTGTCAAATTTTGGGAGCTCCTATCATGTGTCAGGATCTATACTGGGCTCAGGGATTGCAATGATTGACGTGTTTCCTGCCCTAATTAAACGGAGAGATAAATAAATAAATGTGATTATGAGGGATAAGAACTTAGTAGTTAAACAAAGTGCCATGGGGAACAATGGGAGCTGGAAAAAAGTAATCCCACCACTTATTGAAAACGAGGACTCTGGAGTCCACATATCCACAGCACTTTCATAGTTTCCTCCACAGCTTCTCTTAGATCCGCTGGAGCAAGGAACTCCAGCAGAGAATTAGAATGGTGGGCACTAACGTTTTTGCGTTATTTTGGTCACTCCGCCCCGCCACAGCCTTTCATTTTGGCAGCTCCTACAACTCCCAGAACGCAACGCAGGATGGGGCGGAACCAGCTAGCCAAACCGAGGCCTGTGATTGGTGACGAACGCTGGGCCAATTGGAGGAGTTGTTGTTAAGAGGTCCATGAGAACTGGTCTGGGAGGGAGGAAGGTGGCAAGATGGTCCTGGAAAGCACTATGGTTTGGTGAGGAACTACTTCGGGGCCTCGCGAGGGGCGGGACTGGGTCGGGGGCGCGTGTCGCGTGGAGGCCGAGTGGGCCTGGGGTTGGGGCGGGAAGCTGATGGGCGAGATGAGGCCTTGAGCCGGGAGCGAAGGAATCCCATGGACTGACGCCCTGAGTCATCATCCGGAGGCCCGGGACGGGACAGGCCTGGGGTAACCCGGTTAACCCTCATCCCGAGGAGAGTCAAAGACCAGCCATCCCTCTTGCTTTTCTCTGTGACAGCGTTGTCTTCTCTAGACCAGCCCCAGGTCTGTCTGTAGCCAGAGTCCTGTTTCTCGGACTGTCGTGATAGTCTTCTGCCCTCCCCTCCCCTCCTCAACATAATAGATCTCTTCCCCAGGTCCATTCACTCGTCTCTAACTCCTTTGTCACTTTTAAAGGTGCTGTTTGTAGTGTGCTTTCTGCGGGGCAGCCATTAATTTACTTTATCTCACAGCACTAAGTTTACAGGTGGGCATGCCGAGTCTCCGCAGTTTTAGGTGACTTACCCAAAGTCACTCACTTAGTTGGGTGGTAAAGCCAAGATCTTAAACGCAGGACTGTCTGACACAAAGGTGAGCCAGATCTCTTCATCCATCTCAGACATGGGCTGAGATGAGCGGGATCAGAAGCTGAGGACACAGACTTGTGCAGGGTTTCAGGAGTCCTGTGTGTGAGCGTAGCATTTTGCCAGATAAACTATAGGATGCCCAGCCAACTATGACTTTCTGATCAATAATACTTTTCGATATAAAAAATGGATATAAGTATGTCCCAATATTGCGTGGAACATACTTCCACTAGAGAGTTCTTTCATATTTACCTGAAATTCAAATTTAACTAGGAGTTGTGTATTTTTGCTTGCCAAATCTGGCATTCTCTGGGAGAGAGCATGTTAAGTGAACAAAGGACAGGATTTAAAATCCAAAAATCTCTCTTTTTTTTTTTGTCATTACCAGCTTGGAAATGTGGTAAAACTATCTGTAGAATGGGAGCAATGTGCCTTGGCTAGTGTGGGTCAGTGGATTGATTGCAGACCTGCAGATGAAAGGGTTGCTGGTTCTATTCCCAGTCAGGGCACATGCCTGGGTGTCAGGCCAGGTCCCCACTTGAGTGCATTGGAGAGGCAGCTGATGGGTGTTTCTCTTGCATATCTATGCTCCTCTCCCTCTCTCTCTTACTCCCTTCCCCTCTCTCTAAAAATAAATAAAACCTTAAAGAAAAAAAAGGAGGGGGGGCCCTGAAGTGACTTAGACAAATGTTGGAAAGAAGAAACCTTTACAGTTAAGGGGAAGGGCGTAAAGCTGCTATGTGAATGCTATGTAAAATGCCCAGTGAATGCTTAGGGCTTAGAAATTTGACTAATGTGACTTCATTATAAGGTTGGTTTAAGGTAGTTCTTCTTCTTCTTTTTTTTTTGGTAGATGGGCCAGATAGAATACCACAAATGTCAAACTGAGGGTGATTGAACTCTGTCCTGTACCCTTCAGTAGAGAACTGTTGGAAAGTTCTGTGGATGGTGGAGGCAGAGCTGTATGCAAAAATGGCACTTAATAGTGATCTGGCTTGGTGTGGGAGAAAGTATTGGTGGCCTATTATAATAGTTCAGGCACAGAATAATGATGAGAGCCACTCCTTTATTTCTGTGGGGCCTCATACTTTGCTTCTCTCAGATTCTCTGGAGGAGTTTATTAAAAATTACAACTGTTTGACTGTTCCCAGTCTGCTGAGTCAGACTACCAGCCAGGGAAGCCCAGGCATGTGTATTTTTTTTTTAATGAAGACTTTTATGAAATAACTATGATATCATAAGTCCTTGTTTTGATATGGATTTATGTTGGGAAAAATTATATACTGTTGAGAAGTAGTCACAGGAAACACATATATTCACTCATATAAAGTTCAAAACTGGGGAAACTAAGCAATGTGGTTCTTTGGGATGCATACATAGGTGTTATATTTTTAACACCACCACCCTCCCAGTGGTTCTGATGCACAACAAGGTGATAACTGCCGTGTTCTTCACTGTCTCTCAGGCTCCCTTTTCTTACTTTGACATCTTTATTCCAGTCCTCATCCATTTCCTGGTCTTGTCCACAGACCTTATACAGTGGAACCTTGGTTCTTGATTCATTCCAGAAAGCCTTTGAGAACCAAATATCCTTTGTTACCTGAGAGTGTGTGACTGATCATATAGGTATCAGCATGAACGTATTGTTGGGTCAAGAATGGAAATTTTGTTCAACCACCGAGATATTCTGCTGTAAACAGAATATCTGTTTCAACCCATCTGGTTGAAAACTGAATTGTTTGAGGTGGGAGACATGTGAGAACCGAGGTTTTACTGTGTTAGTAGCTATTCCATCTGGATGATCCTCAAAGTCTCCGTTGTTTTTTTTATATTTGGACTCATCACTATATTTTAATCTAGAGAGGCAACACTTCCCTGCTGGGGGAGTAACCAGAAACAGTGCATTGGGGGGAAAAAGAACAATAATGCATGGTCAGTAGAGTCAGAATTTGACCTCCTTTACGTAGACTAAGTTAGGCATTGTGCTAAGTACTTTTTTAGCATTTAATTCTCATAGCAATCCTCTTGGGTTGACACAATAAAACTCATTTTATAGATGAGATAAATGGACCTTAGAGACATTAAATAACTTCCTAAAAATCATAGAATTAGCACATCGCAGAATGGGGATTTGAGCCTGGGCCTAAAAAACTCTTCCTTTACTCCCTCCCTGTTCCACTTACCTTCCAGTAGCTACTTAATTACCAATCTTCATCATTGTTGGTTTGGGTTTATTGCCAGGCAAAGGATACTAAAGATGAAAATCGCCTCCTTAGCCCATATTTTGCCTGCCAGTGAAAATGAGGTGTCTTATCTAGGACATGGCTTCCTTCATTAGCACAGATAGAATCACTTAGAGTTTTATGGGAACTCAGTCATTAAGAATTGATTCTGTTCACAGGCTTTATAGTTGTGTCCCTTACCTGCCTTCTTTTGGTCCATGGGAAACTGGAGCTTGTAGTTCATGTGATCTGAATTCTTGTAGATTATGAAAAGTTGCAGGGATAGAACAGGTGAGAACCCAAAACTATGCAACCTCATTTTTGCAGTTTAGTCTGGCTATTACACATTTAACCAGATGACTGCATTGTACTTCCCTCACTCAGCGCTGCCAGGTGGATTATTTTATAAGTATTTTTAAGTTGCCTTCTTCATCTCTCACCTTTGGAACGCTCCCATTTTAATGGCAGACTTGAAGAACGTTCATCCGTGGCAATGCGCGATGACAGATGCAGCCTGCGAAAAGGTGCTTGTGGTACATCAGTAGATTGCAACCCTTGGTGCTTATCGGAACCATCTGCAGAGATTTAATTTTTTCCCCCCTTTGGTTGTTTTGAGTCAGTAAGTCTGGGTTAAGGTTCAGTCATCTGTAGACTTTTTAAAAAGCCACAGGTGAGTTTGAATTCTATAAAGACTGAGCCACTGTTACACCCCACAGTACCTCTCGCAGGAGAGGTGTCGGAGGAGCTGGCGGTCCCTGGAACTTGAGAGGATGCCTCAGATGCTACATAATGTGTCTTCTCTTTCCTAATCTCACAGTGTGGACAATAGCGAATATATGAGGAATGGGGACTTCTTACCCACCCGGCTGCAGGCCCAGCAGGATGCTGTCAACATAGTATGCCACTCCAAGACCCGCAGCAACCCTGAGAACAACGTGGGCCTCATCACACTGGCCAAGTAGGTGGGACAGGGGACCTGGGGGTTTGGCAGGTGGGTGGGGATTTCCCACATGCCACCCACTGTGGCATCCAGGGTGCTACCTTCGTAGATTTCTTGAGGCTGCTTTTGCCCATCACCCTTTTAGACTACCTTCTTCACTGTTTGACATAAATATAAATAGTAACTTGTTTTTAATATTAACCTGAATTTTTTTTTTAAGATTTTATTTATTTTTTGAGAGAGGGGACGGGAGGGAGGAAGAGAAGGAGAGAAACATCAATTGGTTCTGTCTGGTACATGCCCCAACCGCCCAGACACCTGGCCCGCAACCCAGGCATGAGCCCTGTGACTGGGAATTGAACCAATGACCTTTCGCTTTGCAGGATGATACTCAACCAACTTAGCCGCATTAGTCAGGGCAATATTAACCTGAATTTAATACAGTTTTGAAGCTCAAGTTCCTGGGATAAAATTTCACAGTGTATTTTAAAGCCAGTGAACAGTGATTTTTGGGGTTGGAGCCCCAGGGCATATTCACCCATGCTGTTACCCGAAAAGCGACTTGCTATAGGAATTGATAATCCTTAAGTGAGTAACTGCCCATCCCAGTACATATGCTCTTACCTGGAAAATGACCCTTGAAATGGAGACAGTGGAAGAGGGACATAGTAGCACTGGCTGTGGTAGAGGGTTCTCAGCCCTGCCAGCAAGGTAGCATGGGAGGGGTAAGGGGGAGACACTGGAGGGAAGAGGGCACGTTTTTACAAAATCAACCACTGGTTTCTATGCTTCACACCTAAGCAGTAGGTATTTTTTCCACTTTTACTGAGATATAATTGATAGATTAACATTGTATAAGTTTAAGGTATACCACATAATGATTTGATAAATGTATATACAGTTGACCCTTGAACAATATCAGTTTGAACTGCATGGGTCCACTTATATGCAGATTTTTAAAAGTAAATGTACAGTTGGCTCTTTGTATGTCCGGGTTTTGTATCCACTGACTCAGCTGAATGTGAACTGAGACCAGTTTTTTAAATCAAATTTGGAATCCTGCATGTGGAGGGCCAACTGTATGCATTGTTCTGTACTATTATTTTTTAAAGATTTTATTTATTATTTTTAGAGAGAGGGGTGGGGAAAGAGGCAGAGAGGGAGAGAGACATCAATGTATGGTTGCCTTTCACTTGCCTCTAGCCACAGACCTGGCTGGAGACCTGGCTTGCAATCTGATTATGTGCCCTGGCTCGGAATCGAACCAGTGACCTTTGGGTTCACAGGCCGGCGCCTTATCCACTGTGCCACCAGTCAGGGCTTTGTTCTATACTATTTTTTATAAGGGACTTGAGCATCTGTAGATTTTGGTATCTGTGGGGGGTTTGGAACTAATTCCTAGTGGATACCGAGGGATTAGTTAAGTTTTGGGAGAGTCAAAGGTTATACACAGATTTTTGATTGTGCCCTAACGTCAGCATTGTTGAGTAGTCAACTGTATTGTGAAATGATTACAATAGTAAATTTAGTTAACAGCCATTGTCTCACATAGTTATAATTTGTTTTTCCTTGTGATAAGAACTTTTAGATGTTTGATTAAGAAAAAGATTACAGGGGAGGGGGACAGAGGGGAGCAAAAATGGGATGGATGTAATACAACAACAATAAAAGAAAAAAAAAGCACTGTGGACACAGAATCAGACTCAACTTTGAGACTGACATCATGTTCTCCTTTTCAGTATAAAATAAAAGCATATGTAGAATTGTAAAAAAAGAAAAAAGATTACAGTTATTTCTAAGTTCTCTAGAGGAAAGATGAGTTTAGAGACACTATCTTGACTTGGAATCATAGAAATGCTTTCCCCACATTCTAGTGATTGTGAAGTGCTGACCACACTCACCCCTGACACTGGCCGCATCCTGTCCAAGCTTCACACTGTTCAGCCCAAGGGCAAGATCACCTTCTGCACCGGCATCCGAGTAGCCCATGTGAGTCCTCCTGGAACCCTTTAATTTGTCCTCCTTGCTCTGAGGTTCTGCCTCTACGTTTTTAATTTTTCCCCTGGAATCTTTTTTTTTTTAATAAGATTTTATATATTTATTTGTTTATTTTTTAAAAGATTTTAAAATTTATTATTTCCACAGAGAGGGGAAGGGAGAGAGGGAGAGAGACATCTATGTATGGTTGCCTTTCATCTGCCTCTAGCTATGGACCTGGCTGGAGACCTGGCTTGCAACCTGGTTATGTGCCCTGGCTGGGAATTGAACCAGCAACCTTTGGGTTTGTAGGCTGGTGCCTTATCCACTGTGTCACCAGCCAGGGCCTATTTATTTATTTTTATAGAGAGGGAGAAAGAGAGAGAAATACCAATATGTGGTTGCCTCTCTTGCACCCCCAGCTGGGGACCTGGCCTGCAACCTAAGCATGTGCCCTGACTGAGAATCGAACCAGTGACCATCAGGTTTTCAGTCTGGCACTCAATCCACTGAGGCACACCAGCTAGGGCTCTCCCGTGGTTTCTTGAGCTAGAACCAGATCAAGGGATGAGAGATGACCTAGAGAAAGGAG
Source organism: Noctilio leporinus (assembly GCA_004026585.1). Lineage (NCBI taxonomy): Eukaryota > Metazoa > Chordata > Mammalia > Chiroptera > Noctilionidae > Noctilio > Noctilio leporinus. Next base: position 187,712 of record PVIW01002719.1, on the reverse strand, counting down.
TAGAAAGGGTATGATGGGCTGAATCACAAGAAGGGAAGGGTGAAGGAAAGGGTTTAGACCTTGTGTGAGCATGGTGGTAGCCTTGAGGTATATGAGGAAACCATAAGGAAAAAACATCAGGAGGACAGGAAAGAGCTCAATGATTCCTCTGGCTGACAGAATTTTCTTTCTTTGCAAGTTGGCTCTGAAGCACCGACAGGGCAAGAATCACAAGATGCGCATCATTGCCTTTGTGGGGAGCCCTGTGGAGGACAATGAGAAGGACGTGAGTCCAAGGGACAGCTGGGCAAATTGGGTGGAGTGTATGTGGGAATAGGGTCTGCCAGCCTTGGAGAGCCTGGCAGGGGTTCATTAGTTTGGGGGAAAGGTTGATACTCAGAATTTAGTATTTCTTTTGGGGGACCCTGGGGAGGTCAGCTGATTTCTGTATGTTTTTATGAGGTGTGTCCCTTCCCCTCATGGTATGGAACACGTTTCCTCATTTCTGTCCCCTTCTTCCCAGCTGGTGAAACTGGCGAAACGCCTCAAGAAGGAGAAAGTAAATGTTGACATTATCAATTTTGGGGAAGAGGTGAGTAAGGATGGTGGGGGTGGGGTGGGGTCATTTACTTGATTTGGTTGTAAACTGAGAACGGTCCATACCCAGGGGAGTGCCCGCACTGCGGTGAGGTTGCTGCCCCACCACAGAGCTGGAGACCAGGGCATGAGTCGGGCAGGAAGGCGAGTCTCTTGTGCTCTTCCCTCTCCCTCAGGAAGTGAACACGGAAAAGCTGACCGCCTTTGTGAACACACTGAATGGCAAAGATGGAACCGGTTCTCACCTGGTGACAGTGCCTCCGGGGCCCAGCCTGGCTGATGCCCTCATCAGCTCTCCGATCCTGGCTGGTGAAGGCGGTGCCATGCTGGGCCTTGGGGCCAGTGACTTTGAATTTGGAGTAGATCCCAGTGCTGATCCTGAGCTGGCCCTGGTGAGCAAATGTTGACCTCAGGTAGAGCCCAAGGGTCCCCCTGTGTCCTCTACTGACACATCCACATGCCACATAGTTTCTTTAAAGCTGGATAGCTCGAAACACCCTCGTTCATTTCCCCAGCCCCTTACTCCCCTTTTGGTGCCTCTGCCGAATAACTATCTAAACTCTAGGGGCATCACAATCAAACTCTTGCTCTCTTCTCCTGACTAAACCCTGGGCTTCTCCCCCAGTCCCTTTTGCCTTGTATCACTTCTCCAGCTTCTCCATATGCATAAACCAGAAGCTGCCTGTGTGGTCCTTTGTCAGCCCTCAGCTGATTCCCCACCAGTGAGGGGTGTGGGAGAACATCTGACCTTGCCCTGCCCTTCGCCAGGCCCTTCGAGTTTCTATGGAAGAGCAGCGGCAGCGACAGGAGGAGGAGGCGCGGCGGGCGGCTGCAGCCTCAGCCGCTGAGGCTGGCATTGCTGCGACTGGGACTGAAGGTGAAAGAGGTGGAATCTGAAGTCCCGGGACTGCGGCGTGTTCCACGGAAGCTGGTGTAGACGTGGGAGTGGGGGTTGGGCAATGTGGGAATACGTGGGCTAAGGAAATGCTTTGGGAGTGGGTCTGTGAGGAGTGCACCATCGGCTCGACCCTATCGCTGTCTTCCTTTTCCAGACTCAGACGATGCCCTGCTGAAGATGACCATCAGCCAGCAGGAGTTCAGTCGCACTGGGCTCCCTGACCTAAGTAGCATGACAGAGGAAGAACAGATCGCTTACGCCATGCAGATGTCCCTGCAAGGCGCGGGTGAGCCAGGGGCTGGGTGTCGAGTTTTTAGGCAGAGCTTGGGGTGGGGAAATGGAACTGAACAGACCTCTCTTTTCTTCAGAGTTTGGCCAGGCAGAATCAACTGACATTGATGCCAGTTCAGCCATGGACACATCTGAGCCTGCCAAGGTGAGGGTTGCTGATGACTTCCCACCCTATCAGGCTTAAAGCCCCCTGCGTTCAGATCCTCAGCTCGCTAGGCCTGGGCCCGTTCCTCTTCCAGCGTTTTGTAGATGAGCTCACTGAGAAACAGAAGGGAACAAACAGGGATATATGTTTCTTGGATGTAAACCTTGCTCAGGCAATAGAATGCTAGTGATGGAGGTTGAAGTTCTCTGGGATATCGTCTTCCTGGGAGAGTGAAAAGAGGGTCTGGGAAACAGAAAAAGGAGGAGTGAGTGTCCAGTAGCAGGAAACCTGAATGTGGTGGCATATGATTTTACCCTTGAGCTCAGGAAGCAAAAAGCTCTTGGGTGTCTCCTTTATTTGGCCAATAATAAACATTTGTGTTTGTACCGCGTGTAGGCGCTGGGTAGCTCTGGAGTCATGCTTTCTACCCCCAGCCAGAGGGTCCCCCACCCCCAGGCCAGTGGACAGAGGGACTCGGGCAGCCACGTGCTTCCCAGTCCCTGCCCCGAGCTGACACTGCCCTTTTTCAGGAGGAGGATGATTATGACGTGATGCAGGACCCCGAATTCCTTCAGAGTGTCCTGGAGAACCTTCCAGGTGTGGATCCCAACAATGAGGCCATTCGGAATGCCATGGGCTCCCTGGCCTCGCAGGCCACCAAGGATGGCAAGAAGGAAAAGAAGGAGGAGGACAAGAAATGAGACTGGAAGGAAAGGGTAGCTGAGCCTACTCGGGCTACAAGGGTGGGGTGGGATATAGGGCTAGATTTGTTCTGTGTAACCATGGCAACCTAAATAAAGCTTGGCAACTTTTTTTTTTTGCTTCCAATGGTGGTAGCTTTGGGTGAGAGAGAGGAGTGTGGCTCGAAGGAGACCATTTCCTGTTGAGTTCTCTGTGTGGTCAATAGGTGATCTCAAAATCCTGGTCTCCTGGTACCTTTCTCTTGCCCTGGGGCTATTTTGCTTGCCTCAAGGGTGGCTTTGCTGTGAGTCACTGTGTTAGGCATCAGGGCCCAATAATAGAAAACAGTATGGTACGTAAATGAGTGATTACACATCTGCTCTGTATGCAGAGGCAGGAGTGAGGCCCCCTGGAAACAGCAAGGAGAAAGGGCCACACTCACGCAGCCTCGGGGAAGGCATTTGAGCCCCTCTAATGGTGAAAAGTTGTTCATCAGCTGACAGAGAAGAGGTGTTTCCAGTCCATAGGAACTGTATGTGCTGGTGGTGTGGAAGCGCTTTGGAGGAATTGAGTAGCTCAGAGGCTGGCTGGGTGAGTGGCAGGAGGCAGCAGTCAACCCCAAAGACCTGGGATCCTTGAGGCTTGACTGGGACAAAGTAGGGTCTGTGAAACCTGGGAGCACCACATGTAGAGGGAAGTTTTTTGTAGGGTGTGAGTAGAATGCAAAATTCACGGAATGCCCCCTCTTTATTATAGTAAAGAGGTAAACAATATTTGACATATAAAATAACGTATGTATAAGAAGCCATGAAGCATAAAAACATCTGAAGTCACTAAAAAAAAGAAAAATTTTTTTGAAGTCACTCAAATTTAAGAGCTGGAATATTTCTTTGCCACATTGAAATGAAAGAAAACTATTACTCTGAATATTTTCCTTTCATGGTTTTCTCATATACACTAGGCTTCCTGACCAAATGTTTTCTGGTCAAGAAAACATCTTTTGTTCGTTTTTGAGCTTTATAAAAAATACTGTTACTCTGTGAGACATTTTGGATTTGTTTCTTTAACAAACATTTTGTTCCTGAGGTTCGTCAAAATTGTTGCATGTAGTTACTCCTCCTGGTTGTATAGTATTACATTCTGTGAGTAGACTACAATTTTTATTTCCTTATTGGTAGACATTTGCATTGCTGCCAGTTAGTTTTCTATTATCAACAGGGTTACAGTGGAGTTTTATTTTTTATTTTTTTAATTATTTTTAGAGAGAAGGGAAGGGAGAGAAGCAGAGAGGGAGAGAGACATCAATATATGGTTGCCTTTCACTTGCCTCCAGCTATGGACCTGGCTGGACACCTGGCTGCAACCTGGTTATGTGCCCTGGCTGGGGAATCAAACCTTTCTTTGGGTTTGCTGGCCGGCTCCTTATCCACTGAGCCACCAGCCAGGGCCACAGTGGAGTTTTTTTATACATCTCTCCTGATGCTCCTGTGCAAGGTTCTTTAGGATACTTTACAGGGTGGTGCCAAAGTGTTTCTCAGAGTGGTTATGCAAATCTGCACAACTGCAATATGAGAATCCCTATTTACCACATCCTTTCCAGACCTTGATACCATCAAGACATCTTAATTTCAGCTAGCCTAGTGAGGATGAAATACCTCATTGTGGTCTTAATCTGTATTTCCCGATTACTGATGAGATTGATCATCTTTACATATAAATCTAAATAAGTCTTTGTATCTCTATTTTTGTGAAATGTCTCTTCGTATCTTTTGTCCATTTTTCTACTCGGTTGTCTTTATATTGATGTTCTATAGGGGTGCTTTATTCTTGATACTGCAGCATTATTGGTTGTATGTATATTGCAAATAGGCTTTCTCTATTTATGACTTGTCTTTTCATTTTTTAAAAGGTGTCCTTTAGTGAACAAAATTCTTACTGTCAAGTTTCTTAGTCTTTTCAAGGTTAGTGACTCGTGTCCGACAAACTTCCAGAAGCCAGAAAGATATTTTGTTTTTTATTTTTAAAGGTTTTATGTTTGCTTTTCAAAGTTTTATGGTTTTACATTTCCGTAATGCGAAAACTCAGATGTTTCCTTTAAATAGGAAAAACTCTGTTCTTCCCTCCTGTGTGTTTCTCTTTGTGCACATCTCCTTTGCTACTCACATAAAGCACTTCACTTCTGACACTTCTGGTCAGTTCACCTAATATGTGGAGTTTTTCCCTATACCAGCAGGAAATTTCAGGATACCAGTTGGGTATCCAAAAATTCAACTCAATTGTGACACTATTTACCTAGAGATAGCACCAGATTCTACGGGTTAAGGGCTCAGTCCCATAAGACAGCCCTTCCCTCCTTTAGATGCCAGGTTGTCGCCTGTGCTTCTGACCAAATGGCTGTAGATGGGAGGTTCCCGTGACCTCCTCCCCCTTGGGTTTATTACTTTGCCAAACTGGCTCACAAAGCACAGGGAAGCACTTCCGTTTACCAGTTTATTAAAGGATGTGGTAAATGATATAGGTACATATTCAGATGGGAGAGCTGTGTAGGGCCAGGTATGAGAAGGGGCGCGGAGCTTCCGTGCCCTCTCCAGGCCATTCTCCCAGCACCTCAATGTGTCCTGGACACGCTCTGAACACCCTACTATTGGGATTCTATGGAAGGTTTGTCACGTAGGCATGATCAATACACTGAGAGAGGGATCTAATTTCAATTTTTCTTTTTAAAGATTTTATTTACTTATTTTTAGAGAGAGGGGAAGGCAAGGAGAAAGAGGAGAGAAACACTGATCGGTTGCCTCTCGCACACCTCCAACTGGGGACATGGCCTGTAACCCAGGCGTGTGCCTTGACTGGGAATCAAACCGGAGACCCTTTGGCTGGAAGACCAACCCTCAGTTCACTGAGCCATACCAGCCAGGGTTAACATTTTTTAATATGGAGAGCCATTTGTTACAGCACTGTTTATTGAGAAATCCCTCCTTTTCCCAGTGAGCTGAGCTATTCTGCCTGGGCCAGTGTTCTGTGAATTTCATTTTCAGTATTCTAAAGTCAGACTTGAAAGCCTGAGTGTAAGCAAGGCTCCACAAACAAAGCTAGAAAACCTACTTGGTGTTTGTGTTATACGAATGAGTTCCATTTCAATACTTGTGTCTAAATTTGCAGGGAGACTAATCAAGTATTACTTGCAAGAATTGACCCATCATCTAGGACTTGGGAATCTTTTATAGGTATTGGTTATTAAGATAGTAATAACCCACTGCAGCTTTTTCGGGCCTGGGTGTGGTTCCCCAAGCAAATTTGTGTTCTGGCAGAATCTGCCCATCAAGTAATGACAGGACCTGTGTCCCAGTCTTCTGGTCCTCTGCATGCCAATTGGGTGACTTCAGTGCTCATGAGGATGACTCAGCCAATGCCTTAGCCTCATTCAATGTAGAGATCATCATCACACTCCATTCTTTCATGCTCGCAGCTGAACCCTGGATTATGACCATCTGAAGAAGTGCATCTTGCTGAAGTCAAATACTTGGTCCATAGACCCCTATCCTCTCAGCTCTCCCACTTTGATATCCCTTATACACTTTGTAGCAGTGTCTGTGAAGAAATGCACATACAATCAGGCACCACATAACAATGTTTTTGTCAATGACAGGCCACATACACAGTGGCAGTCCCATGGGATTGTAATAGAGCTGGAAAATTCCAAGTGCCTAATGACATCATAGCCTCTATGATGGAGTCATCGTAATGTAATACAACAAATTACATGTTTATGGTGATACTGATATAAACAACCTTAATGCTGCCAGTCATATAAAAGTATATCATACAATTATGTAAAGTACACACTTGATAATAAACAACTATGTTACTGATTTGTGTATTTACTATACTTTTTGTTGTTATATTAGAGTGGATCCTTTCTACTTAAAAAACAAAAACAAAACGCATTTGCTGTAAAACAGCATGCCCCTTAGGACAGGAGCAGCCTCATACATCTTCTGGTTACCGTGTCTCTTGATCGCATCATTTTCTCTCGTGCCTGACTTAATCTTCTGTTGTTTTGCGCAGCAACATGCTGTACAGGCTCGTAGCCTGGGAGCAATAGGTGATAGCATGTAGTCTAGGTGTGTAGTGCGCTATACTATCTAGATGTGTTTAAATGCACACTGTGATGTTTGCATGATGACAAAAATCACCTAATGATACATTTATCAGAACATGTCCCCATCATTAAACAGCCCTGGCAGGGTAGCTCAGTTGATTACAGTGCTGTCCCACTACACCAAGGTTGTAGGTTTGATCCTCCATCAGGGCACATACAAGAATCAATCAATGAATCCATAAATAAGTGGAACAACAAGTGGATGTTTCTCTCTCTTTAAAATCAATCAACTGAAAAAATTTCAGAAAAGAATATCCATAATTATCTGAAAAGGCTATTGAAATACTCCTCCCTTTTCTTGAAGAACCTGATTTGCTTCATATATTTTATTTTTTAAAAGATTTTGTATTTATTTTTAGAGAGAGAGGAAGGGAAGGAGGGAGAAAGAGAGAGAGAGAAATATCAATGTGTGGTTGCCCCCAACTGGGGACCTAGCATGTGCCCTGACTGGGTATCAAACCAGCAACCTTTTGGTTCACAGGCCAGTGTTTAACCCATTGAACCACACTGGCCAGGGCTGCTTTATATACTTTAATCAAAACAACATATTGCAACATATTGAATATAGAAGCAGGTATGAAAATTCATTTGCCTTTTTTTTTTTTTTTTTTTTTTTAATGCCTGGCTGGTGTGGCTCAGTGGATTGAGTGCCAGCCAGCCTGTGAACCAAAGGTTGCTGGTTCAATTCCCAGTCAGGGTTGCTGCCAGTTCCCAACTTGGGGGTGTGCAAGAGGCAGCTGATTGATGTATCTCTCATACATAGATGTTTCTCTCCCTCTCTCCTCCTCTCTCTAAAAATAAATAAAATCTTAAAAAATGTATGTGAAAATGTATTAAAATGCACCCTTCTTATTAAATTCTTGTTTTGGAAAGTATAGTTATATATTTTTAAAGATTTTATTTATTTGTTTTTAAAGAGGGGGAAGGGAGGGAGAAAGAGTGGGAGAGAAACATCAATGTGAGAGAGAAACACCAATTGGTTGCCTCTTGAATGCACTCTGCCTGGGGACCAGACCAGTGACCTTTTGCTTTGCAGGACGATGCCCAACCAACTGAGCCAATGGTTCAGGGTGGGCATCTTCCATTTTCAATGGTGTAAGGAGATCCTGAGACCAAAATCTTTGAAAAGCACAGCTCCACAGCCTGGCAAGGTGGAGTGTACCCAGGAGGTCTGGCTTTTGAGTCCATGCTGTAGAATGTTTTTGTACCTATGGTTTCCCAGCCTAATACAAGGACTAGCAAGACATACATGAAAAGTTCATAGTATTTATTTCTGGAGGATAGAAATACAAATTTTGGGGTTTTGTTTTCATGAATGTTTCAAATTAAACTATATCAATTTTGTAGTACAGAAAACATATAAAATTAAATGCTTTCTTTTGTCACCTCACCCCTTATTTTCTTTCATTTTCTTGTTAGCTTTTTCCTTGCTTTGCTTCTAGCTTTAATAGGAAAAGACCTCATCGCTTATCATTTAAACTCCCGTCTACCACTGGCTTCATCTCCCAGGCTCCCTTTGCTCCACACTCACCCAAGTATGGATTGATTCTCAATAATCAAGTACAGGTCGAGTCTCAACCATATGCCTTGTCAACTTTTTCACCTAGGCTTCTAAAGTTCAGATAGGTTTGGTAATTTGGCCGATGACACTTAGCTAATTAGGGGGCAGAACTTAGGTCCATCTCACTGGCAGGTGAGCCAATGGATCAGCTGTTCCCCATTCTCAGCAGCCCTCAGCGACCCTGGTCGGCCCTCTCACTATTTCCCTGAGCAACTACCCTGTCACTGGTCACTCGCAGCGGAAGCTGTCCCCTTCTTTGCAGAGCAAGCCAAGGCCACCCAGCAGGCCGCTGCCGATCCTTTCCCTCCTCCCGCACTCCAGCATCCGTTACACCTGCGGCTCCTGTGTCTTCAACCCTGCTCTGCTAGAGCTTCCCTCTCAGTGTATACACATCCAACCCGCCCTACAAATAACCTTATCTGAGGCCTTATACTTGACTATTTGACATTTTATTCTACAATGAACATCTCTTTCTTCTACAATAACAACTATCATAAATTATTAAAATGGGAAATGCTATTGAAACATAAAATGGAACAACCATCTTTCAAAGTAGCCCATCTTTACTCAAATGTATGTGAGTGAATTAAAACACCATCAGTCACCTTAAGGTGACTTAAGAATAAAGGACTTAAGGGTAAAGAGTTGTCACCTCTGTCAGCTGGGTTCACAAAAGAATTGCCTATTCTTTGCACTTGTCTGAGCTTCACGTTTTATGAAAAGAACACATAACTACTTTTGTAATAAAAACACTCAAATGTTGTCTTTAAAAGTTAAATAAGCCCTGGCTGGTAGCACAGTGGAAAAGGTGCCGGCCTGCGAACCCAAAGGTCGCTGGTTCGATTCCCAGCCAGGGCACATAACCAGGTTGCAAGTCAGGTCTCCAGCCAGGTCCGTAGCTGGAGGCAGGTGAAAGGCAACCACGCATTGATGTCTCTCTCCTTCTCTGCCTCTTTCCCTTCCCCTCTCTCTGGAAATAATAAATAAAATCTTAAAAAAAAAAAAAATAAAAGTTACATTTAAAATACCCACTTCTTTGTTTAACCAGCACCCTTTCTCTTTTTTTCCTCACCTCAGCTATTCCCAGAGCAATCTGCCCTCCCCACTCCATTGCCTCACCTTCTGCTCACCCCTTAACCCATGACAATCACTCTTCGTTCACATTTCCAAAACACAGTATTTAAAATAAATTTTAACAAGAGGATATCTACAGGATATGTTATTTTACTACCTCTACTTTATTTTTATTTTTTAAATATTTTATTTCATTATTTTTAGAAGGAGGGGAAGGGAGAGAGGCAGAGAGGGAGAGAGACCTCGATGTATGGTTGCTTTTCACCTACCTCCAGCTACAGACCTGACTGGAGACCTGGTTTGCAACCTTGTTATATGCCCTGGCTGGGGAATCGAACCTGCGACCTTTGGGTTCACAGGCCGGCACCTTATCCACTGTGCTACCAGCCAGGGCCTACTACCTCTACTTTAAACATAATTTGTGCACTTCTAAACATCTAGGAAAACTAGATGTTTAAAAAAGCAATTATATTTATCCACTATAGACACGGTAGTGTTGAATAAGCTACACACATGTAACAATGGTTAAATCTGAAGTTTCTTCTACATAGGAACATTCTAGTCTGTGCAGAGAGGTGTTCAGAGAGGTGGATAAACAATTTCATTTCTGAAGACATTTCCTATTAGGTTTTATTTTATTTTTATTTTCTTGAAGATTTTATTCATTATTTTTTAGAGAGAAGGAAGGGAAGGGAGGGAGGAAGAAAGGGAGAGAAACATCAATGTATGGCTACCCTTCCCCTGCCTCCAGCTACAGACCTCACTGGACACCTGGCTTGCAACCTGGTTATGTGCTCTGGCTGGGAATCCAACCAGCGACCTTTGGGTTCTCAGGCCGACACCTTATCCACTAAGCCACCAGCCAGGGCCTCCTATTAGGTTTGAAAAACTATTTACAAGAAGTGTTAACTCTACTATTCTACTTTTAAGTGCATCAAGCACTTTTTTTTTTCTTCTTTTTTTTCTTTTTTTAATTTTATTGTTGTTGTATTACATCCATCCCCTTTTTGCTCCCCTCTGTCCCCCCACCCACCTAGCACTTTTAAATGTCTACAAAATCTAGATATTTCCTACAAGAGCTTACTTATCCACTATGTACACAGCAGTGTTAAAATTTCATAGTCATAAAAATGGTTATGTAATCTGAGGTATCTTCTAAAAATGACCATGTTGGCCTGAGCCATTCCCTCTCTCACTCCTCTCCACCACCAACCCAGTGGGCAAGTAACAAGCACCTGAAATACTTAGAGGTGGGACAAATGTGTATCCAAAAACCATTCACACAAGACAAGCTTTCCTATGAATTTCAACAGAGAGTGTACAAAATACGCTAATTTTCCTAACTACTTTGTCATACACTGGCAACGTCTTTAATATCTAGAAACTAGATATTGCCATTTTAGGACTTATTTCTTCCTTATATACATTCTACACAGCAAAACAAAATGCACACAGCGTACAAAAAGGATTTTATCTGAAAGTGTCCAACTATGAACGCTATCACATTACCTTTGGCATTCGTTCCCTCCCAACTCCTCCCAACCCCGAGGCCTCCAGAGGAACCGTTCGCCCTCCCGCCCTAGACCTGGGAGCCAGCGCGCGACACCGTCGCCACGGTGATGGAGTAACCAAGCTCCGTTCTCAGCCTGGAACTCCCAGCCTTAACCGCTCTCGGACCAGATGAGCGCACTACCTCGCCTCGATCACCCCAGCACCCTTCACCTTTTCCCAGCTCTCCAGGCCCTCTCCGTGTACAATTTGCAGTGGCGTGGAATCAGTCTGCGAGTGGACCCAGCAGCAGCGTCCTCTTCCTCTCCATCCACCCGCGAAGGAGGCAAACAGCCCTGTCTCCCCTGTGGGGCTCCAGCTTTTCTCCAGCCCCTCCAGGTGCCAGACTCCTAGGTCTCTCCCCAGGACCCCAGGACATCAACTTCCAGGTCATCAAGCTTGGTGGTGTCCGGCAGGAATCTCAGCTACTGAGATAAGGAAAAGGAAAGCCTGTGGCAGGAAGCAGGGGCAGGGCTCCAGCTCTCCCCCTGGGTAGAGCCCTACCAAAACCACCACTTGATACTGTGGACAGGCGTGGGTTTCTAGCAGCATTTGTGCCCCTCAAGCAGTGTTCTGCTACTTGATGGCCGGGTAGAACTCAAAAGAGGCCAGCATAGGAGGTAGCAATATCTATCCCTGTTTCAGGATCTGCTTGTTGTGGCCAAAATCCAATAAAAAGCTTAAGATGAAAAACCAAATGAAATTGAGTGAAGAGTGGATAGCCAGCTGTGTGAATGAAGTGGGAGGAGGCAACACCCACACCACTCAATGGTTTGCTCTGGGCTGGCCCGTGATGAACCTTGTAGCCACGTTCAGTTCCTCAGAACAGGACACAGGGCTTTTTCTCCTTCAGAGATACAACAGTCTAAAGAAGGAGAACGACCATCCAAAGACCATTCCCCTCAAAATGTTCACCAAGGACATTGGGAATGGTGCCTATTCTAAAACTGTAACAATCAATAATTTAGATATGGTAATGATACCACTCCCAATGCTAAGGATAACTGGCTCTGAGAGAGATGACCAGCTTTGGGTCAGTTCTGGCAAAGACAGGGTATTGTGCCCAGTTACTGGGCATGAATATCCCTATGGAATTAAAATGAACCATCTTGGAGGCACTGCACTCCTGATGCAAGGCCTGGAGGACTCCACCAGCCCGTTCAGCCTCCAAGAGCTCTGCCTCCTGGAACAGCTACCCTGGAAGATGCAGTGTCAGTTCACCCTGAAACCTAGATGCCTGCAGCTCAGCAGCGAAGGGATTCAGGTCAGAAGACACATAAAAGGAGAACTACCATTAAGTAGCTCTGTGGGCGGCATTCTAGCACTCACCCGGATAACTTCCCCATGCCACCAACCTCTCCTGTGCCAGGACAGCTTTTTGGAGTATCTCTGCCAAATATCTGTAAGCATGACAATCTGCTGAAACCTGTCTGGGATATGCTCTTTTGTCTTTATCATGAAGGACCCCTTGCAGAAGGAATGTTTGAACTGTCAGCCAACATGAAATACTGCAGAGAGCTGAAAGAGAAACTGAATTCTGGAGCTGAAGTATGCTTAGACTTCAAATCTATTTTTGTGATAATATCTGTTTTCAAGGGTTTTCTACAAAGTATTCCTGAAAGCATTTTGTCATCACATCTCTATGATCACTGGGTCTGTATAATGGGTCAAGAAAATGATGAAGAGAAAAGAAGCAGAATTCAAAATCTGGTAGACCAGCTTCTGAGAGCCAATGTTGTTCTTCTAAGGTACCTTTTCAGGGTATTTACACCACATCGAAAAATATTCCTCATTCAATCAGATGACTGCATTTAATTTATCGGTATGTATTGCTCCTAGCATTTGGCATCTTACATCCTTCATACTAGAACTAGAAAACAAATTTATGAAAAAGAATACTAGCCCTGGCTGGTGGCACAGTGGATAAGGTGATGGCCTGTGAACCCAAAGGTCACTGGTTCGATTCCCAGCCAGGGCATAGAACCAAGTTGCAAGCCAGGTCTCCAGCCAGGTCCGCAGCTGGAGGTAGGTGAAAGGCAACCACACATTGATGTCTCTCTCCCTCTCTGCCTCCCTTCCCCTCTCTCTTAAAATAATAAATTAAAATTCTTTTAAAAAATACCCTGCTTATTCAATTTATCATTGGAAGTTGCTGCAGGATATTTGGAGGAGAAATCACTTCACCCTTTGGAGAGACTTTAACAAGATGTGATACTAGAAATAGTGTCTCTGATCCTGCTTGCTTACACAAGAGGAACTCCTATGAGAGCTGGGAAAGTGAGCTGAATGAGGGTTGCGATGCTCCTTGCAGTGACTTGATAGAGAACTTTGGTGAGGGGAACAGAAGCGTGGGCTCTTTCTTAACCCTTAGTGCTGATGACCTCAACCAGACTCAGGTGCTAAATCTTTTAACACTGAATGACTTAGACTTGGACCACAGCAAACATGAAGACATTAAAGTGAAGATGCCACTTAAACTCTTCACCACAGCACATGGTGGTAGAACAGTTTAGCCGGTTTGAAAAACTGGTTCTTTGAAAAGGAAGAAAGGGTTTTCAGATCACAGAAAAAGAAGAGAACTTCTCCAGAAAAACCCATGGAACCACCTCTCCATGCATCCAGTGTTACAGACGCCAACAGTAATGCAGGTTAAACAGAAAGACATGCCTCTAAGGGCAACAAAAGGACTTGGAGTAGGGAAGACTGAAATGTTGGAAGCCATAGAAGATGACAGAGCTGAGTAGAAGATGGCCAGGTAGGAGGCCCTGGAAGGTGACACAGCTAAGCAGGAGGTGGCCAAGTTGGAGGCCACAGAAGGGTATGGAGCCAAGCAGAAAATGGCCTGCTGAGAGGCTGTGGGAGGAGGGGGTGCTGAGCAGGAAGTGGTCAGCTTAGAGACCATGGAAAGAGAGGAGCTAAGCAGAAGATGGCCCAGTTGTAGGCCATGGAAGGTGAAGGAACTGAGCAGAAGATAGCCAGGTCAGGCACCATGGAATAAGGAGGAGCTGAGCACAAGACCTCCTGATTAGAGGTCATGGAAGAAGGGGGGGCTGAGCAGAAGACGTCCCTGTCCGAAGTCATGGAAAAAGGAGGAGCTGAGGAGAAGACATTCCAATCAGAAGCCATGGAAGAGGGGTACCTGAGCAGAAATCATGGTCAGAGGCCATGGAAGAAAGGGAAGCTGAGTAGAAGCTATGCCGCTGGGAAGCCATGAGAAGAAGGGGGAGTTGAGAAGACATCCCGTTCGGAGGTCATGAAAGAAGGAAGAGCTGAGCAGAAGATGGAGGATGCCATGGAAGAAGGAGCAAGATGGCCCAGTCAGAAGTCCTAGATGAAGGAGGAGGTAAGCAGAAGGCGTCTAGGTCAGATGCCATGGGAAATAGAGGAGCAGATCAAAAGATAACCCAGTTGAAGGCCATGGAAGAAGGGGGACCTGAGCAGAAGATAGCCCTGTCCGGGTTCAATGAAGAAGGGGAAGCTGAGCAAAAGTAGGCCCAGTAGAAGGTCATGGAAGAAAGGGAAGCCAAGCAGAAGATGGCCTGCTCAGATGCCATAAAAGAAGAAGGTGCTGAGCAGAAGGAGGCCTGTTTAAAGGCCATGGAAGGTGAAGGAGCTGAGCAGAAGAAGACCATGTTGGAGGCCATGGAAGAAGGGGAAGTTGGGCAGAAGGTGGCCTAATTGGCTGCCATGGAATAAGGTGTAGTTGAACAGAAGGCCTTGTTGGAGGCCTTCTTCAGCTACCCTTGCTTCCTTAACCTCAGACTGGGCCTTCTTTTCAGCTCCTCCTTTGTCTATGACCTCTGATCAAGCTGTCTACTGCTCAGTTCCTTCTTCTTCCATGGCATCCAGCCAGGTCATCATCTACTCAGGTCCCACTTCTTCCATGGCCTCCAACTGGGACTTCTGCTCAACTCCCCCTTCTTTGCATGATTTGACTGGCATGTATTTTGCTCAACTGCCCCTTCTTCCATGATTGCTGAGCAGGACATCTGTTCAGCTGCCCCTTCTTCCATGGCCTCTGGCCAGGCATCTTCTGCTCAGGTACCCTTTTGGCATGGCTTCCGACTGTGACATCTGCTCAACTCCCCCTTCTTCTATGACCTCCAAATGAGCCGTCTTCTGCTCAGCTCCTTCTTCCATGGAATCTGACACAGCTGTCTCCAGCTCAGCTCCTACACCTTCCATGGCCCCTGACTGGGCTGTCTTCTACTCGTCTCCTCTTTCTCCATGACCTCCTACTGGACTTCTTCTGGTCAAAGGTAGTGAAAGAAGAGGGAGCTGAGCAGAAGACATTTTCGTTGGAAGGCATGGAAGAGAGCTCCAGAGCTGCTCTCGTCCCCTGCTCTGCCCCTCCTACCTACCTAGCTGAGTATTTCTTTACTTCTTCATTTGTTGCATTTCCATGTAGTTCGGTTTTCTGAAATTTCTGCTTTGTTTTTATTTAGTTTTAAGGCAGATGTAAATTTCTTCTAGTTGTGAGGGAGATGCAGCATGTCTACCTACACCTCCATCTTGGCTGGAAGTCCTTATTTATTTTCTTTTAGAGAGAAGGGAAGGGAGGGAGAAAGAGAGGAAGAGAAGCATCAATATGCGAGAGATACATTGATTAGTTGCCTTTCGCAAGCCCCCATCTGTGGACCTGGCCCACAACCCAGGCATGTGCCCTGACTGGGAATGGAACCAGTAACCTTTTGGTTCACAGGATGGTGCTCAATCCACTGAGCTACCAGCCAGGGCCCTTTTCACTCTTTTGTAAAAAAACTTCTTAAATTGAACAATTAGTTCATGACTTTCTAGTCTTTATTGTTTCCTTTTTTGGTCAATTTTCATACTGTTTCTAAAAGTGTTTTTCTTCAGATTAAAAAAAATAATAATAATTTGTTTTATTCACACTCACATCAGAGTTCCAGGTTTCAGGGGAGGGGAGGAAAGACTCTGCTTTAGTCTTCATGAAGTCATGGTTCCAATAATTGAATCCCAAGGTCACCTTAGGTATGGTCTTCCAAGTCAGTCAGAAAGAAGAGCTTGGGCAGATTTGTACTCAGGTAGTTGTAGGGAAATGTCACTTCAGCCCCATTCTGTGGGTAAGGACTGAGTTATGTGACTATAGGTAACTATAGGAGGGGCTAATGAATACAAGCCCGGCCAGTTTCTTCTCGATGTTCCCAACTAGTCTAGCCAACTTGGATGTTTTATTTCTGACCTAGATTTCTGATTTATTGTAAAATGTCATAACAGCCAGATGGAATACATGCACAGGGCAAGGCATGAGGAAAGCAGTGCAGATTCCCCACACAACTTCAGGTACACCATCCTCCCAGCAGCATTGCCACAGGTTAACTCAGATTTTATTTTATATTCCATTGCCCTATTTGGACCAATGTTTGTGAGCTGTCCTATGGATCTTACTGAGAATTGAATGGAGTTAAAATACGAATAAAATACAAGGTCATTACCTGATAAGTAAGTTAGAAAAACCAGGGCAATATGGCAAATGAATGGTCTATAATGATAAAATAACAGAATGAGGTATTGTTTGAAGTATTGATGAAATCAACAGTTTATACACCTCAGAGCTATGAGTGAAAAGTAATTTCCTGTTCTGAGAGAACAGATTTAATGCAAAATAAATTATTATAATTGAAAGCACATGAGATGAAAACACAATCAAAGATGTGTTTTTCTAATAGTCTCTATTAAGGCACCTGAAAAATAACTAGGGATTCATCAAATGTCACTTCTGATTCTAAGAGACATATTGGTTCAGTATAACTTGGTCAGGATAATTAATCTCCATGTTTATCATTCTCTTAGGTAAAACTGATATAAAATATTTTAATGACTACATTTTACTTTCATATTATATGAGAAGAATGGACTATTTATTCACCTGTAAGAGACCTCTATGAAATGCTGTAATAAATAGATAATAGTAAATAATAATAATAAATAAAAATTTACTGCAATTAAAAAAAAATTAAACTAGCCCTGGCTGGTGGCACAGTGGATAAGATACCAGCCTGTGAACCCAAAGGTCTCTAGTTCGATTCCCAGCCAGGCCACATAACCAGGTTGCAAGCCAGGTCTCTAGCCAAGTCCCCAGCTGGAAGCAGGTGAAAGGCAACCATACATTGATGTCTCTCTCCCTCTCTGCCTCTTTCCCTTCCCTCTCTCTAAAAATAAATAAAATCTTAAAAAAGAAAACAAAAACCTAAACCAAACCCATAGCTCATCAGAAACAAAATAAGTCTCTCTGAGTTACTGCTTTCAGAAAATGTTACTTAGAGCCCTGGCTGGTGGAACAGTGGATAAAGTGCCAGCCTGTGAACCCAAAGGTTGTTGGTTTGATTTCCCAGCCAGGGTACATAACAAGGTTGCAAGCCAGGTCTGTGGCTGGAGGCAGGTGAAAGACAACCATACATGTCTCTCTCCCTATCTGCCTCTCTCTCCTCCCCTCTCTCTAAAAATAATAAATAAAAATCTTTTAAAAAAAGAAAGAAAATGTTACTTAGAAATTTATATATATATATATATATATATATATATATATTCATTATTTTTAGAGAGAAGGGCAGGAAGAGAGGAAAAAAGAGAGAGAAACATCAACACATGGTTGCCTTTCACCTGCCTTCAGCTAAGGACCTGGCTTGTAACCTGGTTATGTGCCCTGGCTGGAAATTGAACCAGAGACCTTTGGGTTCACAGGCTGGCGCCAATCCACTTAGCCACCAGCCAGGGCTTACTTGGAAATTTTATTACAAATTTTGGTAATAAAACAAATAAAATTAATAGTTCACATTGTGTTTCAAAAAAATAGAGGTTGCCCTGGCCAATGTGGCTCAGTTGGCTGGAGCATCATCCCACAGACCTAAAGGTCATGGTCATGGGTTTGATTCTTAGTCTGGGCACATATCCAGGTTGCAGGTTCAATCCTCCATTGGGTGTGTATGAAAAGGCAACCAATCAATGTTTTTTTCTCACACTGACGACTCTCTCTCGCTCTAAAAACAATGAAAATGAGGATTTAAAAAAAGCTTCAAATCCAGTAAGACCTTATTTTACTCATCCATTCATTCATTCATATGTGTCATTTGTGAAGGAACATTACCTGACATGAATATGATCTCAGACTCTTATTTCTCTTATGGTTCATAGTTCTAATTGTTTCACAAACAATGCATGGAGGCCCATGCTGATGTTTTCATAGATATGAAAGTTGTGCAAGGACACATTTCCAAGGAAGTATTTCCCTCACACCAGAAGTTCAGTGGACCATCCTAAACATGGGTAGTGAGAAGTTGCTATCAGAAATATTTTTAAAATATATAGTCTGAAAAAAAAAAAAATATATATATATATAGTCTGGATACTTGACAGGGTTTTCTCTCTTGAGGAAAAAGTTGTAATCTAGAATATCACTTTTATCACCTATGTATAAATATCAGATTTTCATAGAAATTATTCTACTAAATAATACAAGGTTTCAGCAGAAAGTGCCACGGTGCACCTGGCTGTGTGGTACATCCGGAGGACTCTCTGGGAATCACTAAATGTAATTTGAATTACACGAGTGACACTTTTCCTACTGATCTTTATTTATTCCCATAGTTCCATGCTTCCAACAGGGATCATTTTCCCTCAGGCTGAAGAACTTTTATTTGTCTGAAAATGTCATCATTTTGCTTTTATCTGAGGGATATTTGCATGGGGTAGAGAATTCTCCATTGGCCATTACAGGTGTCAGTTAGTTGTTTTTTGGTTTCAAGACATTATAAAACTACAGAAATCAAGACAGTGTGGTATTGGCATAAAAATAGACAAGAACCTAGTATAAAGGAACCATGGACATGGACAACAGGGGGGATTGACTTTGGGGGGAATGGGTGGGTGGGGAGGGGGACAGAGGGGAGCAAAAAGGGGATGGATGTAATACAACAACAATAAAATTTTTTAAAAAATAGACAAGTAGATCAATGGAACAGAATAAAGTACATAACTATACCCACAAATATTCTTTCAATTGACTTTTTAAAATTACTTTTAACTCTTCACCTGAGGATATGGTTATTGATTTTAGAGAGAAAGAGGAAGAGATATAGAGTGATTGATTGGTTGCGTTTTCATACATGCCCTGGCTGGGGATGAAACCTGCAACCTGGGTATGTGCCCTGACCAGGAATTGAACCTGTGATCCTTTGCTTTACTGGGATGATAATACTCCAAGCAGCTGAGTTACATCTCGCAGGTTATTTCTGAATTTTCAATTTTAGCCACTATATACCCTTTCAACAATATGAGATTAGGATTTAGTTCTCTAAATACTCCAAGTGCAACACTCATCTCTTCTTCTAAGAGTAAACCATACTTTTTGGATAAATTAGTACTTATTGTGTTTATAATTATGACTATGTAAATTTTGTTGCATGAGTATTATAATTAAATTTGCCTCAAATACATTTTTGTTTTTCCTTGACATTTTTGTTTTTCCTGGAATTTAAAATTGCCTTGGGTTTGTTCTGTTTTGCTTTCATTCCCTCTGTCTGAGTGCAAACCTCCTCTTAAATTGTTCAAACACAGCAGGTAGCCTGTTGACCTTATGTGACAGCCTTCTGCTCCAATCTGTACTGTTTGCACTTGGCCTGCAGCAAAATTGTCCTGGCTCCTCTCTACACCTTCATATAGGGAATCCCTTTGTTTCTCCTCTGTGTGGACCACCATTTCCTAGACACGGTGTTTTGTTTTCATGTTTTGTTTTGTTTTAGCCTTAGACTTCATCATCCATTAGCTTACTGAGGGAGAGAGCACAGAAGGTAATTTCGTATGTTTGCACTCTCAAAAATGTTCTGCCAGAGTATAGGATTATAGATTTAAAAGAATGTTTTAAAGCCCTGGCCAGGTGGTTCAGTTGATTAGGGCCTTGTTTCACCCATACATCAGAAGGTGGCTGGCTCCATCCTCAGTCAGGGCTCATACCTAGGTTGTAGGTTTGATCCCCAGTACAGGAGGCATCTGATCGATGTTTCTTTCTCACATCAATGTTTCTCTTTCTCTCACTTCCTCTCTCTCTGAAATCAATAATAATGATAATAATAGGGTTTTTTTTTTGTTTTTGTTTTTGTTTTTTAGAATTTTGAAGGCATTGCCCCTTTGTTTTATAGATTTAAAGGTTATTAAGAAATCCATGCCCTGGCTGGGTAACTCATACTTTGAATATACTGAGGTTGCAGGTTTGGTCCTGGGTCAGAGCACATGCAAGAATCAACCAATCGGCCAATGAATACATAAATAAGTGGGAAAAATCAAATTGATGTTTCTCTCTCTCTCTCTCAAACTCAATTAAAAAAAGGGAATCCAATGCCCTGAGTATCTGTTATATGCAACCTGTTATTTTTTCTGACAACTTTTAGAAGTTCTGCTTAACATTTACTCTGAAATGTCATGTTGATATACCCTTGAGTGTTTAATTTTTAAGTATTTTTGTTTGTTTCTCTGTTTTAAAATTTTATTGTGCTGGGCATTTGGTGGGCCCTTTCAATCTGAAAATGTGTGTTCTTTAGTTCAGGGAAATGTTATTGAATTATTTCTTTAATAATTTCTCTACCAACTTCTTTATTTGTTCTCTCTTTCTAGGACTCCTGTCAATTAGTCTATTTCCTAGCTTGAACCTCTAAATTTCTTATGTTTATCTTTAATTTCCTCAACTTTATCTTAAAATTCTTTAAATAAATTACTTTGGTTTTCATATGTTTTTAAAGATTTCATTTATTTATTTTGAGAGAGAGGGGAAGAGAAACATCAATGTGTGGTTGCCTCTCATGTGCTTTCAATTAGGGACCTGGCCCATAATCCAGGCATGTACCCTGACTGGTAATCCAACTGGCGACCTTTTGGTTCATAGACCAGTGCTCAATCCACTGAGCCACACCAACCAGGGCCTTTTCTTTTTTTAAATGATTTTATTTACTTATTTTAGAGAGAGGGGAAGCGAGAGAGGGGAAAGGAGAGAAAGAGAGAGAGACAGAGAGATAGACAGAGAGACAGAGAGAGAGAGAGAAATGTTGATGTGCAAGAGAAGCATTGATTGGTTGCCATATCATGTGTGCCCTGACTGGGAACTGAACCCAGACCAGAAATCAAATGGGCAACCTTTCACTTTGTGGGACAACACTCAACCAATTAAGCCACATGGGTCAGGATCCCTTCTTGTTTTCCTCTCCATTCCAACCTGGGGTAGGCAGAGAAGGAGGTGGACAGAGGGCAAAAGAAGAGCAAAGAAACAGGTTACCTGCCTTCACCACTGCAGGTCTTTGTGCTGTGGGTCCAGCCTTAGCTGGGGAAGGCGCAAGGTTGTGAACTGAATATAAGATTGAAGTTTTAAAAAGAGGTTGTTCAAGACTTTCAGTTCATGAAAATGGCTAGAGCCCTGGCTGGTAGCACAGTGGATAAGGCACCAGCCTGCGAACCCAAAGGTTGCTGGTTCGATTCCTAGCAGGGCACATATTTTAGTAACTCATTTGTAACTTAAATCACAAGGTATTCATTCAAGAAACATTTATTCATTGCCTACTATGTGCCAGTTTCTATATGAGTTTTAGTGGGTAAAAATGATGAGCCCTGCTCCGATAAATGATCAAGTGAAAAAAAAACATACCGAGATGGGAACCACATTTTGTCACTAATTATGGAAACCAGAAGTAACAGTGACTTACATTAAATAGAAGTTTTATTTAAGTTCATAGATAGGCGGTTCTCAGCAGTTCCACCACCATCAGGGCCAGAGCTCTTTCTGGATTATCATCCTTGGCCTGTGGTTTTTATTCTCAAGGTTTATTCATGAATGACTGATGGAGCTCCAGCAATCATATCTGCATTCCAGCCAGAAATCAGGAGGAAAGGAGAAAAGACAGAAAAGGATCAACTATCAACTTTTTAAAAAAGATTTTATTATTTCCAGAGAGAGGGGAAGGGAGAGAGGCAGAGAAGGAGAGACACATCAATGTACAGTTGCCTTTCACTTGCCTCCAGCCACAGACCTGGCTGGAGACTTAGTTTGCAACCTGGTCATGTGCCCTGTCTGGGAATTGAACCAGCGACCTCTGGGTTCACAGGCTGGCACTTTATCCACTGTGCCACCAGCCAGGGCTTAATTATCAACTTTTCGACCCATCTTACAAACCTTCTTGGGCATCTTATCCAACAACTTTGGCTTGCATCTCATTGGACAGAGTTGGTCACATGGCCACTTTTGGCTGCAAGGAAACTTGGGAAATAGAAGAGTGGTTTTACTAAGGGAGAAGAAGAAAGTGGATTTTAGATAGGTAATTACCAGACTGCAGCAGTACATCCCTTAAGCTACCCAATAGTTCCCTATCAGGTCCTCATGTGGATATTTGTGGTCCAGCAACCTATAAATCAAAGACCAGCTATCAACTCTCAACATACCTGATATGCAGTGCTGGAATAGAAAAGTGAACCATGCCCTAGCTGGTGTGGCTCAGTGGATTGAGTGTTGGCCTGTGAACCAAAGGGTCACAGATTTGATTCCCAGTCAGGGCACATGCTTGGGTTGTAGGCCAGGCCCCCAGTTGGGAATGCATGAGAGGCAACCACACATTGATGTTTTTTCCTTCTCCTTCTCTCTCCCCTTCTCTCTAAAATAAGTAAATTAAATCTAAAGAAATCATTAAAAAAAAAAAAAAAGTGAACCACAACCAAAACTCTTATTAGGAGCGCACAGAAATCACCAGCAGTCACTAAGCCCATTGAGTGGTTTGTCTACATCCTCGTACCTTGAACCTGGATGTGCCAGTGGCTGGTTGACTAACAGAGCCTAATGGAAATGGTGCTTTATAACCTCTGATGTTTGGTCCTGGAAAAAAAAGCAACTTTTGCTTTGTTTGCTGGAACGTGTATGCTGGGACCCTCTAAGTTAGCACTTCAACTGCCCTGAGGCCACCATCGTGTGAGGAAGATCCCTCACAGAGAGGCCCTGAGAAACCCTGAGAATACGTAGAGAATGAGATGCTCAGCCAGCCCCTAGCTGCTCCAGCTCCAGCTGTGTGACTGTAGCCATAGGAGCCACTGTGCCCAGCCAAGCCTTTTGAACCACAGAAGCTATGTGAAATAATATATTTAGTTAAGCCACTAAATTTGGGATGATGTGTCACATAGCAACAGATAAACAGAACCATGTGCATGAAATCTGGGGGGCAAGAACCACCTGCCATGACAGAGGACTAGGCTCCTTGGATGGTTGATCTGGCTTCCCCACGCTCTGCTCCCTGGGAAAATCTCCACTGTTCTCCATGGCCCCTTGCCCTGCACTCAGGGAGGCTGTTCCTTGTCCATCATCCCTCATGGCCCTTCTGAAGAGGCCTCTGTGGTTAACACCCTTCTTAAGGGGCTCACAATGTTGGCCCTTTTACCTCTAGAGGGAGCTACTTCTAAAGGATCCTGGATGTTTTGTATCTCTATAGCCAAAGGCTGTTGCAGACCAGGTGTGGATTTTATTTGTTTTTGTTAAGATAGTTTCCTAAAATAATGAGTAGGTTTCTAGTCAATTATTATTTTTTAAATGTAAAAAAATTATTGGTGTGTGTGTGTGTGTGAGTGAGAGAAACATCGCTTTGTTATTTCACTTATGTATCCGTTGGTTGATTCTTTTTTTTTTTTTTAAGATTTTATTTACCAAGGGGATGGATGTAATACAACAACAATAAAGTAAAAAAAAAAAGAAAAAGAAAAGAAAGAAAGATTTTATTTACCGTTTTTAGAGAGAGGGGAAGGGAGAGAGGCAGAGAGGGAGAGAGACATCAATGTATGGTTGCCTTTCACCTGCCTCCAACTATGGACCTGGCTAGAGGCCTGGCTTGCAACCTGGCCATGTGCCCTGGCTGGGAATTGAACCAGCGGCCTTTGGGTTTACTGGCTGATGCATTATCCACCGTGCCACCAGCCAGGACTCATCTTCATTACTTTTTTTTTTTTTTAATTTTATTGTTGTATTACATCCATCCCCTTTTTGCTCCCCTCTGTCCCCCTCATTACTTTTGAAATTTCTTCATGTCCTTTGAAACCACTACCTCCCACTTCTTTCCACCCTCTCCCATTCCCAGAAACCAAAGTATTTGTCCTTTTTCTATTAGCTTGCATCTTCTAGAATTTATTTATTATTTTTATACTTAAAAAAAAATATTTTATTATTTCCAGAGAGAGGGGAAGGGAAAGAGGCAGAAAGGGAGAGAGACATCAATGTATGGTTGGTTGCCTTTCACCTGCCTCCAGGTACAGACCTGGCTGGAGACGTGGCCTGCAACCCGGTTATGTGCCCTGGCTGGGGAATCGAACCAGCAACCTTCGGGTTCTCAACACAGCACCTTATCCATCGTGCTACCAGCCAGGGCTCCATTGGTTGATTCTTGTATGTGCCCTGACCAGGGGTCAAACCCTCCACTTTGGCTTCTAGACATAACACACTAACCTAGTGAACTTCCTGGCCAGGGCTTCTAGCCAATTCTTAATCATGAAAAGCTATGGCCAAAGATCTTACATATCCTATTAAGCCTAAAAACTCTCATATTTTGCATGTTGATTTCCGTGCTCTCACCATTCCCCAGAACTCTCAAGACTTGCAGGGAACAATAAGACCATTTAACACCATTAATCTGATTTTTGCTGGTAGTCTTGCACCTTTGTTGGGCACAGAACTCTTAACAGGAGGTGCTTGAAAACAGCTTGGGGCCACATGTTATTTCCTGGTGTGGTTGACTATTTAGCAGCTACCCTTCTGCCTGAACTGCGTTCATTTGTGGGGTAGAGAACTAGTTGGCTTTGTCAGTCCAGCAGTTTTTATATATTGACACTCTCGATCAACCTTTATATTCCTCATTGTGTGTGTGTGTGTGTGTGTGTGTGTGTGTGTGTGTGTGCTGGGGAGTGTGTGGTGAGAGTAGGGGGTGTCTAAATTGAGAGTGCTTTCCTTAGCAGAGTGTTACTTCTTTTTTAAAAATGCTTACAGAGTGGTTCAAGCCTGAACATGGCTCAAATCAGCAGGAAGGAGCCAGCACACGAAAACCTTTCTTAAAGGCTTTCTGCAACGAGCAACTAACTATTTGAGCGGTTTGCAAATCCACACTGAAGGTTACCTGTCTATTCTGCTGTCAAGAGGATCCTCCCTAAATGTCCGTCCCACACAATTCCCCCAAGGCCATACATTTTAGATACCACTGCCAATTCTGTATCAATTGGACTTCCCTTTATGTTTGTAACAGAAACTGGAAATAGCAGAGACTTAAACAAGGTGGAAGCTAATTTTTCTCTCAGGCTAATACGGTCTGCATGCAGTCAGCCCGGGCTGACACAGCGTACCCAGTGAGTCATAGTCCCAGGCTCCTTATAATTCTCTACCATCTTTAGCCCGTGGCTCCACCCTCTGGGTGCTTCAAAATCGTAAGATCCTTCAATCGTCATGTCTGTGCTCTGGACAGGAACCAAAGAGGAAAGAAGGGGAAACCATGGGAAGATTACAGAGGGTATATGCCAGCTGCCTGACACTTGTTTAAGAAGATCCACTCAAATGCTTTTTATGTTCACATTCAGAATGTAGTCAAATGGTCACAATTAGTAGCAAAAGGTGGAAAAATACAGTCTGTAGGTAGATTATGCTGCCACCCAAGATAATAGGAACATGAGTAAACTTTGGGGATTCATGACTGTGTTCATTATTTTGATGGCGGTGATGGTTTTGTGGACATATTTGTATACTAAGTCAAAACTTATCAAATTGTACATTTTAAATATTTGAAGCGGTTGTATTTCAGTTATACTTCAATAAATCTGTTCAAGTGTTGTAATGTATGAGAAAAGATATGTACCCTCTACTTATTGGCCACAGGGTTTGATATACGTTCATTACATCTAGTCTTTAATTGTATTTTTCAAATCTCTTATGTTCTTATTGAGAAATATATATAGTTTTCTTGATCCATTAATTAACTGAGGGAACTATATTGAAATTTTCCATTGGCCCTGGCTGGTAGCACAGTGGATAAGGCGCCAGCCTGCGAACCCAAAGGTCGCAGGTTCGATTCTCTAGCCAGGGCACATAACCAGGTTGCAAACCAGGTCTCCAGTCAGGTCTGTGGCTGGAGGCAGGTGAAACACAACCGTACATTGATGCCTCTCTCTCCCTCTCTGTCTCTCTCCCTTCCCCTCTTTCTAAAATAATGAAATAAAATCTAAAAAAAAAAAAAATTTTCCCATAACTGTGGTGAATTGATCAATTTCTCCTGGGAATCCTGTCATTTTTTTCTTCATAAATTATGAAGCTGTACTAGTAAGAACATATAGGTTTAGCCCTGGCTAGGTAGCTCAGTTGATTAGAGCACCATCCAGGTACACCAAGATTATGGGTTCAATCCCTAGCCACAGCATATAAAATAAACCACCAATGAATGCATCAGTAAGTGGGATAACAAGTCCATGCTTTTTTCTCTCTCTCCTTTCTTGCTCTAAAATCAATTAAAACAAAATAAAACAAGAAAACTTGAAACTCTGGCTGGTGTGGGTCAGTGGATTGAGCACCAGCCTGCAAACCCACGTGTCGCTGGTTCGATTCCCAGCCAGGGCACATAACCAGGTTGCAAACCAGGTCTTCAGCCAGGTCTGTAGCTGGGGGCAGGTGAAAGGCAACCATTCATTGATTCTTCTCTCCCTCCCTTCCCTTCTCTCTGGAAATAATAAATTTTAAAAATTGCTCTCATACAGCTTAGTTTAAAAAAAAAGGACATATTGTTTTACAATTATTGTATTTTTGTGCTGAATTGAAACTTGTATCAATGTCATACTCCTTTTTATCTCCAGTTAGTATTTTTAGTTGTAAATCTTATTTATTTTATTTTATTATTTAAAAAAGATTTTATTCATTACTTTCAGAGAGAAGGACAGGGAGGGAGGAAGAAGGGGAGAGAAGCATCAATGTATGGTTGCTTCTCACCTACCTCCAGCCAAGGACCTGGCTGGAGACCTGGCTTGCAAACTGGTTATGTGCCCTGGCTGGGAATCGAACCAGCAACCCCTGGGTTCGCAGGCTGGATCCAATCCACCTGAGCCAAACCAGACAGAGTTGTAAATCTTATTTATCTATACCAGCTTTATTCTGGTTATATTTGTCTGGCACATGTATATTTTTTATTCTTTTACTTTAAAAATACTTTTTTATTTTTCAATTACAGTTGATGTACAATATTATTTAAGCTTCAGGTATGTATTCTTTTACTTTTAGCCTTTCTATTTATGTTTAGGTATGTCTCTTGTAATCAACATATAAATCGATGTTAATATTTAGTTAGTAAAAGTTAATCTTGTTACTTAGATTTTTACTGAAAAATCTAACTAATTTTGCCTTTTAACTGGAGAACTTATTTTGCTTACATTGATTGTGATTATGATATCAATTGATTAATTTCTAACAGTTTTTTAACCTTTCTTATCTGTCCATATTTTTCTAAGTCTCTTATTTATTTTTCTCCTTTCTTGTCTTCTTTTGGACTATTTGACATTTCCCTACCCCATTCCTTTTTCTTTGCCTTTCTACTTGCTTGCAAATTGTACACTCTGCTCCTATTCTACTAATATTTAAATTAAAATTTTTGACATGAGCCCTGGCTGGTGTGGCTCAGTGGAGTAAGCGCTGGTCTGTGAACCAAAAGGTTGCTGGTTCAATTCCCAGTCAGGGCACATGCCTGGGTTGCAGGCTAGGACCCCAGCTGGGAGCGTGTGAAAGGCAACCACACATTGATGTTTCTCTCCCTTTCTTCCTCCCTCCCTTCCCCTCTCTCTAAGAATAAATAAATAGAATCTTAAAAGAACTTTTTTTGACATGAACATTTAATAATAAAAATTGATCAACTATAAAAATTGATCAACTAATGCAAAGACCTTAGAATAACTTTAACCAACCCTTCCTAACTAATATTCCCAACTAATAATGCTCAAGATTTTAGTTCTATCTTTTCTTCTTTTAGTTACATATGTACAGAATATGGAGTTAATTACAATACTGCTTATAAACAATACATCCCAGCTCACTCTCCCCATTTTGCCCTACATAGAAGCAATCATTTTATTTTATTTTTTTTAATTTTTAATTTTTTTTTGCTATCATTTTAAAGTCTTGTACCTGGTATTTTATCAGTTATCTCTTTCTATTTCTCTAAATAACATCTTACATTGTAACTACTTGATTTATTACTTTATAATATTATACATTGATTTCCAAAATGGAAGATTAACAACTCAGCTGGTCCACATTCTCACCCTCCCTTCCCCATAGTCCCCAAGCAATTATGTACCAAGTTTGGTTAAAAGACTACTTAGAAGTTACATTATTTTGACTGTGTAGATGCTACTCATAATGAATCACTATGATCCTTTTCCTTCCTTGCAATGCTTTTTGTCTTTTACTTATTACTATCTGACCCCAACTCTTTTCCAGCTTGTCCCCTGAAAGCATTCACTCAGTCCCCACTCCCACACAAGTCCTTTTTGGAGCCTCCCGCTGGCAACTTTTCCTGACCCCTTTGCCCTTTCCCCTCCAACTCTCCTTCCCTCACCCTGTGGGAGACCCCTTGCTTCTTACCTATGTTGAATTTCATTTCCATTATTCCACTGAACTTCATCCTTGGTTTCCTCTTTTGTATTGGTGGACCAAAGCCTCCTGTTTTCTTTGAGAGAGTTGTTCTAGTTCGGTTCATGCAGCCAAAACCCAGCACTGGTTTATTGGCCTGCGGCAATGAGGGAGATCACAGACCAAAGGGACTTGCAAGGCATCTCAGCAAACAAAGAGATACGTGTACTTGGATTTGGGCAAGGGTGAAGCTTACGTGAAATTTAAACAAGGCAGGGTTCTCACAGGTTTAAAGTAAATAGGGATCTGTGTAAAGAGGTTCATAATCTACGAAGTAAATGTTGATGCAGAATACTGTGTCCAGGAACTTCTTATCTGAAGCTCTGCACCTGGGTTGTAAATCAAGGCTGTTTATCTGTCTCAATGTGACTTGGATTCTTCAGGCAAAGGGAGAATGATTTGTTCTCACCGAAGAAACAGCAATGCTTCTGCTAGTCTATGATTTTAGAAAAGAAACGTTCTCAGTGTGTAAGAAAGCTGTAGTTGCAGAAGGGGGTCCTTATCAACTTAACTGCTACATACCTTGGCAGAAACAGTGTTTCTTACTAACTTTGCAGGCTTTCTATGTCTGTGATCCTGATGGATGGCAGGGCAGGATTTCACTTCCTCAGCCAGAGCTAAATTTGACTTTCTCAGGGTATGTGGGAGACCATATTTTTGAGCCTTGATGGGGAGCTGTTAACTCAGGTTTTTTCTAGGATGATCTGGGGGAACTTTGATGTCAGCTATCTTTACATCAGATTTTCCAAAGCAAACATTCCACTCTCCTCCTTGAAGAGTATAGTTCTGGTAGCTAGTGTTCTGGGGGCTGACTTGAGAGAAGGGGCTGGAATTTACTGGGTAAATGTTCTTTTTAGTCTAACTTTAGGATAATATTCCTGTCTTCTCTGGAGCATACACCTCCAGCTTCCTGTGATGGTGGAGGAGGGACCGTCAAAAACGCTACATGGAGTGGAGCTGGGGAACTGAGGTACAAAATCCCTCAATAGATTTTCAAATAATTGTCTTATTTTTAAAAGTGTATTTTATTGATTATGCTGTTACAGTTGTCCTAATTTCTTTTCCCTTTGCTCCTCTCCACCCAGTACCCCCCTTCCCTCCATCAATCCCGCCCCTCTTAGTTCATGTCTATGGGTTGTGCATATAGGTTCTTTGGCTTCACCCTTACTTCTATCATTCTTAACTTCCCCCTGTCTATTTTGTACCTACTAATTATGCTTCTTAATCCCTGCACTATTTCCCCATTTCTCCCCTTTCCCCCTCCTAGCTGATAACACTCCCACTGATCCCCATATCTATGATTCTGATCTTATTCTGGTTGTTAGCTTAGTTTGGTTTTATTTTGGTTTTTTAGATTCAGTTTTTGATAGTTGTGAATTTCTTATCATTTTAATGATCATAGTTTTGATCCTCGTGAGTTTTAAAAAAAGATTGTATTTATTATTTTTAGAGAGAGGGGGAGGGAAAGAAGCAGAGAGGGAGAGAAACATCAATGTATGGTTGCCTCTCACCTGCCTCCAGCTACGACCTGGCTAGAGACTTGGCTTGCAACCTGGTTACATGCCTTGGCTGGGAATCGAACCAGCGACCTTTGGGTTCACAGGCTGGTTCCTTATCCACTGTGCCACCAGCCAGGGCTCTGACCCTCTTTTTCTTAAATAAGTCCCTTTTTAATTTTTAAAAATATTTTATTAATTATTATTTTCAGAGAGAGAGGTAGGGAGAGAGGCAGAGAGCGAGATCGAGAGAGAGAGACATCAATGTATGGTTGCCTTTCACCTGCCTCCAGCTACAGACCTGGCTGGGGAACTGGCTTGCAACCTGGTTATGTGCCCTGACTAGGAATTGAATCAGCGATCTTTGGGTTTGCAGGCTGGTGCCTTATCCACTGTGCCACCAGCCAGGGCTAATAAGTCCCTTTAACATTTCATATAATAAGGGTTTGGTGAATGATGATGCTTTAACTTTACTTTGCCTGGGAAGCACTTTATCTGCCCTTCCATTCTAAATGATAGTTTTACTGAATAGAGTAGTAAGCTTAGGATCCTCTGGGACACATTTAAACACGCAAACACCTGAATCATAGGGGTGCCAGAGGAGAAGTGGAAGAGCAAGAAATTGGAAACTTATATGAAAAAATAATGAAAGAATGTTCCCCTAATTTGGTGAAGGAAATAGACATACAAATCCAGGAAACACAATCCCAAACAAGCTGGACCCAGAGGACCACGTCATAGTCAAAATGCTAAAGGTTAAAGATAATGAGAGAATCTTTAAAGTGGCAAGAGAAGAGAGTTACTTATAAAGAAGTTCCCATAAGACGATCAGCTGATTTCTCAAAAGAAACTTTGCAGGGAAGAAGAGGCTGACAAGAAGTATTCGAAGTGTTGGAAAGCAAGGCCCTACAACTTAGATGACTCTATCCAGCAAAACTAGCATTTAGAAGGGAAGGGCAGAGCAAGTGCTTCCCAGACAAGGAAAAGCTAAAGGAGTTCATCATCACCAAGCCCTTATTATATGAAATGTTAAAGGGACTTATTTAAGAAAAAGATAAAAACTGCGAACATTAAATGAGAACTCACAACTATTAGCAACTGAATCTAAAAAGCAAAAATAAGTACAAAAATAAAAACAAACTAAGCAAACAACCAGAATAGGAACAGAATCATAGCTACGGAGATCATTTGCTAGGTTGTCAGCTAGAAGAGGCAAGGGAGAGAAAAGGAGAATTGGTAGCACATTTGGTAGGAACTAAATAGGGGGATGTTAAGAATAGTATAAATAAGGGTGAAGCCAATGAATTTACATGCATGACCCATAGAGGGAAGGGCAGTGTCCGGTGGAGGAGGGCAAAGAGAAAGAAATTGGGATAACAGTAACAGCATAATCAATAAAATATAGTTACTTTTTAAATTTTATTTTAGAGAGCAGGACGGGAAAGAAAAAGGGGGAGAAACACCAACTGGTTGCCTTCCTTCTGTGCCCAGGGTGCAACCCAGGCTTGTGCCCTGACCAACACACTGGCTGGCATTGAATTAAGTCATTTCTTAAAAGAATGAATAGTTCATCTGACTGAAGAACAAACTTCTGTTACTGGTGAAACTCTGGTTCTTTTCCCCAATGCAGTAAAGAATTACAAATCACCCCGGCTGGTGTGGCTCAGGGGATTGAGTGCTGGCCTGCGAATCAAAGGGTTGCTGGTTCAATTCCCAGTCAGGGCATAAGCCTGGGTTGCAGGCCAGGACCACGGTTGGGGGTGCAGGAAAGGCAACTACACACTGATGTTTCTCTCTCCCTCTGTCTCTCTAAAAATAAATAAACAAAATCTTAAAAAAAGGGGAAAAAAAAAGAATTACAGCTCATTGAGCCTATTAGCATACACACAAAGTTTATTATTGAATGGTAGAGCAAAAGCAAGGATGACAAAAGGCTGGGGTGGCAGCAAGCTCACCCTATGGTGGCCAGAGAGCCAAGAGTGCAAGTCCTTATATAGTGGGTGGGACAGGGGCAAGGGAGTTAGATATTGATAGATGGATAAAGGTGGTGCCAGCTTTCCCTGGGAAGATGTGACTACCCGAATGTAGATATGTGTGGGGGTCTGTTAGCCCAAATCCTTATCTTGGTCCAGACACTATTGGTTCACCTTGTAACAGATATGTGACAGAAGGCAGTTAATTAAAGTGGAGACTGTTATCCAAAGTCTTTTATGGGCTCTTTCTGTAAGCAATAGGGACTCCCTTGTAAAATAGACAGCAACGAATGGTAGGCAATTAACCAAAGTTGTTTTATGGGCTTCTTCTTTGGGCACTGTGGGCCCTCTCCTGCCTTTATGGCCTTGGGGTTAAAGCACTGTTTCAAAGGCTTTCTTTCCCACATAGGGGAGGCTGATACTTAGAATTTCAAGGACTTTCCTCCTCCCATGTTAGCATGGTGTTTTCTTGTGATGTTGGAACACCTGGCCATATTATCACACCAGGCCCAGGACTGCCGAGTTATGGAGTCTCCTGCTCCTAGCCTCCTTTATTAAGTTTCTTGTTAGGTTGCAATGTGGTGAGGATCTTGCCTTTATTTCCCCTTCTATTACTCATTCTACACTAACATATCTAATCAGAACCCTCCTGACAAGAGAATCTGTGACATATAGTGCTTAGTTCTCTGGATCCTGTTTCAACTCTATGACCTTTGACCTTGGGTGAGTCACCTAACCTAACCTAACCTAACCTGTCTGTGCCACAGTTTCCTGGGTAGAATGGAAGGAATAGTACCTCACAAGGTTGTGGTAAGGATTAAATGAGTTAATATATGTAAAAGTTCTTATAATAGGTCCCACATGTGTACATAGGCAGTAATTATTATTCTATACAGGAAGACTCAGAAAGGAGGTGGGAATGAAATGCTGGTTGGCTACTCAGAGATGCACCGTGAGCGGGACAGGCACTTGCAGACCTGGAGAAAGGTGGTGTGTGTGTGGGGGGGTTACCAATCCCATTTGTTCATCACTAGTTTAGTTTTACATACTAAACGCCTTCCATCCTCTCCCAAAAATGATCATGTCAGGTGGCTATAACCTCCCCCACTTTACCCATGAGAAAACTGGTTAGGGAAGTCACCTTGCCTGATAGAATCATATGGTAAATGGTGGCCCCAATATTCCCATCCAAAAGTTCTGATTCACACCTCAGTCGCTATTACCTACGCAGATTCTCAGCGTGCGCATGAGAATCCTGGGTCCGGGGTCCAGTGACCCCTCGCAAGGTAACAAAACCACTTTTAATAACCACGCCCAGGCTGTGAGCGACTGCGTGCGCAGCTGCCTAGGAAGGGTCGAATGTGCTCGAGGAGGCACAGTGGGATTCCAGAATTCTGCAAGAGCGTTCTGATGAAAACATGAAGGCAACTCTTTTTCCCTAATATCCCTCCGCTTCTCCCGCCTCTAGGGGGCGGGGCAATAAAGCGCGGGAAAATTGGCCTGGACTCCACCCCCACCCCGTGCTGGGGGCATGGAAAGGAGAGCCTGTAAGTGGTAGAGTGTGAGTGTGAGTGTGAGTGTGTGTGTGTGTTTGCGCGCGCGCCTCTCTTCCTGGCCGCCTCTCAGTGTTTAGGGAGCCTACCAACGTGCGGCCTTAAGATCTCTTTGGAAATGGCCCAGGCCACGCCAGCACTGTAACGTCACTCCTCCCCCACTTCCGGTCTGCAAGCCCATCCCTGGCTTCAGGTGCCGGTTCCTTCCACACTTGAAAACCCGTTCCGCTCCAAGCCCTCCAGCATGGGAAGGAGCTACGGGTGACGCCATCGCCCCTGGAGCTGGCCCGCGTGAGGACCCCATCCATTTAGATTTTGTGGCGATTTAGACTGTAGGAAAACTGCAAGAAAATAGTCAAGCAGATTACGTAATGTTTTGGGTGACGTCCCATCCTATGACTTCTGTACGGCAAGACTGACATTGGGGTTTAGCTTGAAAAAGCGCGAACGGACCTACACATCCGGGGTCCATTCAGCGTCGAGGAGGTTCTCCCCCAAGTATTCATCAAATTGCAGCGGAGAGTTCCTCCAATTTGTAGAAGCGAACTGCAGGCTTTCAGGACCACGGCCAATAGGGAGTGAGGGGGCGGAGATGCACCTGGGATAGTCGCCGCCTTCCTTAGGAAAGCAGGGAACCAGATCGGGCTCTTCATAAGCGACAGTACCTGCAGCCAATCGCTTTTGAGATGCACAGATCGGGGGCAGCT
Source organism: Noctilio leporinus (assembly GCA_004026585.1). NCBI lineage: Eukaryota > Metazoa > Chordata > Mammalia > Chiroptera > Noctilionidae > Noctilio > Noctilio leporinus. The sequence goes on along the minus strand of PVIW01002719.1, from coordinate 153,361 downwards.
GGGCGCCGGCATAACCAATGGCGAGAGACACCTTCAGAAGGACTGGGTTCCTTGCCCAATGAAGCTGGGAAGACTATGCGGGGCTTGCTCCGAGCGGCAGTACTTAAGGCCAACCCAGTGCGGGGCTGGGAGGGGCGCCGCACTGAACGACGAGGAGATTGACCAATGGCGAGTACAAAAGCGGGCAGCTCAGACCGGGATCGCAGAGGGAGCTGAGGAAGGGGGTGGCTGAACGGGAGAGAAGCAGGAAGTAGCGGCGGAGGCGGGGAGGGCGGCGGCGGCCGCGGCGGCGACTGCAGCGGCTGGAGCAGGGGCGAAACCGCCGGAGCTCGGCCCGCACTGCGAGCCAAACAAGTAAGCGTGCCCGGGGTAAATACCCGCCCTTGGCCCCGCCCCCGGGGGGGCGGGTAAATACCCCCGCCCCTCCCCCACTTGGTCAACTACCCCCTTCTCCGCATCGCCCCCCTGGGGCGGTCCTAGGGAGGCCGGGGCACCGTCACCATTCCTAGGGGCGGATGGACGAAACTCCCAGTCTGTTGAAAGCACGGCCCCTCGCCGGGTAACCGTGGAGGGAGGGTCGGGGTCTCCCAAGTCCTGGCGGTCCCAGCCCAAGAGGTGTCCGGAGCGCGGCCCAGGGGCTGGAGGCTGCGGGATGTCGCGACCTAAAATGGTGTCCGAGCCTGAGGGTGGAGGCGAGGGCCCTGGCAGGCCGGAGCGGCGCTGCACCCCGACTGGGCGCGGGGCAGCGTCCGGGCCCGGGCTGGACGCAGGCTCGCGCTCCGGGCCCCCGCGCGCCTCCGCTCACTCCCGGGTCTCGAGGGAGTCGCGGGAGTCTTCGGGCGGAGACTGCGCCGCCCAGGGAGGCGAGGGGAGGAGGTCGGAGTTGGGACAGACCCTGGCTGGAGAGTCTCGCAGATACCGTGGCGTCCCCAGTGCTGGCTTTCCATGCGCCTAACCCACTCCTGAGTGGTCCTGGGCCCGCAGGTGCTGCGCGGCAGCTCCCCAAGGGCTTAACCTGGCCGAGGCCTATCCTTGTCTTCTCTCGCCCGAGTGAGCCAGAGAAGCGCAGCAAGCCTCAGTTTCCCTCTGGCTTCTCTAGTGTGCACCCCGCCCCTTCCCGCAACGACGGACGTGCTCCAGTCGTCTGCCCTCGGCAGATGGCAGGGACTTAATTCCGCCCGCTGCTCAGCTTGGCTGCAGTCTAATCGCCCCCGGCCGCCAGCCCCTCGCCCTCCTCTGCGCAGCAGGCCCTGGGCCAGGGGAAGAGCAGTGGAGCACCCACCCGCCCCAGGCCAGTTCACCCTCTTCCTGTTTAGCCCCTTCCTTTGGCTTTTGGGGAAGAACAGAGCGGGGGTGGGGGCTGGAGCCCAAGAGACAGGGCGCAGCAGCCGCAGAAAGGCCTGGCCAGGGAGGTAAGGGAAGCGTCTTGGCCTTGAGCTCCTCTGCTTGGTCTACTGTCTGCGTCTGGCTGTCGGGTGACCTCTAAGTCCCTGGGACTCCAAAAGGGGAGTTGCTGGGGGGAGAGAGTTTGCAGATGTTTTCCCCCTAGTCTCCGCTGATCTGTTCTCCGCCATCCCTGAGTGAAATGTAGCCAGGCCTCTCCAGGTCAGGAGAGAGGCGGGCAGAGGAGGGCCTAGCAATCCATCAGGGGCAGAGGCAAGAGGAGAAGCGCTTTGTTTAAACCCACAGCCTGCAGAATTGGGGTGGGTGGGTGAGGAGTGGATTCCCCTTTCTTCCTGTATTTGGTACTCTCTCCTACCCCCATCTTGGTCCCAGCAATGCCAGCTGCCACCTGCTGGGACTATCTCCAGTTACAGTCTTAAGACTGGAAAGAGGTGAGAGAATGGCCATGGGAAATGGCTTGCAACCTGGGCAGGCACTGTGTAAGGGAGAGGCTTCTTCAGTTGCTTCTTCCTGGATCTGCATATACTTGTGGGAACAGACATGGGGCCCCCACAAGCTCCAGGCTGGCCTTGTTTTAATGACACATAAGTCTTGCGGGATATTTTTCTTTTTGTCCTGGGCAAGTTTGGGGTTGGGCAAGACTTCCTGGGCTACTGTTGCCAAAGGAAAATGAAAAGGGTAAGGAGTATGAGGTAGGGGATAAACTGGTGTGAGGAACTCAGAGCAGAAATGATAGGGGTGAGGGGGCCTGGCTTTTCCCCATTGTGGCAACTGTGCCAGCTGAGCTTGCACCCTGGAGTTTTGGCCCTGAGAGAGCAAGATGGGGAGGTAGGAGGGGCAGGCTCGGGGGGAGCGGAGGCACTCTAGGGAAGGTAGATGAGGGAGCACCAGGTGTTTATGACAGGAGAGGCCTAGTCTGAGGCCCTTGTGACTAGGCTCCTTGGGGTTTTCCCCTTGGTCTCTTTTCTTTGTCTTTTTCTGCTCCTGTCTGTGTCTTACTCTATCTTAGTTTCTTGGGCCTTTTCCCTGAGCCCACTTCTCTCTGTTAACCAAGCTGCGTTTCCAGATGCCAGTGAAGACCCAGGTGTACTAGACTTGACCTTACAATGACCCCTGACTCTTCTCTGATCCCAGCTCTAGATTTCCAGTGCTTATTCCGACCCAGCCCCTCCATGATCTGCCATGGCCTTGTTTATTTCAGCTGTGATAATTGTGTTCTGGATTCTGTCACCTTTACAATTTCATATGCTCAGAATAACCCTGTGATATATGGATTAATTGTGCCCTCTTTCATTCGAATGACAAAAGTTAGGGATTGGAGTAACTTGTTTATTCAACAGGCCATTGATAAAGCTGGACCTAGAATCATTTTTTGTGTCTTAGCTTAAGTCATGGAACCGTTGTACACGTGGTTTTTCAGCTCTCTATGGACAGTTAGGAGATCGTGAGGAGTGTGAATGGATTCCATGCTGCTTTGAATGAGCTTTTAAACCTACAGTATTGTGTTTATCCCCCTTAACAGTGGTTTCCATTAACTGATTGATTCTGTGCTGGGCAAGGAGGGGCTTAGGTGGTTTCAACCAGATACTCACTGAACTCCCTCTGTCTTGATTACCCTTACCTTGTGTATGTTTTTCTGACAAGTCTCTTTTCGTCTGTGTTCTCTAGATCTTGTTGTCTTTGTGGAATGTGCATACCACCTTTATTCCGGTTTAGGGTTTGGCAAACAAGTGCCTCCACCAACTCTAGGGTTTGCCCTGGGGTGAAGGTGTGCCCAGGTCAGACTGTGCATGGGTTCTGAGAGGGGTTAAGTATGGAGAGTCTGAGGGAGGAGGTACAGAGTTTCTGCTTCCAGAGAGCTCAGTTTCTCCCTCTTCTTCCTGTTTTCATTAGGTCTGGGGCCTGCTGCCATGGGAGACATGAAGACCCCTGATTTTGACGACCTCCTTGCCGCCTTTGACATCCCTGACATTGATGCAAATGAAGCCATCCACTCTGGGCCAGAAGAAAACGAGGGGCCAGGAGGCTCAGGGAAGCCAGAACCCAGCATCGGGGGTGAATCTGGAGAAGCAACAGCAGCAGCTGCAAGGGATGGCCCTGGGGTTTCAGCCCAGGCCGCTGACCATGGCCTGCCATCGGCGGATATCTCAGCAGTCAGCGTCATTGTCAAGAACACTGTGTGTCCTGAGCAGTCGGAGTCCCTGGTTGGAAGTTCAGGAGGGGAAGGGGCTCGGGCTGGGGGTACAACTAAGGAAGGGCCTGTGGGACCTCGTCTGATGCAGAATGGTTTTGGGGGTCCTGAGCCATCCCTTCCAGGAAACCCCCATTCTCCGGCTCCTCCCAGTGGGGGTATGTGGAAAGAAAAAGCCATGGAAGGCAAAGCTCCTTTGGACCTCTTTGCTCATTTTGGGCCTGAGCCAGGGGAGCACCCTGATCCCCTGCCTCCTCCTGCACCTTCCCCGCCCCGGGAAGGAGCTATGACCCCTCCTCCTTTCCCCTCTCCCTTTGAGCTGGCCCAGGAGGGTGGCCCAGCCCTGCCGCCTGCCTCTCCCGCACCACTGGGTGCCTTGAGGCAGGGTAGCTGCAGTCCACTTCCTCCTCGGAGCAGAGCTCGGCTAGGCTCGGGCTCTAGCCCTGAGGCTGCGGGCATCCCTGCCAGCTCGTCACCTCCCCCAATCGCTGGGGTGCCCTTCTTCAAACAGTCTCCCGGGCATCAGAGCCCTCTTGCCTCCCCAAAAGTGCCCAGCTGTCAGCCCCTAAAGGAAGAAGAGGAGGATCAGGGGCCGGTGGACAAGTCTCCTCCAGGAAGTCCCCAGAGTCCTTCTAGTGGAGCCGAGGCTGCTGATGAGGACAGCAATGACTCCCCTGCCTCCTGCAGCTCTTCTAGGCCCCTCAAGGTGCGGATCAAGACCATTAAAACATCCTGTGGGAACATCACAAGGACTGTAACCCGGGTCCCCTCAGACCCTGATCCTCCTGCCCCCTTGGCTGAGGGGACCTTCCTGGCTGAGGCTAACCTCCTAAAGCTGTCCCCTGCAGCTCCGATTCCTGAGGGTCCAAAGGTGGTGAGTGTCCAACTGGGTGACGGCACGAGGCTAAAGGGCACCGTGCTGCCTGTGGCCACCATTCAGAACGCAAGCACTGCCATGCTCATGGCAGCCAGTGTGGCCCGCAAGGCTGTGGTTCTGCCTGGGGGCGTCACCACCAGCCCGAAGACGGCTAAGAACGTGCTAAGTCTGGTGCCCCAAGCTCTGCCAAAGGCGGAGGGGCGGGCAGGGCTGGGGACAGGAGGACAGAAGGTGAACGGTGCCTCGGTGGTGATGGTGCAGCCTTCCAAGGCAGCCACCGTGCCAGGGGCGGGTGGTGGCACGGTGATCTCACGGACCCAGTCCAGCTTGGTGGAGGCCTTCAACAAGATTCTCAACAGCAAGAACCTGCTGCCTGCCTACCGGCCAAACCTGAGTCCGCCGGCCGAGGCCGGGCTGGCCCTGCCCCCAGCGGGCTACCGCTGCCTCGAGTGCGGGGATGCCTTTTCGCTGGAGAAGAGCCTGGCGCGGCACTACGACCGCCGGAGCATGCGCATCGAGGTCACCTGCAACCACTGTGCCCGCCGCCTGGTCTTCTTCAACAAGTGCAGCCTGCTACTGCACGCCAGGGAGCACAAGGACAAGGGGCTTGTCATGCAGTGCTCCCACCTGGTCATGAGGCCTGTAGCTCTTGACCAGATGGTGGGGCAGCCGGACATCATGCCCCTGCTGGCTGTCCCATCTACCCTTGGACCACCAGCCTTGCCTACCTTGGGCAAGGGTGATGGGGCCGTTGCCACCTCCGCCATTTCTACAGTTGCTGCTGAGGCCCCTCTGCTGCCGCTCTCAGCTGAGCCGCCTGCTGCCCCTGCCACCTCTGCTTACACATGCTTTCGCTGCCTGGAGTGCAAGGAGCAGTGCCGGGACAAGGCTGGCATGGCTGCCCACTTCCAGCAGCTTGCGCCTCCTGCCCCCGGGGCCGCCAGCAATGTGAGTTGCCTTTCACCTCCCTTCCCTGGGGAGGGCACAGCCGGGGGATAGGATGGAGGAAGGTGCGAGGAGAAGTAACGTGGGGGCAGCCACTCTTCCCCCAGCTTACCTGGTTTCTTCCCCCTTGACAGGTGTGCTCAACCTGCCCCATGATGCTCGCCAACCGCTGCAGCTTCAGCGCACACCAGCGCATGCATAAGAATCGACCTCCCCACGTCTGCCCGGAGTGTGGGGGCAACTTCCTACAAGCCAATTTTCAGACCCATCTCCGGGAGGCCTGCCTGCATTTCTCTCGCCGAGTGGGATACAGGTGCCTCACATCTCTACCTCCAGGCGCTTGCTGGTCTCATGGTTCCTAGCACTAACTTTTTAGATGGCCTCTCAGGGCCTCATCTTTTCTGTGCTCAATCCCTGGGCCCTGGTGCGCCGGCAAACATGGAGCAGGGCCCTCTCTGGAGCTCCAGCTCCGCCTCAGCAGACCTCCCCTAGGGACTGGGTCTCTGCAGCTCCCTCCTGTCTCCACCTTGCTCAGCTCCACTGCCAATTAACTTCTCAAAGCCTGGAGGAGGAGTGTGGGGGAGGGCCAGGGAGGGGGCCCACCTCACCACAGCGTCTCACATGTCCTCCCCAAAGGTGCCCCAGCTGCGCAGTGGTGTTTGGGGGTGTGAACTCCATCAAGTCGCACATCCAGACATCGCACTGCGAGGTTTTCCACAAGTGCCCCATCTGTCCCATGGCCTTCAAGTCTGCGCCCAGCGCCCATGCCCACCTCTACACCCAGCATCCCAGCTTCCTCACGCAGCAGGCCAAGTGAGACCTGGGACAAGGAGGAGGGGTGGGCCGGAGGGGGTTGGACCCTGTGGGGCAGGGTGTCTGCACTGTCCTCTGCCCACGCAGGATGATCTACAAATGCGCCATGTGTGACACGGTCTTCACGCACAAGCCCCTCCTCTCCTCACATTTCGACCAGCACTTGCTGCCCCAGCGTGTCAGTGTCTTCAAGTGCCCGTCTTGTCCTCTGCTTTTTGCCCAGAAAAGGACCATGTTGGACCATCTCAAGGTATAGGAGTCAAGGGCTGGAGGGGGGCGTTAGCTATGTTGACCTGATGCAGGGGGCACGTAACCGTCAGGGGGAGAGGGGAAATGAGGACTGTGGCAAAGCCCGCGCCTTCCCCACGACAGCTTTCCCCTTGTCTCTCTCACAGACCACCCACCAGCCGGGTCGCTTGGGAGAGGAGACTGCTGGGAAAGGGGCTGGGGATGCCCTTACAACCCCCAAGGCGGAGCCGGAGGAGCTGTCTGTGTCTCGCGGAGGAGCAGCTCCTCCTACAGAGGAATCCTCTTCATCCTCAGAAGAAGAGGAACCACCCAGCTCCCCGGAGCCCCCTCGTCCAACCAAAAGGCCCCGGCGGGACCTCGGGAGCAAAGGCACAAAGGGTGGGGGTGGGGGCCCTGGAGGCTGGACCTGTGGCCTTTGTCACTCCTGGTTCCCGGAGCGGGACGAGTATGTGGCTCACATGAAGAAGGAGCATGGCAAGGTGAGCCAGATGGGCTGGAGGGGCAATCTTGGGACTGTCCTGTGTGGCAGTGGGGCTGGGTCCTGGAGCCTGGCTCTGAGATTCCCCACCCCCTGCTCTCCTAGTCAGTGAAAAAGTTTCCCTGTCGCCTATGTGAGCGGTCCTTCTGTTCCGCCCCTAGCCTGAGGCGCCACGTCAGAGTCAACCATGAGGGTATCAAGCGAGTTTACCCTTGCAGGTAACCCTTTTCCTCTTAGCCTTTCTTTCTCCTGCCTAGCAGGTGACCTCCCAATTCCCTACCCCTGGCCCCTAAAGTACTTTCCTACCTGTTGAGTGGACCGAAGGTTGAGACCTCCCTCTACTCTGGTAGTCCCCCTTCTCCCGAGCCACTGGCCTTGGTCTCTGGGCTGTGCCCTTGGCACCCACCCTGCCCACTGTCCCCTTCTAGGTATTGCACAGAGGGAAAACGCACCTTCAGTAGCCGCCTGATCCTGGAGAAACATGTCCAGGTCCGGCATGGCTTGCCTCTTGGGGACCAGTCTCCTGGCCGGGGGAGTATTGTGGTCCGGGGTCCCGGTGCCAGAGCCCAGGTAGGCAGAGGCCCTGTGTTAGGGCTGTGGGAGTGGGAATTTGCAGTTAGAGACTCTGGCCTCCGAAAGTTAGGCTGGGGGTGCCAGGGTCACTGGGGGTGATTGGGAGGCCCAACCTTGCTTCACTATCTTCTCCAGGGGCCAGGACGAAAACATCGCCAGTCCTCTGATTCTTGCAGCGAGGAGCCTGACAGCACAACACCTCCAGCCAAATCCCCCAGGGGTGGACCTGGATCGGGAGGCCCCCTTCGCTACCGGAGCAGTAGCTCGGTGGAGCAGAGCCTCATGGTGGGGTTCAGGGTGGATGGTGGGACCCAGCAGTGCCTCGACTGTGGCTTATGTTTTGCCTCCCCTGGCTCCCTGAGCCGGCATCGCTTCATCAGCCACAAGAAGAAACGGGGTGTGGGTAGCGCCAGTGCCCTGGGCCTGGGGGATGGGGAGGAAGAAGCACCCCCTCCATCAAGATCTGATGCAGAGGCGGGAGATTCACCCTTGCCTGTTTCTGGAGGCCCACTGACCTGTAAGGTCTGTGGCAAGAGCTGTGACAGCCCTCTCAACCTCAAGACCCATTTCCGCACACACGGCATGGCGTTCATCAGGGCTCGGCAAGGGGGCAGCGGGGACAACTAGGCCCTGGACCTGGACTGACTGTCCCCTCCCTCTTCCTGGGAGCCTGGGTCACTGCTGCTGCCTAGTCCCCAGGTTGGGGAGTTTCATTATAATTCACATTTTGTTCTCTCCCAAACCCCCCCGAGACAGCAAACTTGAGCATTAGTTATTTGCGGTCCCCACTCTGGGTTTGGCCCTTGGGTCCTAGTAGAGCGGGACCTCCATTCCTCCTTTCTTAGCCCAACACTAATTTTGCTCCTGCTGCAGGCCCTGTGTGGGACTGGGGGTGGGAGGACAGGACTTTCTTAAGACCTGCTGGGTGGGTCCAGGGAAGGACCAGTGCCCGGGCAGTCTGGACACACTCCGCAACCCTTGCAGGCAGACTTCGGGCCTGGCTCTGCCCTGACACCACCCCTTAGACTCCCTGGCACTTGAGCCCCTGACCCCTACAGTGCCTTTCACTTGCTTCCCCCACCCCAGAAATCTAAGGGGGTGGTAGGGACGAGTCCTGTCAAGGAGGGCCCAGGGAGAGGAGGGGACAGGTTCTCAGGAATCCTTTATTGTAATAATACTAACAGTGGGGGAAATTGGAGGAAGAAAACCAGACCATTAAAACTGCTTGTGGTTTAATCTCCGTTCAGGCTCTTTTTATGTGATTGGGACAGTGGATTTGATGGAGAGCCTAAGAGTCAAAAGTGGGGAGACCTTTCTCTGGAAAGAGGTGGTACTGACTGAGGGGCAGGGAAAAAGTCTTCCTCCACTTTGTTCTTTCTGTGTGCTGCCTTTTGTCCTGGACAGAGGCATCTGTTTAGTCACCCCCGTTGTTCCCCAAAATACAAACCAGAAATAACACAGATGGCTAACTAAGGACTTTATTTCAAACAAAAATTAAAAATAAAAAATTGAGAGCTATTTCCCTGGGTGTGGGGAAGGGATCAGGGCAAGGAATTCCCTGTGGCTAGGCCAGTACCCTTGTACTGGAGGGGTTGTGATAACCCTTCCTGGCCCCTGTGACAGGGAACCTCAGCCAAATACACGACCCTCTGCCAGAGCCCACCCACCAAGGGGAACGTGGGGTAGGAATCAGTCCCTGGGAGGGAACAGTCAGGCAGCAGCATGGCCAAAGGCGAACCACAGGATCAAGTCCTAAGTACCAAGAACCCACTCTTCCCCTTCCTGGGACCAGAACAGATTGGGAAGATGGCCTGTAGAAAGAATCCCAGGCCCTGGCGAGAAGGAAGGCCCGGTGTCCTCAGATTGATCACCTCTGTTCTCTGGAGGGCGGCGAGTCCTGGAGTCTGTCAGGTGGTAATACTAACACCACTGTGGGCAGGGAAGCCCCAGCAAGTCTGGACCCCACAGCTGGCTCTCCCACCCCCCTGGCAAGCTCTATCACCACATGATCCTTTGTATTTCTTGCCTTCCATTTCCCTTGGGAGGATGGGTAGGTGGGGTTTCCTGGTTTGGAATTTTTCCCAGGGAGGGTCCCCCTGAATGCCCCACCACTCTGGGGCCTGAGAAAGAGGATGTCACATGATGCCATTGGTGAGGTACTGGAAGCCGTCGTAGAGTTTGGTAGTGATAGACCGCATGCTGCCGTCCACCATCTGCTCCACTAGCAGCTGGAGCTGCTCCTCAGTCATGCTCATGTGGAACCTCTCCTTGAGGTTGCGGATGGTGCTGGAGCCATGGAAGCAAGGAAGCTGAGAACCTGGTGGAGGCAGTGAGGGCAGAGGGTCATGAGTGGGGAGGAGGAAGGGGCAATCGTAACAGCTGCAGCAAGTACCCTAGAGATCCCTGAGTGTGTGGATGCCATTCTGCTGGGGCAGAGAAGGAACTGGCGGGAAGCCCTGTCTTAAGCCCATCTTTGCCCCACACTCCTTAACCCCTCTAGAGGGCAGAGGCCCAACACCACATCTCCCCCAGTGCGGCTGCAGCCTCAGGACCCAGAGGAAGGGCTGGGAAGAGGTTCTAGGGAGCGGGCCCTGAGCTGGGCACTTATCTGGTTGCAGGGTTCTGCCTATGCTACGTCTGACACTCACAGATGACCCGGGCCACCGTCATCATGGGGCCAGACAGGGATGCTCCTGAGCAACGGCGACAACCTGCGGGGTGGGGGCAGGGATGGGGAGGAGACTGGCAGCTTAGACTGGGTGTGCACTGTGGCCGTAAGGAGGGTGTGGGGACAAGGGCCCGGAGGGCTGGGAGAGGAGGGACCTAGACAAAAGACTACAGGTGACCAGGCAGTGAGGATGTAGCCCAGTGAGAGTACATAAAGATGACAGATGGAAGGGTGAGTATCAGGAAGGGAAGAGGCCTGAGGACAAGGCAATTGGAGGTCAAAGTCCAGTAAGGAAAAAGTGGTGACTGAAAACAGTAGCTGGTCAGGAGCTGAGTGATAAGAGGAGACAGAAACTCAAGAGTTGGCAAGGGATGGGGAGATGGGAAGGGACCAAAAAGCCAGAGATGGGACTTCTCTCTGACTGCCTAGTTGGTGGTTTCTGGGGCCTCCGCCCATCTACCCCAGGACCTAGCTCTGTCAGGAGGCACGTCTTGAAAGAGAAATAAGAGCACGGGATCGGAGCTGGAAACTCCGGGAACCCCTGCCCACCCAAAGTCCTGAGGTGGAATGAACTGCTTGGAAATTCCATGCTGGGCACCACCCTAACCCCAAACCCCTGGCCTCTCCCCAGCCCCACCTTGCTGCATGATCTCCACAATCTGCACCACTTTGTCCATATGTTTCCGAGCAGCAATCAGCCCCTGCAGCATCAACATTTTGTAGTAGTTGAACATGTCACCATCCAGGCCACCCATGACCTAGGAGGAGGGGAGAGAGTTGTGGGTACAATGGGGCTCAGCATCCCAATAGGCAGCCAGAACTTCCTCCATGAGAGCAAACATGCCAAACCCCATTACTTCCCTACTCTCTCAATAGGCAAGAAGCCTCCAGGACTCTCCTGACTTACTGTCATATTTGTTCTGTTCATCCCTAATTTGGGGGGAGCCCATCAACTCCCCCACCTACGACACAGAAAGAACACAGTGAGGCACCTCTCCTTCCTGACTCACATCCACAAACTCTGTGGTCAGCTTAAAGGCTGATGTCTCAAAGCCCAGGTTTCGGGGTGAGCTGGACAGGATGAAGCCGAAGTCAATGTGGATGATGTGGCCTTCTGCGTCCAAAAGGATGTTCCCATTGTGTCTGAGGAAGGGGCACAGGAGAGGAAGAGGCAACACGCTGGTCACATGATACCCGGCAGGGGAGTCTCCTGCTGTGTTTCCTGTTCCCTCTGGGTCCAACCTCCGAGGACCCAAAGCTAGTAGCAGAAACACAGAATCAGAAAAGTAACTGCTAACAAAGGCTGCGGGGTCTGAAATCACTATTATCGACAACTTAAACAGTTTAAGAGTATCCCAATTTTCCAAAACTTACACTGATCCCAATCTAGCAGAAAACCCAGCAAGGGAAGAAGGCCCCTGAGGCTCCAGCCAGCTGTCAGAGAGGCCAAACAGCTGGCTCAGAGAAGGCCTCCTGTCAGCTGTATTTCATCTGTGACTGCCATTAGCCCAAGTGTTCAGAGATCCACCAGAAGGTAGTAGCAGGCTGGGAGGAGCTTAAATGTACAATAGTGTGGGGGCTTCAAGGGTAAGTTTAACTATCTGGCCAAGTCACTACAGTAAGAAATCTCAGTCTGCATTACCACAGGCCAGCTGCAGGAAGTTACAGGAAGATGAGTCCAGGTCTTCGTGATTCCCACAAGAATGGCCAGTAGGAGGAGGAACAATGAGCACACTAAGTATGTGAGGCCCAGCCCTTCAGGACAACCAATCTCAGTGCCTACAGAGGCTTTGTTAGGCTGAGTCAAGGTCTGGGGGCTACCTTCTCTAGGGTTGGTCTGACCAGACAACAAAGTGGGGACAGAAAAAACCCAGTTCCACCCAGTCCTTTCTACTCTGGGGAAGCACTACAACTTGAGCCACTAAGGCACAATCTTGAGATCCAGAAAGGATCTAGAGGTCTTAGCTCTCATTTTACAGATGAGGAAACAGGCCCTAAGAGAAATACTTAGTTGCCAAGGTCCCAGGCCAGCGAGGGCAGTGTCTTTCTTTTCTTACTGCCAGAGATAGTTAGGGATTCCTTCTGAAGCAGTTAAGAGATTTTTTAAAAATCCTCATGGGAGGATTTAAAAGCAACACTTTTTCGTTGCTTTTAGAGAGAGGGGGAGGGAGGGAGAGAGAGGGAGACATCGTTGTGAGAAACACTGATGAGTAGTTGCCTCCTGCATGCCCAGCTGCAACCCAGGTATCTGCCCTGACCAGGAATCAAACCACAACCTTTCAGTTTAGAGACTTCACTCCAACCAAATAAGCCACCCCAGACAGGGCTGAAGCAGTTAAAGAGATCTTAAACCTGCTTCCAGTTTGGAGTCCTGTGCATTGTTGCCAGTGTTTTCCATGAGCTGATTCCATTCATGGATTGACTACATCTATTCTCTTCTCAGTTATTATGAAAGGTTTCTCAGTTGCCTATTCCACGCACCCCCTGCCCCCCGCCACGCACACACACTTTAAAGGATGGACTCTCATCTTCCACACAAATATCTCGTTTCCAAAAGGAAAGCCCAGAGGCCTAACTAGCGCACCTGCTTTATTTGCTGCCACCCATTTACTCAATTCTGTTGCTCAGTTCTAGGATCTACAGGCCCTCGATTCAATATCCTAACTCTTCAGGGACAGACAGTCTAAAGCTTGCAACCAAATTCCTTATAAATAATTACATTTGCCAGCCCTGGCTGGTGGCAGAGTGGGTAAGGTGCTGGCCTACAAACCCAAAGGTCACTGGTTTGATTCCCAGCCAGGGCACATAACCAGGTGGCAAGCCAGGTCTCCAGCCAGGTCCGCAGCTGGAGGCAGGTGAAAGGCAACCACACATTGATGTTTCTCTCCCTCTCTACCTCCCTCCTTTCCCCCCACTCTAAAAATAATAATAATTACATTTGCCTTCAGCCCTCAAATGCAAAGCCTCCTTTGGGTTCAACTGTGGGGCTGACCAGGTGAAATGAGTATAGGGTCTCAAGGCCCCCCGACCTTCATAGGAAACACCTGTCTGCAATTAGTTTCAACCTAAGAATGTCAGGCTATGCAGGCACTTAACCCTCTGAATATTCTGGGGATATATATGTCCCAAAAGTCAAATGGAAAGGGTTAACAGATGCTAGAGTCCTGATAAGCTACTGTTAGCTAGCTCTTGAAGTGCAACCATGTTACTGGGGCTCTGGAAGCTCAGAACACCGTACTCTGCCTTCCTAGGGCAGCTGCTCTATGCCCAGTGAGAGGAGTTACTCACAGGAGCACTTGAGGGTGCTGCTCTAAGTCACTGCTTGGGTGAACTTATCTTTGTACAATATGTTGCTCACCTATGTGTGAAGCTGGGCCTCATATGGGTCATATGATATTGGAAATGACAGCTCTGGACAAAGCAATAAATACTTAAAAGTTTTGAAAATCCTATGTTGGAATAGGGAGACATTTCAGGGTTGGGAGTTTCAACTTTACCTCCACCATGCTTATCATATCCATCTCCTTTCTGTTCTCAGCCACTACCACCCCACCTAGGTCAGGGCTTATTACCTCCCATTTTGTTGCTAAAGATCTAACTATATCCATCCTTACCCTCAGTGCCATGGGGTACACTCAGAGACTGGGTCACATGATGTCTCCACCTACAAATAAAACTCTCATTCTCATCATGCAGGCCCTTCTAATCTGGTCTCCGCTTACATGTCTGACATCACTGCCTACTATTCCCCTGCCAGGCAGCAGAGTGCAAACTTCAATCACACTCATGTGTTTGTCTTCCTGGTGCATACTTCCCCCCAGCTTTCTCTGCTCTCATTCTCTTTCCTCCTTCAAGAGCCTGCCCACTCAAACTCTTACTTCTCCCTTAAATCCTTCACCCTACTACCTGTCAGTCTGTCTTCTTGGCTTAATAGCACATGAACATGTCTATCTCTGCTTAAAACATGATGTTTGTTTCATCTTTTACATCTTGGCAACGGAAGATAAGTATATAAGAACTACATGAAGGGACAGAGAGAACCCTAGAAAAAAGGTTAAGATGAGGGACAGGAATTTACCTACCTGTCCTTGACTTGTAGCAGGTAGCAGACCAAGCAGTAGCCAGCACAACTTTGCACGAAATTGCGCTGGGCGCTGAGGAATGCCTCAGTGGTATAACTGCCATGCTCCTGCAGGAAGTAATCAAGCAAGGAGAGCTGTGACTGTTTCTTCACTTGGTGGATGGACACAGCGTTGACCACTGGTTCAATCATGCCACTGTCGGCCGAAATCACAAGAATCTTATATGGCTTGATCCACAGGGGCACTCGTTCCTGTTCCCAAATGGACTGTGAGGAGACAAAGAAAACATTGGGACTATCATCTTCATTCAAATTGGGGCGGGAGGCTCAAGCCCTGCTCTGTCCTCTGGACAGTTCCCAGCCTTGGATTCTAGGCCATCAAGTGAGTAAAACCCACTGAGGATCAGGGAGTTTTTAAAGAAAGTCCAGAGCCTGACAAGACTTAGGGAAGTATGTGGGAAAAGGCATCTTGTATATATGTAGAAAGCACCCAAAAGCCAGGGAGAACAGGAAACCACACAAGCAGCGAGAGTGGGAGCTATTAATTCAAGTTCAAAGAATAGGGAAAAGATGGAAAAGGATTTAGGTCCACAGATTGCTTCCCTAGAAAATGAAAAATATTTATATAAAGAGCAGGTGGAGCTGCTGGCAGGTGACCAACCCAGATGCTCAGGGGATTGATATCTCAGCACACAGCAATCCAATTATGAAGACCAGATGAAGTTATTAAGTTTTTACTGCATTTACTGGGGTGACATTGGTCTCTAGTGTACATCATCTGCATCTTGTATTGTGTTCACTACCCAAAGTCAAGTCTCCTTCCATCACCATTTATCCCCCCTTTGACCCTCTTCTACCTCCCTCCACCCCTCTTTCTCGCTGGTAGTCACCATTATTGTTGTCTGTGTCTATGAATTTTCCAGACAGGAGTTTTGACTAAAGGACAAAACTTCAGGCCAGCGCCCTGAAGTTCGGTGATCAGAGTAACTGCAAACCACAAAAGGGCCACAAGAGGTCACTGTGGAACTACTTTCATGGTTGTACTTTCCCCGGATGAACACTGCAGGAGCAGCATCAGCTTTAGCCTAATCCTCACCCAGTTTAGACCTGGGCCAGAAGCTGATTCTCAGTCGAGTTTCTTGCAGAGCCACCTGTGTGGCCACCTCAGGTGGGCTGCAGTTGCTGAGTTCCCCTTCTTTCTCCCTCTTTTGAGTTTTCCTTTTTCTTAAGAATCTTTTTAATTAAAAATTATTAAAAATGTTTTTATTGTATTTTTTTCCCTTTACCATTTAGTCCCCTTATAAACCTACCCCTCCTTTTTACCTGCAGTTGCTTCAACACCTGGAAAGCCAGCAGCTCCTGCCGAAGATCATCCCCACACTTGACAATGACTGATAGAAGCCGCCAATTGGGGAGATGGCCATAGGGGGAGCCCTCTCTGATCCGCCTGTGTAGAGAAGCAACAGGTGTCCAAGGGTGATGCCAGCCGATAGAGAGAGAGCCTCTACCAAAAATCCAAATCAAATTCCCCATGAGGAAAGGGCTCTTGGACTGCCTGGGAGCATGATGGGTTAGTGGGGGCCAGTGTGGTGGGCAATGGGAAGGGCTATGAGTGCCTGCAGTTGCCTCCAAGCTCTGAGAGGGCTAGAGCCCACTCTCTCCCCTCCAACTCACCGCACTTTCTCCTGCCAGGGTTCTTTGAGAGCAACTGCAGAAGGATCTTCTGGGTCTCGTTTGAAGGCTGTGGGTGTGTGAGCCAGCTGCTCCGAAAGCCGTCGTCTAGCAGGAAGAAACTATATCATTTGCTTGGAGAAGTTACGCCAGAGCCTAACATCCCTGTATATGGCAGCATTTCCTGCACTGTTTCCTTGATTCTAGGCGCACACAGACAGAAACCTGGGCTGAGGGACTCCTGGAAGGAAACATGCCACTGATACCTTTTCGCTAAACTGGTGATTTGAAATGTTAAAACGAAAATTACCAGGCCCTTCCCGTTTCTTTACTTATATTCTGTTTCAGAAGAGCTGTGGCTCCAGCATCTGCATTTCAACAAGGTCTCCTCCCTCTCCCCTGATCCTGGCATGTGCAGTCCTCAGACTGACTGAGAAACCAGCTCTAATTCCTCCCTCTGGTGCTTGCACCCCTTTGGAGTCCTTTTAACATTTAGTTTCCTTCTGTAGCAGCCCAGTAACTTCTCTACCTGCATGTTCACTGCCTCAAGTTTGGTGGCCTCAGAACAAGAACAGAGTAAAGAGAGAGAAGGGAAAGACACAAGCTGACATAAAGGAGGAGGACAAAGAGAGGCAGTACCTTAAAGGGGGATGAAAAAAAGGGACAGTGTGATCTGGCCATACCGGATATCCCCTGCTGCAATAAACACAGGTTCCTTGCTCTCCTGGCTGGTGATGCTGTCCACGGAGAACTGGGAGATGTTGTCACAGCTGTTGGTGTGCACTTCAGGGAGCTGGAGAGAGCAGGGTATGGCAAGTCAGAGGCACCAGGCACAGGTCTGGCGCCTTTCACCTCCTCCGAAGATCTCCCTGTGTATTTGTCATTGGCTTGTCATGATCATCCCTCGCTTCCTGACTCCGCTTCCAAAGGCCTCCCCTGGTTATACATCATCCTGATCACTTAGACCTGAAACTGCCTAGGTGCCCACACAGGCCCTACAGTGGTGTTTCTCAAAGCATGAACTACTTGCCTCAGAAATACCTGAAACACTGCTAAAACCAGGTTCCCATTTGGCATCATGAATCTGGATTAGAATTACTGGGAACGGATCTGGAAGTATGAATTTTTAACAAGTTCTCGAGAAGGTTTCCAGCACACTTAAGTTTGCAAACCACTGCTGTGACCATCGCAGAAAGTAGAACTTTCAGTTTTATACTGAGGGCTTTCCAAGGCTGGGGATGCATCCTCTCTTAGGATCCAGAAAAGACTCTCTCCACTTCTTCAATTTACCCTTCCCTTCTCCCTAGATCAAGTCCTTTCTTTCAGTTTCCTTTGTACCACAGCATTTCTCCTCAACTCCATTCATCACATATTGCACTGCCTTTTTGTGTATCTTATACATTTTTTTCTTAAATTCTGTGTCTAATCTTCCCAACTGGACTGTAAACACAGGATAATGTTTCTTTCTATTTTATTATTTATTTAATTTTATTTTACATTTTATCTATTATTTCCAGAGAGAGAGGAAGGGAAAGAGGCAGAAAGGAAGAGAAATATTAATGCATGGTTGCCTTTCATCTGCCTCCAGCTAAGAACCTGGCTGGAGATCTGGCTTGTAACCTGGTTATGTGCCCTGGCTGGAGAATAGAACCAGTGACCTTTGGGTTCGCAGGCCAGCGCCTTATCCACTGCGCTATCAGCCAGGGGTGTCTCTTTTCATTTATTTTTAAAAGATTGTATTTATTATTTTTAGAGAGAGGGGAAGGGATAGAGGCAGAGAGGGAGACATCAATGTATGGTTGCCTTTCACCTGCCTCCAGCTACGGACCTGGCTGGAGACCTGGCTTGCAACCTGGTTATGTTGCCCTGGCTGGGGAATCGAACTAGCGACCTCTGGGTTCACAGGCCAGCGCCTTATTCACTGAGCCACCAGCCGGGGCTTTTTCTTTCATTTTAAAGTTTATATTTACTTTCAGAGAGAGGGGAATGAAGGGAGAAAGAGGGCGAGAACATCAATGTGAGAGAGAAACATCAGTTGGTTGCCTCTCGTATGCCCCCAACCAGGGACCTGGCCCACAACCCAGGCATGAGCTGATTGGGAATCAAAATAATGACCTTTCCGTTCACAGGCTGGTGCTCAATCCACTGAGCCACACCAGGTAGGGTGAGAGTCTCTTCAGAAAGTGAGATCTGGTTGTCACAGCACTACATAAATCCTGTTCTGGCTCCTTACAACCACAAAATAAAGTCTAACTTTCTTTCCATAGCTTATAGGATCCCTCCTCCAATCTGGCCCATGCTGGCCTCTCCAGCCTCTTTTGTCACCATTTCTCAACCACATCATACAAAATTTCTTTCAGTTCCTAAGATGAGCCAAAGTCTGTCTCCCAGACCTAGCACATGTTATTTCCTTTGCCTGGAATACTGTCCAGCTAATGCATACCCATTTTCAGGTCTCGGCTGAGATATTACTTCCTCCAGGAAATCTTTTGGGGTGTGTCCAACCCCAAGCCAACCTCCAACCATCAGGTGCTACCATAATTCCCCATTCTCTCCAGCATAACCTAGATCACACCATACAACTACCTGCTGACTAGTCTTCTACTCTCGCCTATTAGGTCAGAAACCCCTTGCAGGCAGGATCCCGGTCTTGTTTACCAGCACAACGCACTCAGGGCTGGCACAAAAAGGCCCTCAATAAACACTTCTTCAATGAATGAATAAATATGTAAGTTACCATTCTCTGTTTTCCTAAGATAACTTTACATAGCAGGTATTCAATAAAGACTTCAATTAATTTCCCTCACTCCCCTCAGCTTAAAAGTTCCTCCTTACATTCATTCATTCATTCATTTTTTTTTTTTTTTTTTAAGATTTATTTTTAGAGAGAAGGGAAGGAGAGAGGCAGAGAGGTAGAGAGACATCAATGTGTGGTTGCCTTTCACCTGCCTCTAGCTACAGACCTGGCTGGGGACCTGGCTTGCAATCTGGATATGTGCCCTGGCTAGGAATTGAACCAGCGACCTTTGGTTCACAGACCGGTGCCTTATCCACTGTGCCACCAGCCAGGCCTCCTTACATTTAATCTAAATCCCTCCCATAGGAAAATGAGCTCTCTCTGAATCCACTCCAGACTAGAGTTGTTCAGAACTTTCCCCTTTCATACCCAATACTACCTACCCCTCTCGTTTGGGCTCTTGCCTCAGCCTGCCTCAGGGTGTGTTGTCTTGTCTCAAATATATTGGAAGCTCCTGGAGAATAAGTGTTGTGTCCAGTATTACCTCCTTGAGCTCCCTCACCTCCACCTGCAGCTCGCCTATGTCATCCACTGACCAGGCCTCATCGTCGTTGTCATAGTTGGGCACAGTGCTGAAGCTCCCTGCCCGCTGCTCATGGGTGATACCACATTCGGGCAGGTTCTCTACCGACCGTGTGCTTCGGATTCGGTTCTCAGGGATCCGGGCAGGGACATTGGTAGTATCGAAGTTTTCACATTCAAGGACTTCCACATAGATCAGGTAGGGAGCCTGGGGGAAAGTGAGAACAATGTTTGCAATTCACTTGCACTGCTATCCCCCAAATCTCAACTCTATTAATGCAGTTGAGTTTTACCAACCTTGTCCTTGGAGTTGAGGACAACAGCCTGTGTGTGGGGCACACGGACCACGTGGTGGTCAAAGCCAGCAGTGGGCAGCCAGACTCGGGCAGGAAGCTTATGGTTGAGCAGGGAGAGCTCTGAGATCAGCCGCTGTGTTTTCTGCTCCTTGGTGGGGAGTGTGGCCAATCGCTTGCCAATCGCCATCAGGGACTTGATGAATTCTCGCTCAGGAGCCAGTCTGATAGGCTACAGGAGGTCAGGGTGAAGTAAAAGATGAAGAAACCATAGTAAAAAGTGGCCCACCTATTCAGTCACTCCTGGCCATGCAGACCAGGGTCCCAGTATCTGGAGAACTCTAGGAAAGGAGCTACCATTTAGCCCTAGTAGGAGATCTTACCCGACCCTGGCAAATTGAATTGGGAACAGGTCAAAGAGCCAGCACAATCCTTCTCCGTAGGCTGTTTATTGAGGGTAAAGGAGTGTGTGAATCTAGGCCATTGGGATGCAACCCTCTTCTCCTGGACTTTAATTCCTTAGGAAACATCCCAAGGCTTTAAGATGGGTAAGGGTCAATATCCAAAGAGGGTCCTGCAGAGAAGAGCTGCTTACATCTAAAGTGCTTCACCCATCTTGAGAATAGGGGTGTCCCTTTCCCCACCTGGATCCTTGAACTGGGGTTCTGCCAGGGCCCACAGGGCTCGGGAGGGGAGTTCTGAGTCGGTATTTCCCCTTTCAAAGGAGGATTCACTCCATTCAAATGATTTTGTTGCTTTACATAGCACCCCCCCTGGATACCCAATGATCTCTCATAAGAGGCAGTGCACATGCAGGGGATGAGAGGATGAGAGGATGAGCAGATTTGGAACTATTAACGGAATGATCAATGGAGAAAGGAAAAGCAGATGGAGGAAGGCTGGTGTGGGCAGGTGGGAAGGGAAAGTAATAGCTCCTTTCACTTAACGGCCCTTAAAGGCCTGTCTCTTTCTATGATTCCTGCTTGCATCCTTTCCCCCTATCTCTCAGGACTGAGATCCTCATATTGACTCGCTGTTCTGAGCCTGGCTTCGCACGCCGGGTACTTCAGTCATTCCCAGAAAGGGCAAAGTCAGTCTAGGAGTGTGAGATGGGAGTGAGGGAGAACATGGACTCTGCTAGATATGAGGAGGGGTTCTTTTTCCTAAGTCCTACCACAAGGAACATTTGATCAAGACAGCCACCCAGCTCCCCATCCCACCTCCCCTCAGCTAGATAAGAATAGCATCTCCTCCATTCATAAAAACAGTATTTCACTCGCCAGGCTTTTCTCTCCCTCTCTGTGTGTCTTGCTTAGTTTTCTGATTGAGAATTTCTACCCTCACTCCCTCAAACTGCAAAAAAGAGCTTCTTTTGACAGCTAGGCAGTACCAGGCCCACTTCTGCACATGTGCAGAGCCAGGTTCAAAGGAACAGTTTGTCACTTGGACTCTGCCCCACAGGTGGCTGGCTCAGGGACCCACACAATAATGTAACAGGGTGTCTCAATCAGTCACCAATGCTTTGGGAGGCAGAGGTGAAAAGAGATACAGGAAGACAATAGAACTAGGCTTCTGTGGCCCCTGGAAATATCCCAGGGGCCGAACAGAGAAAGAGAAAGAAAGGAAGAGGACTCACTTCTTCATTCATCCTGATCCCCTTAATCCATCCACTCAGGTGGCAAATGATCACTGTCCCAAGGATCCTCCAACCCAACCAATTCCATCATCTTAGATTAGAAAAGGCAGAATTCCTTCCCACCTTCAAATCAGCATTTGGGTAGAGGGTTCCTATGTTACATGAGCATGTTGGAAATGTGACCCCAGGCCTCCAGAGACAGGCTCTGCCACATGGGAGGAGACAGGAATCATGATTGAAGGGATTAGCACAGAACAGAGAAAACTGATTGGGTAGACAAATCAAAAAAAAAAGTGAAAAAAAAAAAAAAAAAAATCATCCACTCCCAAAGGGTCCAGCATTTCCTCTCACGTCTCTGCCCAACAACAAGGTCTGAGACCCTGTGGGACCAGAGGGTCAGGGGTTAGTCCGGAGGCAACAAGAAAGGAGAATGACGATTAAGGAACATCCTGGGCAGGGAGCTGAGAAAGGGAAGAACTCAGACCTGGAAGAAATGTGGTTGAAGCTAAAAAGAAAACGGGCTGTGGGGAGGTAAAACTTTCCTTCAGGCCAAATCCTACTTGCTTTTGGAATCAGTTCACCCAGCACAGGGCCTCACATTCAGAAAGCGCTGAATAAATATTTGATGGTCTGATGGCAGAAGCCATGGGGAAAGGGTCCTGGGTGGGAGAAACTGGATCCTGGGGGGTCTCTGCCAAGCAGTTCTTGGCATCCATCCAGGGATAAATTCTGCCTCTCCCAGCTGCTTGCTCTAGAAACCCAGGAGCTGGAGGCTGAATCATACTGCATCCCAGCTGTCCTTGGGAAAAGGATCAGCTGAGCCCCACTGAGCCTGGGCTCAGGGCACTGGTGACAGGCAGGAGACTCCTCCAGGTCTGGTAGGCCTGGGAGAGGAAGGAGCTGATCTCCCACGGAAAAAGGCACCTTTTAACTCCAACCTTGGCCTGGGGACGGAGAGGAAATGCGGCCATGGGGGGAGCCTGCCACCCAGTCCCAGCCTGGCCCCACTTACGGAACTGAATGAATTATCAATACTCTCGTTGCTGGAGGAGAGCTCCTGGGAAAAGCCAGAGGGCAAAGGGAGAAGGAGGGGGCAGGGAGGGAGAGGAAAGAGACAAAGGCAAAGAATTTAGGTCCAACATGGATCATATCTGCTTTGCTTGTGTAGCTTTACCTTTCTGCTTTAATGAAAGAAAGTCAACCCAGAAACGCAACTTGCCCAGATTTTTGACACAGTGGGAGATGCTGGAAGGCTAGATCAGACCTTGAGGTCAGAGGGTTGAAGAGACAACAGCCTGTTTTTCACTTTCTTCCCTTCTATTCTTCCAAGAATCCTGCTTCTAAGACAAAATCCTAAAGATGGGGCCCTTAGGGAGGTAATAATTCTGCTCTCAACCAAACCTTTCCCTGTGGAGATCACCATAGAGGGACCAAATTTAACAAGCTGCATGTCCCTCGTATTAAATGGAAACTGCTCCTCCAGCTTCTTTGAAACATCAAGGAGGAAGCAGAAGAGCCACACTTTCAGTACCAGGTATATTTCCTCACTAATCAGTATTATCACCCTGGGAAGTCTCATCCCAACCTTGGCTCATGTCACAAGGGGTACCACATACCCACAAGTATGAAACCTCTGGTCTAAATGCTGCTGGAGTAAAGGGTGAATACCATTCCTATCTATCAAACTCCTCCCGCCCCCCTCATCCCTTCCTATCAGATTATTTCACGTGGCAATTAGTGTTCGGCCCTGATTTGGGAGCTGGATTCTAGCTGACTTCATCTGAGAAAGCTGGACAGCTGAGCAGCAGCTGTCCTAGCCCCAGCCCAGAGTGGGTATCTAAGCCTCACCCATCCCTGTGTCTTACTGGGCTCCAGTGAGCAAAATGGGGGAGGGCCAGTGGTCAATCTCATTCAGTGGCTCTGCTGCAGCTGTGCACAGGCCCATCCTGAGTTCTGTGCAACACACTCTCCTAGAGCAGGGAGAAAGGGTAACTGTGCAAGAACCTGCAGTAGGGGAGGGGCCTGGACTTTAAGAGACAAAATCCTGGGAGTTCTCAGGGCAGGAAGGCAGCAGTCCTCGAGCTTCTACTCTATCATTAGCATTTCAAGACTCCTACTTAATTCAATTTCCTGCTAGTTCTATTCTGACTGGAGGGCCTAGAGTCAGGCCCCTCCCAGAAGAATTTAGGGAGGCACTTGGAGGAAGAAGCCAAGGCAACAACTCTTTTGCTTTGGGTGGAGGTGGGAGGGAGAACAAAGGCAGTGAGGATACCAGAATCTATTATGACTTAGTGGTTCAATTTCTACCCATGAGCTGGGATAGGAAGGAACAGTAGGTAGGATACTGGCTCCCTGAGCAACACTCCAGCCGATTCTCTCACAGACAGGACCTGTCTGACTCATTAACAGCCTTGGGGGAGGGGAGGTATATCATGGCCAGCTCCTCTTCTACTCTGTGGACTTGAGTCACTCATACTGAGTCAGCTCCCAGGAGAAGAGCTGAGGCCAAGAAGCTGATATCACACCATATCGGCTGGAAGGCTCACTGGGGCTTCCAGTGTGACATGCTGCAGATTTCTCTGTACAAAGGTTGTAGTCCTGAAAAGACAAAGCTGATCCACTAGTGTCATCATGCAGGGTGGGACCTAACTGTGCCCCAACCCTATGCCAAATGATTTGCCACTCAGTTATAAATGGGAAGGGAAATTGCCTGAGAACAGTTCCCTGACTAGGCCAATTGTAGGAAAGAGTGCAAAGGATTCCTCACAAAAAGAAAACAGGAGCCTCTGTGAGATCTGGACAGAGAAGGCCTCTCTCGGAAGGGAGACTATAGGCAGAGAGAGAGCTGTACAAGCAGCATCTCCTCTGGGCCCACCCTCCAGAGCACCTCGACCGATGGCATGGCGGGAGCACAGGGTGAAACTCAGCATCCACGGGGAGAGATGGGGAGCAGAGTCAGGTCTCTTCCTAGCGTCTCTGCTCAGACTTTAGGCAATTATGTGCTCGGTGTTAGTAAGCTTATACATCTTCCTCATATGCTGGGAAACAACTCTTCAAGAGACACAAACTCCACGAAAAAACTGTTACAACTAATAAATTCAGTAAGGCTTAAGGGTACAAAATCAAGTCACAAACTAAACAGATCGTAGATAATGGGGTCTCCATATTACCTTTTAAGCTCTGGAGAAAAGGGACAGCATTTTGTTTTCCATCCTCCACTGCCTCTACCACAGGGCTTCACATTGTATAGGCTCAATAAATATTTGTTGAGTGAATAAGTGTTGCATGATAAGGGAGAAGTACTGGTATTTCGGGGACAAATGCCTCGACAGATGTAACCTCAAAATGACAAAGGGGTGTGAAGTGACCTCTGCGCTGAAGATTACA
Organism: Noctilio leporinus; assembly: GCA_004026585.1. Lineage (NCBI taxonomy): Eukaryota > Metazoa > Chordata > Mammalia > Chiroptera > Noctilionidae > Noctilio > Noctilio leporinus. The sequence goes on along the minus strand of PVIW01002719.1, from coordinate 128,776 downwards.
ATGCTTAGACTCCCAGTGATATTCATGTTTATATTCTCTCTCACTTTTGCTCTACATTTCCTGAGAAGCCACAGTGGATTCAAGTGTCTCACTGCCGGCATCAGATAACTTAAGAGCCTGGGGATATAGTTATCTGCTTCCTTTCTTGGATCTAGTGACCCCAATAAAGAAGCCAGGTTGGGAAGAATGGCAGCCAGAGGCCACCCTATAGGATGTAGACACTCACAAAATACTGCATCTCAGTCTGCCACCCATAATACACCTGGGCAGGAGTTAGGTGGGACCAAGGAGCAGCACAGAGTAAGAAAAGCACTGAGGCTTCCTTCTTTCTGGTGCTACGATGAGGACACAAAATACAGAGAAAAAGTAAGCCTGACAAGAAGCATCAGGGATTCACTTCCAACTGCTCACACTCACAGTTTCAGACTTGACCCCAAAAGGAAGAGCTCCCAAACCTTTCATGACCTTAGTGCACCCAGATCTGGATGATTCTTCTTGCTCCGCAACAACCTCTCTTCACAACCTTGGGATTCCCTGCCAAGCACAACCAGAAATGAAAATTGCCCTTTTTGGTTCTGAAAACAGTTGAGCTCTGCCTATGCATGGATGTGGAAACCTAGATGACCAAAGCTTGAACTGTTCTTCCCCAAATGGACTCTAGACAGCTGAGAACCTGGGAAAGTAGATGCTGAAGAAATAACCAAGACAGATCAGCTGAATGATTAGGAGCAGCAGCTGTGATGTGAGACCTAGTCCAACATTTATTCACTAGCTGAAGACCTTGGAGAAACCACCTAACTTCTCTAAGCCTGTTTGCTCAATGGTAAAATAAACCTGTTAGGGTTGTTGTGAGGATAAATTGTAAAGTACTTGACACATAATGAGTGTTCAATAAATGTTAGCTCTTTTAGCCTATTATCATCATAATACAACAATGAATTTCCAGAGAAAGCAGGCTAAGCAGTTTCCTTCTGTCCTGCCTTTTCCCTTCCCTAGTCACTCTGACCTCCTTCTAGCTGAAAGAAGTCCCACTGTATCAAAAATGTGGGTGGGTTATGTGCCCCACAGAGGCAGAAGCCAGCCCCACGGCTATATGCATTTTCAGACAAGCACAAATTCCTTGTTCTTCTCTCCCTTCTTTCCTATGCTGGGCTGGCAGCCAGGATGGGAGCCAGGCTGGTGGTGAGCCAGAGGTGGGGGGCAGGGCTAGGGGGGACTGGGGCACCATTGTCTGGCTAGGACACAAGGTCAATGATACTTGGTTGTCCACTGGTCAACTTCCTCTGCTATCTGTCCAGATGTGGAATGGAGGGTATAGCCTATCGGTTGCTTATCTCTTCCCTGCTCTGTATCCTAACTGGATATTCCCAAGTGCTGCTATAGCTCTCTCTTCTTCCTAGACACTTGGAACATCCAAGATTTACTCTATACCAAGATTGCTTCCCTTTCCTTTGTGCTCCTCCTAAATGATTTGGAAAAGACTGACATCCCTTTCTCCAAGGAAAGGCAGGTAAGAGGCATTTCTACAGATGCCCCAGTGATAGAGAATGAACCTCACTCTTGTGCAAACAAAAGCAGGATCTTCAGGGAGTCGTGGGGTGGAGGGGAAGGAGTATGAGAAGGGATGGTCAGGAGAATGAAGCTGAGGTTCTATTTAACATCTCCCCTCCCCCAGCACATACAAAATTCACACGTCCGGTCCCTTAGCCTATCCATGGTTGCTGCCCAGAAATTCCAGCAGATATCCCAGGTTTCAAGTTAGGGTGGGAAGGGTCTCTGCCACAGTTCTCAGTAAGTAAGGAGTTAATGGAATGGCAGTGCAGTTTAGTAAAAACATTGGGCAGAGTCACGTGTATCAGCCTTACTATTAGCTATTTGACCTGAGACAAGTCACTTTATCCCTCTGGGTCTCCGACTTCTTCCTTTGTAAAAGGAGGCAGCTGGAATATATGAATTCTAAGGATTTTTTCCGTTCTTACATTTCATGCTTTTATCAGTGAAATGAAACAGAGGGAAGAAGAGAAAAGGACAGAGTGACACTACATCAGACATCCTGTCTCCATGCCACCTTGCCCCTCTGTCCCTCCCACGGATTTTACCTCATCCTCATTTTCCACTTTGGGGTTGCTGGCTGTTCGTTTCAGGTTGCTGCTGAGACTTATACTGGCAGTGGCATCTGACTTAGAGCGCTGGTGAGTCCTTTTAGAGGGAGACAGCCCTGTGTCAGGGGCTGGGCTCAAGGAGGGCAGCTCCCTCTTTCGGTGAGCTGGCTTCAGCTCATCTGAGAGGATCAGCTTTCGTAGCTTGGTCCCACGGGAGTGTCGTTGAGTGGAAATGTGCATGTCTGATGAGTAGGCCCCGAGCAACAGGGCACACTGGAGGGAAAAGTTAATGCTCTGGCGGCAACGGTGGACTATGTAGGGCTTGATGGCATCACCCACGTCTTCATCCATGTGGATGTACATGTTAAGCAACTGGGGCAGATAGAAGTCCACGTCCTCATTGCGAAAGCAGAAGAGTCGGTTGCCAATGTAAGCTTGCACTCCAGGCTCCTTGGAGTTATACAGGTATGAGATGGCCATGGAGATGTCAAACAGTTTTGACTCAAACAGCCTTAGCAGCCATGACTGTTTGGCTGAGTTGTTCTGCCGCCGCTTTCTTGCTCCCTTGGCTGTACCTGAGGCCACAGTGGCTCCCACCTCATCTTCCTCCTCTCTTATCTGGGCAGGAGGATCGTCCAGGCAGCGGATCTCACTGTCCACACCATCCCCATTGACTAACTCCAGCGAAGTGCCTCTGCTGGATATGGCCATGCCTCCGTGCAAAAGCTTGACCTTCTCTAGCACCTCCTGGCAGGCCTTTTGGGCCACCTCAGGGTCAATCACTGACAGTTCCCCGACCCCCTCTGTGATGACACTTAGCAAGGAGCCCCCATTATTCCCTGGCGGACCAGGAGTGGGCTCAGAAGTTGGCTTCAGCGGGGCAGGTTCCACTACTGTGTCTCCCATGTCCACAGCCAGACTTCAAGCTTCCAAGCTATGGGAGAGGAAAGGGAGAAAGAAAGGAAAGGGAGACACATACGCATACAGGTTAGTGGGGCCATGCTCAGGTCTTCTCTTTGCCATGAAACCTTCCTAGGCACCTCCTCATTTTGTCTTCCTGGACTCCTTCAAAAACAGATGAAAAGTCATCTCCCACCAAGAAGTTTTCCCTGACTGTCTCCACTTCTGATCACTGTCTTCCTCTTCATTCCTTCTGCATTTAGTTACTCAGCTTAGGCTCTGTTCCTAACTTGTATTTGCCAATTATTGCTTCATATGTGCTACATTTATAAAGGTTTACAAATTCTTCAGCCACACTGGAAAACAATTTTGGTCTTATTCCTTTGTCGCTAACTCTTCAAATGCTTTTCTATCTTTGTGCTGTTCCCATGTCTCCCTTTAAATGTTTGCCAATAACTTTTTTCTTTTCCTCTTTAAATTGTATTTCTGTACTTATAAAACACTCCCTACACAGGTCCAGAGATTCTCATCTTTATTTAGTATTAAAGTCTTAATGTATTTTTCTAATTACAGATATACTGTATTTTAACCTCTTTTAGACTCAAAGTTCCCAAGGAATAAGGGTGAGCAAATACCAGGCCAGTTTTCACTAAGAAATGAACAGTTCTAAAATAACTATCATCAAACCCTGAAGCTGTGCCATTTGTCTGACTTCATAATATCATTTCCTCTTTCTCCTGTGTTGTGGCAGCTAAAGTATAAAGAACCCTGACCTTGGTTGGAGTCAAGTAGGCTAGGGTTCAAAATTTTGCCATTATGAGACATATAAACTTTTGCAAGTCATGTATGTTCTGAGTTTGTTTCAACTGCAAAATTGGGAAAAACATACCTACTTCCCATTGAAGTGTAAAACGCTCTAGCATAGTCTCTGGTACATAATAGTATTCAATAACTATTAGCTGAATCCCAATGACTGAAAAGGTGAGTAAACAGTGTTTGTATGCACATGTGTGTGCACACATATACTATTTATTTTAAGGGAAGTGAATCCGTTACCTTGCTGTTTGAAAATCTTCCAAAAATTTACAACAGCCTTCTGTTACCCAAACACTACTTGACCCATATCATACATACACTCCCAAGAACTGGAGGGGCTTGAGAAGGAAAAAGAAATCAGGCTAGACCTCATGGGTATAAAACATCTAAAGAACAGGAGGAATAAGAATCACGTAACTAACAATCCCTCTCTGAAGGGACTCTTAGGAGGAAATTCAGTGTGAGAACACTGCTGACAAAAGCCATTGCCTTCCTAGAATGATACTCTAGGTCCTTACCAAATCCATCAGGAGAACCAGTACTGAACAGGAAGAAATTTCAAAGGAAGAACTGGAAGACTCACATTGTTAATGCCAGGATCAACCCAGCTCTAGAATCTGGCCGTGATCAGTAATGTGCTCAGAGGTCTCCTCACAAAAAGGCAGACAATGAATCTAAGATAAGCTCAAGAGTGTGGGAAGAGGAAGGCAGTGGCTACTGTAGAGCTGGCGTGCAGGCAATTTCCAATTAATAGTGATATCACCTTTGACCCTAGTGAACCTGGGTGCATATACTTTGTACAGGTGGAAGAAAGCCCAGATACAAATTCACTAGTCCCTCTCGAAGGCCCCGTTTTCCATTGCCACCTTTCCAGTGCCTCTTCTTGCACCTCTGAAATATTAAGAGTCAAAGTTACTTTGATCTGCCTGATATTATGTAGTTTAGCTCCTTGTCTCCTGGCTGTCAGCATTAAATTCTTGCTGGAAAGCAGATGGGGAACTATTCTGTTCTCAGAGATCTTCAAAAAAGGCTCCTTCAGTTTCTCTTTCTCCCAACTCGGTCAAGCAATAAGTTATTCCTGAATTTAAACATCCCTGATGCAGTTTGAGTTTGGTGTTGGTAAAAAGAAAGGTGGTAACTTTTTCACTATAGTCTCCTCAAATTTTGCAGTGCCCTCTGAGCAGTAGAACCAGCATGGCTGCCTGTGCAAATCTACTTGCAACTGGAGTTGCGCAGGAATAATAAGCAAGCTTTAATCATCCCTGTCACACCTCTGTGGTGTACTCTGCACCAGAGGTCATTCTAATTCAACTAGGACCACTACCTTTTAGGTGTACTTAGAAACTCACATGATACCCTCAATAGTTTTATGTAAACAACTTTTTTTTTCTCTCTCAGTCTTTCCATGCTTGGCACATCTTTCCCTTTCTCTCTATTCCAGAGACTTTCAAGTCACCAAAAGCTCATCAAGTCTTTTCAAAACTTCTAAGGAAAATGAAGTTTGGCCATTCTTCCACATACAGTGTCTTAGACCTCACTAAGAAACGCAGCAGCTGTCCGCCGCAGCTGACTACAGTGGGGATTATTACTGGCACCAGGAAGGGAGGTAAGAATAACGTTTCTTTCACCTTCCGGCTCAACTAGGAATTCTTCATCACAGTATTTAGGGGGCTTTCCCACTGAACAGCTATTCCATTTAGCAGCCTTAGTACTGAGGGAAGCAGATAATGTCAAGAGGTGAAAGAAAATCAGACTTTTCTCCTACAGAGAAAGCTCTGCCACTAAAAACTGCCAAATTGGAGCTGAGCCTCCGGGACTACCCACATCTGAAGCAAGACATTGGAGGGGGTGGGGGATATTAAAGGATACTTAGGTTGTTTTGGCAATTTAGACAAAAAATAGGAATAGCCTAGATCCAAATGGGTCCTCCATATCATTTCATTCACTTTCAAATGCAAAGAAAATATAGCTCTGACAAGTAACCATTCTCATAAAAAGAAAGGACTAGAAAGTGAAAGGACTTGAGAGTGAAAGGACTAGAGAGTGAAAGGGAAAAATGAAGAAACAGGTCCTGCATTCAGTACCCTTATCCTTTTAAGTAAAATAACAAAAAAGTGAAAGAAGAAAATCCAAACCTTTAATATACATATGACTCCTACAGCTCTCAATAACATTCAGACAACTGAGGCTCCATATTTTCCACTAGGAGCTTAATTTGGCCTTCTACTGAGGTTGCCTCTTCAACTCCTTTGCAGATGGCTTCTAAGAAAGGGGGTAATAGTGGAAATGTTGACAACTGACTGGGATTCACAGCTATGTCTGGGCAATGCCAGGAGTCCTCATCTGCGTATCGGGGCTGTTCAGAGCACAGCAGCAGTGGTAGAGGACAGAGGTATTTACAGGCACCTGTTCTGTGTGACTGAGCGCTTAAGTAACTGTCTCCAGAGTCCAGAGAGGACTCTGGGGGTGGGGAGGGGATATTATCACTTAACCTGGCTTTCTAATTCTCTTCACCTTAAAAGAGCCTAGGCAAACAACTCTCTGCTGGCCTCCGTTAAAGTAGTGAACTGGTCTCCGCTAGGACAGGTTGGTAAAGCGCTCCCAATCAATCCCCGTTCCCAGTTCATCATTTCTTCAAATCTTTTTCCATGGACTAGATAAGTATGGATTGGTTTAAGCCAATCCACAGGCTTTTTATATGTTCCTGTTTTTTCATAAAATGGCCTTTAAGAGATCGTCTGATTTAGTGTTCTGCCTCCAAGCAGATAGGTGAGCTCAATTTTCCTTCTCCTTTTAAAAGATCCCTTTGAGATGGATCATATGAGTTGGAAAAAGGGAAGCTGAGCCAACATCTTCATCATCCTACAAGGTCAGTAGTTAAAGAGTGACTGTTAAAAATTAAAGGAAAAGAAAGGGAGGTTCAAATATGTTATTTAAGGTTTCCAGTAGAAATAAAAATGATAAATGATAAATAAAACTGATAAATGAAAAATAATAAAAATATAAATAAGCTGTATAAATCCTCCAAAGCTAAGACAAGACCCAGCTAGTGTGGCTCAGTGGATTGAGTTCCAGCCTGCAAACCAAAGGGTCACAGGTTCAATTCCCAGTCAGGGCATGTGCCTGGGTTGCTGGCCAGGTTCCTAGCTGGGGGCGCTCAAAGAGGCAACCACACAATGATGTTTCTCTCTCTTTCTCCCTCCTTTCCCCTCTCTCTAAAATATAAATAAAATAAAATCTTTAAAAAAAATTTTTTTTAATGCCAGACACAAGCATTTTATCTAAAGATATGGTGGTAACCTTCAGAATGAAACACTGAACTCATTAAGAGGTTAACTCTAAAGGAGTTGGAATAGGGATGAATGGCAAGGGACTGTTTTCTTCACAAACGTTTACCTACCACTGGATTTGTTACCAAGTACACATATAACTTTAATAATAATTTTTTAGAAGTTGCTCTTCAAAAAAAGACTCCACATCACCCTAGGCTACCTGTTCTGCCATTGGTAAGTTCCTTTCCATGTTTTAAGGTCTAACTGAAACCTGGCTCCAAGGAGGTCTCAGCTCATCTTTTCCCCTTGACCTTAATGGTTGAGATGGAAATTGAGTATTACTTTTCCTTTGTACAACAGAAACACCGGGCCGAGCAATGAAGCAGGCTCAAGCCCTACTAGGAACCAGGTAAACAGCTACCCAAAGCCCGAAGGGGAGTTGGCATCAAGAGAGAGGACATTCTCAAGGTACAGCAGGAGAGTAGGGAGAGCAGTGGTCTTAGGATAGTTAAGTCAATATTGAATCAGGCTGAGAACTCTCTGTGCAATGCCATGGAGTTAGTATAAGCAGATTCCAGCCAGACAGCCCAAGCCAGCTCTGGGAGCCTCTGCTGAAAAAAAGACAGATGACAAAAAAAGCAACCTGTACACTCACCTTTCTCTGAACTGATCCTCCCTGTTGTAAGCTCCAAATGCACCTATACTAGGTGGTCTCTTATGCCATGACAATTACTGAAAGGTTCCTCCCAAAGTTTTTTCCCAAACCAAAGAATCTCAATTTGCTGCTTTGGATGGTGTTCAGCAAACATGGTCTCATGCAGTATGGATCCAGCTCTGAGAAGGAAGCCGGGAAACTAGGGAAATAAGATTTCTCTTTGGGAATGTTTCCAAGGAGTAAAGCTGCTCATAAAAGGGGGGATTATGAGTAGACTGCACTCTGGCTAAGGAGGAAAGTCAAAGAGAGAAGTGAGCTGAAGTAGTGTGATTAGTTTCAAACAGGGCTAGTGTCAGATGAATGGAATTTCATGTACCCTCTTTGCTATCACAGGCCGAGAGAGACATAGCATACAAAGGTCAGCTAGTTTCCTAAGTCCCGGACTCACTCCAAGTCTCTTTTCCAGCTAGCTTCCTCAAAAGTTTTGCCCACAAGCATACTTTCCATCTGTGGAATCTGGAGTTATGGATCAAGTACAAGGGGAACAGCACAGCAACTCAGTGCAGTGGGAGAAACAAAGCAAGGCAGATGAAAGCAGGGGCTTGTCTTTCAAGCTGATTTGCTCCCATGGTTGTAGACTTACTCCTGCAGTCGTAGACTAGACCAAGGGGAAATTCTCTGGAGAACTAAACCGGTAGTAATACATACCTTTGGCATGAGAAACCCAGAATGTTTTATAAACAAATAAACCAAGTCTATTCCCCCGCCCCCCTCACATCCTGCTATCTATCAGTCTATTACTGTACTGGTGCCTATAGCGTGGGCCATTTTCTCCAAAACAGGTCCCCTCTAGAGCAAGTAAGGAAGCCCCATGGTGAACACAGAGGTCTCAATTCGAAATGCACAAGTTCTTTTCATTGTCCTGTGCTCCTTTTCCCATTTACACCCCCCACACCCACCCCAAGTCCTAAGTTCTTATGGAATCAACCAAAACTTTTCCAGTAAGCCACAGGCAGCAAACTGATTCCTCGTGGATCTGGGCAGGGGTGGGAGGACATTCTACTCTGCAATCCCTTTAAGACAAGCCTAAAATTATATAAGCCAAATTTCTCACAACCTCATTCAGTTTCCATGCAGGACTGTTCATCCCTCCTAGTGGCTGATCCTGAGTAGTCAACAAAGTGTAATCTGATAGGTACTTCTTCAAAACTTGCTCCATCCTTTAGAAACACCCTTATGTCCAGAAAAGCCTGAGTGAGACAGCTGAGGCTCCCTCTCCTCCCAACACATTTTCTTCTTAGTTCAAGGTTCAGCTGTTCCTGAAATAAGTAGTATGGGGAGATAAAGAGTATGACAGAGAACATATAAAGACCACAGGGAAAACAGAACCAAGTGTCATAAGGATCAGCAAAATCCTTGAAACTCAAGGGAGAAGGTGTCAGAGTTGGAAATCCTGGATGCCGGGGGCACGGTGGGACCTCTCTTCCACAGGAACAAACCTGCAAAGTTGGTGGATTAAGGAGGGGCAAGGGAAGCTCATGAAAGTTACAGGGATCGTAAAACACTCCAGAGGAGGGTAAGGATTAAGGTTAAAGAACACAAATGATACTTTGGGAATTACCAGCGGATTCCTTAAGGACAGGGAACAGGCAATTCTTGAAAGCGAGGAGCTGGGTGGGGGGCGGTGAGGTAATGGAATCAAGAGGCAGAGGAAGAGGGAGAGGGCCTTAATTTTTAGCTCAGGGAAACCGTAAGCCAGGGCTGGGGCTGCGCAGAGACATCGGAGGAAAGGGGGAAAATGCGAAAAGGGATCAAGGCGGAGGCCAAGAAAAAGGGTTTGGGGCAGGAGCACAGACAGGGAGGAAAGACAAACAAAGGTGGACATCATAAGAGGCATCCTGATGTGGAAAGAGTTCATGACTTACAAAATAATTCGGGACGGAGGCAGCAGGGATAAGAGGGAGGGTGGGGGGAATCCCCGCGGCAGAGGGAGGAGCTAAACAGAAGAGGAAGCCAAAAGGCAGAGAAGTACCCCAGGTTTGGCTGGAAAGGGTGGAGAAGGAACCCGGGGTGCAGCTGCCACCGGGAGGGCAGTTTTGTAGTAGAACCCAGGTGTGGGGGCGGGGGAGGCTGTGCGGGGCAGGGTGGGAGAAGGGCCTCCCCAACACAGGGCAGGGGGGCTCACGGGGTAGGAGCCGCTTACCTCCGGGAACTCCGGCGGAGCGGGGGGCGGGGGGCGGTCGGGGTCGGGCTGCCGACACCGCCGCCTCAGCAGCAGCGGCCGCTCCTCGGTTCCATTGGCCGCCTGCGCTTCCCTGACAGCGGCCGCCGCGGCTGCACCAGGCCGCGGCCGCGGGGCTGTCCTCAGCACCGCCTGAGGGGGCCTTCGCGCTGCCTCAAGTTCGACTGGGCCACACAACCTGCTCTTCCTCACTCCGCACAACCAAGATCCTCCCCCAGATACCTCCAGCAGGGCTTGACTCTTCTACGTCCAAGACCTTTTTCTTGGGGTATGCTTGCCTGCTCCTCCGACGCTCAGGACCCTTCGGGCCCCATAGTAAGCTAATGGGTCGAGTGAGCTGCCTGGAACATGCCTGTTTAGAAATAGAGAAGGGGGCGGGAACAGTTGTGTGAAACCAGGGGCGGGAGGGGGAGGAGAGGACGAGAGGAGGAGCTACGGGTGGGAGGAGGGGCCAATCGGTGGGAGGCAGGCCTAAAAGGTGGAGTTTGTGATGCTAAGGAAGCCGAGAGGGACGTCAGTTTTTCTGGATAAGGTGGCGGGGGCAACAGGCCTAGAACAGAGAACGGCAGCGGCATGGATAACCTGTTAGAGGAGAAGCACACTTATTGCGTACTTCCATAAGTACATGCAAGTTGTATGTAAATACGTCCTTTTGAGTTAGAAAGGTACCGCAATTGCAATTAGTGGCTTTACCCCTTCGCCTATTGCACAGGATTCCCTGAGTAATGCTGGCTGTGGAATGGACGCTGGGGCCCTGTGGGGAGAGGGGAAAAAGAGAGGGTGGGCGGGGAAGATAGTTATCCTCAATACCCTTTTACTATTCGGGTTAAAGGACGGTGCCAGTTTATGTCCCTATCGCTGCAGGAAACCTGAGGTCCCGCAGCGTGAATATTTCGCCGTTAGTGTCGCGGTTCCAGGCCCCAAGGCCGTGGTTCTGCCTCGGAAGTGGCCACTTGCCTGGGCAGCCTTTGGCCTCCAGCCTCCGGACGTCGATCCCTCTAGGGAGGGGACGGACAGGGCCAGTTTTGGAGAGGTGAGTGAAATGACAAAGGGCGGGGTGGGGGTGGGGGGACAGGGCGACACAACTCTTCCCTCCAAACAAAACCATGTAAAAACGAATAAACAAACAAAACAAAACAAAACAAAAACGCCCTGCAGATGGACCTCTGTTGTTGGTTTTGTGCATTTGCCAATATTTTTATTGATTGGGAGCCCTCTCCATCGGAACCTCTGCCCCAAAGTAAACTGTCTCAACCCTCATAGGGCCTTACTTAATTTACATGAGGCTGCTTAATTGAGCCTAGATCTTGGATGCCCCCTTCCTTGCCACTTACAGACTGTTTGATTTGGGATTCCTGATTTAACCTCCTCTTACGGAGCTTGCTTTTGTCTGCAAAGTAGATCCAGAAATATTAACACTTTCCAGGGTTTTTGTGAGGATTAAAAGAGTACAGATTACTACTATATATAGTACTGTATTACTATTATTGAGACAATAATATAGAATAGATGATGAAAAAAAGAGAGTCACTGCTTCAGTGTTTAATTGGAAGGCAGAATAAAGGTAGGAGCTTGAAAATACCTATGTAAAACATGCAATATGTATGAAAGTAGAATATACAGGGTACCTAATTGCTGAAGGAACATAGAGGAGTATGGTTAATTAATAATGAGGGCCTAGGTACACATTTCTATGTAAATAGAAAGAATTTGCTATAAATAAATAAGTAAATAAATGAGGGCCTAGCCACTCCGTATGTGGTGAATGAATGAATGGCTTGAAAGTATTGTGAGCCAAGTCTTAGAAGATTTATTGGCTATGACCCAGCAGAATAAAAAAGGGGAGAGGCTAAAAAAAAATTGTATGCTGAAGAATAGAAATGGGAATTTGCTCAAATTATGAGCTAGCAAGATGATAAGCTACTTAAAGCAGAAGTACAGCAATGAAAGATGAGGCCACGAGATACTTTAAATTTGTCACCACTGGTCTGGCATGACACACCACCTGTCAGACCTAGCAGTTCTTGGCCAATTCCCATTTAGCTGTCAGGCAGTTTTCAAGATTTGATGGCTCTGCTTTTGCCTAGGATTTTTAAACTTTATTTATTTCTTAAAGATTTTGTTTATTTTTAGAGAAAGGGGAAGAGAGAGAGAAAGAGAGAGGGAAACATCTATGTGTAAGACACATATTGAATGGTTGCCTCTCCCACAACCCCAACTGGGGACCTGGCTTCCAACCCGGGCATGTGCCCTGACTGGGAGTTGAACTGGCAACCTTTTGATTTGCAGGCTGGTGCTCAATCCACTGAGCCACACCACCCAGGGCTAGATTTTTTTTTTTTTTTTAATTGACTTTTAGAGAAAAGAGAAAAACATTGCTTTCATTGTTCCATTTACTTATGCATTGATCCATTATTGGTATGTACCCTGTGCCCTGACCTGGAATCGAACCCGTGTCCTTGAATATCAGGCTCTAACCAACTGAGCTACCGGGCCAGGGCATGCTGGAATTTAAAGTGCCACATATTCATTTACTCCAGGGGTACGAATGGCCATAAAACTGCCATTTTGAAATATTGTGAAAAGATGTGTGGAAGGTCCGCTTTTTATAGTAGGAAGTTTTTATTTTCTAATGACAAAAACACATTTCAGGAGCATCTCTTCAAACTTTAGGAACTTTTTCTAGCTATAAGGAGTTGCAAGTCCTTCATTAAGGGAGACCCCACCTGCCCAAACACACACACATATAATTAAGTAGAAGAATTTGTTTCAAGTTTTGTGTGTTTATAGTTCTGAGGGCTCATATGTGTACATTTTGTATTGTTAATGCTTTTTTCTTTTGGACTTCTTCTGAAGTGGTTTTTTTGTTTGTTCATTTGTTTAGATTACCCTCTGTTTCTATGAGTCTCCAAATCCCTTTAGTCTGAGCTCCTCAAGGCAGGAAAGGATTCATTTTTGTATTCTAGCTGTATCCTTTGTTTCTGACACAGGAAAAATGGTTAATTTGTTGATATATAGACTAGGAAAGTACTAACAGGGTCAGTAATGTCATTTGTCTTATTTAAATGTTATCAAATTGGAGAAAAAAGTTGGCTTATTCATCAAATAAATGGTAAAACTAGAGGACTATGGTCATAATACAGCTCTATTTATATTTCAAACACCCCTGTAGTTAAAGAAATTATAAAGATTGATTTTCTCCAAATCATTATATTTTGGGCTTTTTATTTTTAGAGAAAAGAAGCTAAAAGTTATTACTGAAGCCCCTACTGTGTGAGAATACAAGCATTACCCCGTTTATTCCTCATTAAAAGCCTATGAAAAATATTTTATTCCATTTTATGGAAACTGAACTTCAGATGGTTGTCATTGTTTTCCTTCAATACACAGTAAGAAACACATTTCACCCTGGCTGGTGTGGCTCAGAGGACTGGCACTGAGCCCAAAGGTATTTGGTTCACTTCCCCAGCCGGGGCACATGGTTGCAAGCCAGGTCTCCAACCAGGTCCTTAGCTGGAGACAGGTGAAAGGCAAGCCTACTATGATGCTTTTCTCTGTTTCTTCCTTCCTCCCTGCCCTTCTCTCTGAAAATAATGAATACAATCTTAAAAAAAGAAAAAAAAGAAATGCATTTTATATCATGACCATTGAAGAACACATAGTCATGTCTTCACTAAGTTAAAAGTTTCATGAAACAATATTTACCCTTATTGTATGCAATGTACTCTGATATTTTCTATTTTATTTCACTTATTAAAAAAAATTCTCACCCAAGGACTTCTTTATTGATTTTAGAGAGGAAGAGACACACACACACACACATCGATGTGAGACAGAAACATTGATCAGTTAGTTGCCTTCTATACCTAGGTATGTACCCTGATGGTATCAAACCCACAGCCTTTTGATGGACAGGACGATGCTCCTAGTAATTGACCCACCTGACCAGGGCTATTTCATTTCACTTTTTAAAAAGTTTTGCATCTTGCTAAATCAGTTTCATAAACCACTAATAGAATACAATCTACAGTTTGAAAAAATGACTAAATTTTCAAAATTATATGGAAAATGGTAAAGCTAAGATTTGAACTAAATTCATATTCTTTCCAGCAAAAAAAATAACACAAAAAAGTTTCCTCATCAATATTTAGTAAATATTGCTTTATTAGTTGTACTTAAGTTTTATCTCATAGGATAGAGTCACCAGGATGATCCTAGACAAAGAAGTAGATCTACTGAGGAACTATCTATCACATGAGACAAAACACTAAGATCAGTATAGTATAATGACATTAACTTCCCTGTTTGGTATGTGAGTGAATGTAACATTTGCTTTGATTTATAAACCAACTTGTTTGTTATCCACAAAAGTGGTCATACATTTCTTTATCTGGGGCCGATAAAGAAACACATAGAGTTTGTCTTGGTTTAACAGCAAAATCTTGTATTTCACATTTTAGTAAATTATAAATTATCTTTAACTCCATTTATGATGGGCTAAAATGGGAGATGATACTTGGGGAGTAAGGTAATGGGAATGGGGAACAGGGTATTGGGGAGAGAATAAGGAATGGTAGGTAGAGAGGAAGCAGTAGACAGTCCCCAGAATCTTAGTTTAGCCCTTCATCTAATGAATTGAAGATTGCCTTAACTACAGAATAACTTGTTTCATGTTAGATCTTAAAAATAGAGCAATTTTTAAAACACACTACTTAAAAACCCCATAATATTCATGTAAGTCTCAAAGTCACCCAGTGGCCTGATCTCCCAAAGTGAATGGATATATCCCCAAACCCAATCATAGTAAGGAGAATATTTCCTTGGATGCTTCTGTCTATCCTGTCACCAGTGGTTTATTTTTTCATATGTCTATCACCTCTTAACATAGCAGCCTTGTCCAGTCCCTCATCCCCTCCCACATGGATAATGGCAACAGATGCCTTGCTGGTTCCGTTTGACTCCAGTTCTCCCATCTTTGAATGCAAACTTTATATACCTTTTATAAAAACAAGGAAACAAGCCACCCCAGGCAAAACAACAAAACAGGTTTAGCAATCCAAGTTATAGAATATAAAATAACAATCAACAATCCCAACAAATTTAAAAGAACCAGTATCAGAGAGATCACATTCTCTGAGCAGAAATCATTATGCTGAAAATATCAAAAAGATAATTTTTTAAATATCCATATACTTGGAAATTAAAAAAATCTTTTTGAAATAATTCATGAACCAGGAAAGTCACAAAGGTAATTTAAATATTTTTAGAACTAAATAATTAAAATACAACATGAAAAGTTGGAGAATGAAGAGATGCAGGTCCTTAAAAACACTAGAAAAAAAAGCTTGAAAATTAATGAGCTAAGTGTCAAAATTAAGATGTTCTAAAATAACAAAACTAAATATAAAGAAATCAGAAGAAAGAAAATATAACGGTGCAGAGCAGAGGGGGTCCCCGGAAATTTTCCCCACATTCCTTGGTTGGGAGCAGACAGAATTGGATATACCAGGTCAGATATTTTGCATAACAATTGCAAGTTAATCAAGTTAATAGTCAAATCATTCCTTAAGGGAAGTGGACTGACACCCAGGACAAAAAGGTACTTGAGGAAGAATAGTGACTCTTGACAGCCAGCGGAGGGGGATGCCCCTAGGTCACAGGCAACTCTTGTGCTGACTCATGATGGCGGCTGACAGAAGGTAAATGAAATGGGGAACTGGCAAAAGTAGCGCATCAAAGGAAGGGCTGAATATGAGGTCATGTAGAAGTTCCCAGCCTGTTGAGCTTTTTAGACACATGGTCTGAGTAGCCACATGGTCTGAAAGAATGGACAGGCTAGGCTACCAAAAGGTCAGGTGTGTAAGGAGATGCCATGTGGTTTAGAGTAAGAAAGGCTTCCTGCTGGGGAAGCCTGCCTAGAGAACATGACAGAAGAGTTGGTGGAGCTGTGCGGGGATCTGCCTAACCCAGCATGGATTTGTGAGACGCTTGGAGCCAAACTGGGACTGGGACTGCTGATCACCAGACTTGTGTTTTCCTGAAAAATGGTACCTCTGACTGGTGAACTCTGAAACTTGACTGATTTGGCAAAGGGAGGCAGACAGGACTATGTGTTTTGGGGTGTTTTAAAGGGAATGGGACTTCTGGAGGAAATGTGCCATTATTCTAAATCTGTATAACCTTTAAATAAAACAACCCCTTTCCCTTTTCACCAAACTCTTACATTGGGAGTCATCCTTCTTGACTTTGGGCAGTCAAACTCCACATCTGTTCCAGTACAGAATTGGCTGGGTTTCTGTAACAGAAATACTACAGAAAAGATCCATAGTTAATTGAATGCTAAAAAAATACATAAGGGAGAGGATCAACAAAGCCCAAAGTAGTAACTAAAGGTAGACAGTGAAATAAATTTCTGGTTCAATTGATAAAAGAAAAAAAAGAAAATACGAGTAGTAGAAATGAAAAAGAGGACATGAGGACACAGAGCAGAGGCAAAAAGGAAAATAGAAGAAATTTCATTAAAAAAAGACAAAAGTTCTGGCTGGTGTGGCTCAGTAAATTGAGCACTGGGCTGTGAACCAAAGAGTCACTGTTTCATTTCCCAGTCAGGGCACATGCGTGGGTTGCGGGCCTGTTCCCTGGTTGGGGGTGTTTGAGAGGCAACCACACGTTGATGTTTCTCTCCCTCTTTTTCTCCTTCCCTTTCTCTGTAAAAAACAAAAAACAAAAAACAAACAAACAAAACACACAGAATTCTAGAAAAACACTTTTCCTAAATTGATGCAAGAAAAAATGAGCTCTGGTTAGTGTGGCTCAGTGAATTGAACACTGGCCTGCAAACCAAAAAAGTGACTGGTTCAATTCATGGTCAGGGCACAAGCCCAGGATTCAGGCCAGGTCCCTAGTTGGAGGCATGTGAGAGAGAACTGATTGATGTATCTCTCCACATTGATGTTTCTCTCCCTCTCTCTAAAAAATAATAAATGAAATTAAAAAAAAAAAGAATTTAAAAAGGTTTAAAGAAAATAAAAAGCCCAAATAGACTTCCAGCCAGGATGGAGGCGTAGGTAGATATGCTTTGCCTCCTTGAGCAGCCATAAGAAGGAGTGCAACTAACATCAAGACAAAAAAACAACGAGAACGGCCAGAAAATGGAATTGTATGGAAGTCTGACAACAAAGGATTTAAGGAAGAACTATTCATCCAGGGAGGTAGGAGGGGTGGAGACGGGGACCGGGGGTGGAGGGGATGATGCTTTGTGGCAGAGGTGAGGCAATGGTGACAAGGCAGCAGCTGCAGCTGACAGAATGAGCAGTTCCCAGGTTTGACCATGTAACTCATGGTTCCAGTGCCAGGAAAAGAAAGCCTCATAGCTTCTGGCTGTGAAAACCAGTGGGCATTAAGGCAGCAAAAGAAATAGCCCATCTCTCAGGAGAGTGTTTAAGGGATCCCCACTGACCTAGAGCATATGCAAACCCACTCACTATGGGAATTATCACCAGGGCAACAATTAGAGGGGTACCAGTCATATAGGAAAAGTGGGTAAAGTGACTGGACAAAAGGCAAGAGCTGAGCAAGTGGCAGTGTTCGCTCTCTGACCACTCGCCCACATACAGTGCCACAAAGTGGTGAAACAGGTTGCCCTGCACTGATGAATACCTAAGGCTCCACCCCTTACAACATAACAGGTTCGGCAGCTCTACTTAATACACAGAAACAAACCCAGGGGAGCTGCCAAGTTGAGGATATGAGGAAGTATAGCCCAAATGAAAGAACAGATCAAAACCGCAGAAAAAGAACTAAGCAAAAAGGAGATAGCCAACTTATCAGATGCAAAGTTAAAAAACTGGTGATAAAAATACTCAGAGAAATGACTGAGTATGGCAAATGCATATGGGAAGAAATGAAGGCTATACTAAGTGAAATAAAGACAAATCCGCCCTGGCTGGTGGCACAGTGGTTAAGGCGCAGGCCTGCGAACCCAAAGGTCGCAGGTTTGATTCCCCAGCCAGGGCACATACCAGGTTGCAAACCAGGTCTCCAGTCAGGTCTGTGGCTGGAGGCAGGTGAAATACAACCATACATTGATGTCTGTCTCCCTTTCTGCCTTTCTCCCTTCCCCTCTTTCTAAAAATAATGAAATAAAATCTTTAAAAAAAAGAAAAAGAAAAATCCACAAAGAACCAATCGTGAAGGGAAGGAATGTGGGGTTCAAATCAGTGAGTTGGAACATAAGAAAGGAATAAACAATTAGTACAGATGGAAGAAACAAGAATTCAAAAAAATAACAGAGGAGAGAGTAAGAAGACTGGTATCCCTCCAAACATGTAAACATTCAAGTCATAAGGTTGCCAGAAAGAAGAGGAAGAGCAAGAAATTGAAAACTAGTTGAAAAAATAAAGAAAACTTCCCTACCTTGGCAAAGGAAATAGACATACAAGTTCAGGAAGCACAGAGAGTCCCAAATAACTTGGACCCAAAGAGGCCTACACTAAGACACATCATAATTGAAGTGCCAAAGGTTGAAGATAAAGAGAGAATATTAAAAGCTGCAAGAGAAAAGCAGAGAGTTAACTACAAAGGAGTTCCCGTAAGATCATCAGGTGATTTTGCAAAAGAAACTTTGCAGGCTAGAAGGGACTGGCAAGAAGTATTCAAAGTGAAGAAAAGCAGGGACCTACAATCTGGATTACTCTATCCAGCAAAGCTATTATTTAGAATGAAAGGGCAAATAAAATATTTCTCAGACAAGGTAAAGCTAAAGGAGTTCATCATCATCAAGCCCTTATATGAAATGTTAAAGGGACTTATTTAATAAAAAGAAGAAGATAACTATGGATAATTAAAAAGGCAACAAATTCAAAATTATCAGCAACTAAATCTAAAAAATAAACAAACACAAACAAACAAACAAAAAAACCAACCCAGGCCCTGACTGGTGGCACAGTGGATAAGGCCTGTGAACCCAAAGGTCACTGGTTCAATTCCCAGCTGGGGCACATATCCAGGTTGCAAGCCAGGTCTCCAGCCAAGTCTGTAGCTGGAGGCAGGTGAAAGGCAACCATACATTGGTGTCTCACTCCCTCTCTGCCCCTCTCCCTTCCCCTCTCTCTCTAAAAATAATAGACAAAATCTTAAAAAACAAAACCCAAAACTCAGCAAAAAATACAAAATGGGAACAGAATCATACGTATGGGGATCATTTGGAGGGTCATCAGCTGGGGGAGGAAAGCTGCAAGGAGAATGAGGGGGGAAGCATAATTGGTAGGTACAAAATAGACAGAGGAATGTTAAGAATAGTAAAGGAAATGGAGAAACCAAAGCATTTATATGCACAACCTATGGACATGAACTATGGGGCTGGTGTGATTGCTTGAGAGAAGGAAGGGATACTGGGTGGTGGGAGGTGGAAGAGGAAAAATGGGAACTGTAAAAGCATTATCAATAAAATTACTTTAAAAAAAAACTAAAAAAGAAAATAACGCCCAAATAGTCTTTAATTATTAAAGAGCTTGAATCAGTAGTTAAAATTTTTTCCACAAAGAAACACCAGTATCAAATGACTTAACAGGTGAATTTTACCAAATTTTCAAGGGATGGTTCATTTCGCTCTGATATAAACTCTTCCAAAGGATAAGACAGGAGAAAACAGTCCCCAATGCAGAGGGTATACAGACCAAAAGAAGCATCTTAGAAAACTTTTTAGAAGTCTTGCTAAAAACTAACATGTACAGGAATTTTCATAGCAGCATTGTTTGTAATAGCAAAAAATTGGTAATAACCCAAAGTCCATTGATAGGTGAATGGATATATAACTTGTGGTTTATGTACTTGATGAAAATGAACAAATCACAGTTATATCTGCAATATGGATGAACCATGGAAATAATTTTAAGTGAATAAAAGCAAACTACAGGGTACTATTAGAGTACCCTGTAAAAATTTTCATAAAGCTAAAAGCAAAACTGAACAATATATTTTAAAGTATGTTTTGAATAAAGTATTTTATTGATTGTTACTACAGTAGTCCTAATTTCCCCCCTTTGGCCCCTTTTTTCCATCCAGCAGTCCCCTCCCTCCTTAGTTCATGTCCATGGGTCATACATATAAATTCTCCGGCTTCTCCATTTCCTTTACTATTCTTAACACCCCCCTATTTTGTGCCTACCAATTATGCTTTTTTTTTTTTAATATATATTTTTAAAAAAGATTTTATTTCATTATTTTTAGAAAGAGGGGAAGAGAGACAGGCAGAGAGGGAGAGAGACATCAATGTATGGTTGCTTTTCACCTGCCTCCAGCCACAGACCTGACTGGAGACCTGGTTTGCAACCTTGTTACGTGCCCTGGCTGGGGAATCGAACCTGCGACCTTTGGGTTTGCAGGCCGGCGCCTTATCCACTGTGCTACCAGCCAGGGCTCAATTATGCTTTTTTTTTTTTTTTTTTT
>PVIW01002719.1:0-108240 GCA_004026585.1 Noctilio leporinus | reverse complement strand
CACCTTATCCACTGTGCTACCAGCCAGGGTATCAATTATGCTTTTTAATCCCTGCACCTGTTTCCCCATTTGCTCCCTTCCCCCTCCCAGCTGATAACCCTTCCAATGATCTCCATATTTATGATTATGTTCCTATTCTGATTGTTTGCTTAGTTTGTTTTTAAGATTCTATTGTTGATAGTTTTGAGTTTGTTGTCATTTTAATGTTCATAGTTTTGATCCTGTTTTTCCTAAATAAGTCCGCTTAACATTTTGTGTAATAGTGGCTTGGTGATGAACTTCTTTAGCATTACCTTGTCTGAGAAGCACTTTATCTGCCCTTCCATTCTAAATGATACTTTTGCTGGATAGAGTCCTCTTGGTTGTAGGTATTTGCTTTTCATCACTTTGATCACTTTTTGCCAATCCCTTCTTGCCTGCAAAGTTTCTTTTGAGAAATCAACTGAAAGGCTTATAGGTACCTTCTTTATAGTTAACTCTCTGCTTTTCTTTTGCAGCTTTTAATGTTCTTTGTCTTTAACTTTTGGCATTTTAATTTTGATGTGTCTTTGTGTGGTCCTCTTTGGGTCTAGCTTGTTTGGAACTCTCTGTACTTCCTGGACTTGTATGTCTTATTTCCTTTGCCAAATCAGGGAAGTTTTCCTTCATTATTTTCTCACATAAATTTTCAATTTTTCGCTCTTTCTCTTCTCCTTCTGGCACCCCTATGATTTGGGTGTTGGCATATTTAAAGTTGTCCCAGAGGTTTCTAAGCCTCTCCCCATTAAAAACAAAAAACAAAAACTTGCTTCCTCCTTTTGTATTGGTTGACTGTTTATTTCCTCCTTATGTTCCAATTTGTTGATTTGAACCCCGGCTCCTTCCCTTCATCAATGGTTTTGTGTGGATTTTTCATTTCACTTAGCATAGCCTTCACTTCTTCCCTTCTGCATTTGCTGTACTTAAGCCTATCTATCAAGTCTGTAAGCATCTTTATCACCAGTTTTCAACTCCGCATCTGTTGGCTATTTCCTCAGCTGTTAGGTTGGCTAGCTTGTCTTTGCTTAGTTCTCCCACTGGAACCTTGACCTGTTCCCTTTTTTGGGCCATACTTTGGCTCTCTTCTCAACTTGACCAGCTCCTGTGTTTGAGAGGGTCTTAGGTAGAGCTGTCACACCTGTTACATTGTAAGGAGTGGAGCCTTCAGTATCATCAGTGCTGGGCAACCTGTTTCACCATGTTGTGGCACTGTGTGTGTGGGAGGGGTGTGAGAGGAAACCATGCTGCTTGCTCATTGAGAGATGAGCAGCTTCTTTCACTGCCTCAACTTGTACTGGTTTCCACAGTCAGAAGTAATGTGGCTCTATTTTCTACAGTGCTGAAACCATGTGCTGTGCTGTTGGGTCTGGGGTTTCCTAGGTTTCCCTCCATCAGCCCCTGGGCCACAGCCACTGGCTCTATTTTTCTTGGTGCTGGAATTGTGGTCTGGGGCTGGGATTGCTTCCCAGGTTTAAATATATGACTGTGCTTTTCACCACGGCCTCAGCCCCTGTGCCATCGCTGCTACTGCTGCTGCTCAGCACCCCCGCTCTGCCCCTCCTACCTCTCTGGCTGTGTATTTCATTTTTAGTTTGTTGAACTTCAATGTAGTTCAGTTTTTCTGCAACTTATGTTTTGTTTTTGTTTTCTATTTAGTTTTGAGGTAGATGTCAAATCCTTTTTAGTTGTGAGGGAGTCGAAGCATGTCTACTTATGCCTCCATCTTGGCCAGAAGTCCTCTAGAATTTTATTTCCTTTAGTGTAACCATCATTTCTTTATGTTGTTGCCATACTCAACAAGTTCTTTGAACATCTTGATCACCCATGTTTGAACTCTACATCTTATAGGTCAGCTTTCTCCATTTCACTTAGTTCTTTTTCTGGGGTCTTGATCTGTTTTTTCGCTTGGGCCATATTTCTTTCCCTTCTCAATGTGGCAGCCTCCCTGTGTTTGTTTCTGTGCATTAGGCCGTGCTGTTTTGACTCCCTTTGTAGAGTGGCCTGTTGTTGAATGGGCACCTGTAAATTGCATGGGTTGGAGCCATAGGTCATCGCCAGGTTGGGGCAACCCACCTCACAGCTTTGTGGCTCTGTCAGGTTTTCGAGAGGGGACTGTACAATTGCCTGGTTCTTGGAGTGTGTCTGGCACTTAAGCCTTTTCCAGTCACTTCACCCACTCCGTTATGTGACTGGTGTCCTTCCAGCTGTTGCCCTGGTGCTGAATCCAGGTGGGTGGGTTTGCATGTTTTAAGAATGTGCAGACCTTTTAAATGAAGTTTCCTGAAAATCCTGCAGTTTCTTCGGTCCCCCGTCCCCCCGCCAACTCCCACTGTTCTTTACAGCCAGAAGTTACTGGGATTTATCTCCCCAGTGCTGGAACGTTGGGCTGTGGGGTCTAGCCTGGGACAGGGATTGCTTGCTCTTATTTTTATCCACATCTGGATGTGGGACCACCCATGTCTGTTCTGCTGTTCTGCTGCGGTCTCTCTTCACCACACTGTTTCTGCTCCTCCTACCCTCTGGATGACTATGATGTCTTTAAATCCTTGCTTGTTGAACTTCCAAATAGTTTGGTTTTTCTGACAGTTTGGGTGTTGAAATTTAGTTGTAATTTTTTAGTATACATGCTGCTGAAGTGAGTATTAGTTGTAATTTTTTGTGTGTAGTTGTGCGAGGAGGTGAAGCATGTCTACCTACACCTCCATCTTGACTGGAAGTCCTAAATAATACATTTTTAAAAGATAACTAATCAACACAAAAGTAAGGACAGTGGTTGCTTCTAGGGAGAGGTATAGGGGAGGAACACAAGAAAGTCAATGATATTTCTAATGTTTTAATGTGTAAGTTGGGTGATGGGTCATAGGTAGTCATTTAATTATTATGCTTCATAATTTATTCATGTTAAATATATTCTTTATAGATATCAAACATTACATATTATAACTTTAAAAAATCTGCTGTGGAAATAAATGAACAAATGAATTTTCCCTGAAAGAAAATCTCTATTTCTTGGGAAGAACCAAGATTCCCTGACAGAAACTACCCTACGTAGAAGACAAAGTAGGTCTTTGATAAATATTGGCTGGTTTACTGCTTTTCCCAAAGATCCACCTGGAGGGTCTGGATTTCCTTTCAATTGTTATTCCCTGATATGCAGAGCCACCTCCTTCCATACAGGTACCCTAAACCTCACAATCCTGGCTAGTTCTGACATATGTATGAGAGACTGACACCTGGTGGATACAAAATTAATTTAATAAAATGACTTGAAGTAACTCTCACTTGATTTAGTAAAAGTGGCAGTAAGATGGGACATAAGGAACCAGAAATGAGGAGAAACTAAAGTTCAGAAACAGGAAAAGGAAGGAGCTCCATCTCTGAGCCATAGGTGGAAAAAATTGTGGGGAGGGATTGTCATCTAAGTGAGACTAAAGAGGTAAGTCTATAAAGGAGAGTGACTTCCTTCTCATTCCTTCTGAGACCAGAGTAAGACTTGTAGCTGCAGTAACAAAAGTGCAAAACTATGAGGAAAAAAAGCAGGTACAGCTGACTTCAACCTCGCAAGCTAAAACCACCTTATTCTTAATGGTAGTGGCCAGGTGTCAGCTGCCTCCCTAGAAACTTCTCCCTCCCAGTTCCTAAGGAGGATAATCCCACCCTTTATTCCACAGGTGCATTCCCTGATCCAGAATAAGCAAATGAGCATATACCATCCCTCTGGCCACAGGGATTGGTTAGGGGTGGACATGTGACATGAGCTGGCCTAATCAGAATATATCAGGGGTTTTTTTGCTAGAATTCTTGGAACAAAGATGCCTCTGTTTCTGGTTGGACATAAATGAGGAAACACTGTAATTCTAAGAGAGCTGGCAGCCCCAAGGCAGCCCAGGGTTCTGATGATCCTACAGAAGGTAGAACAGCAGGGGTGGGGAGCCATGGAGGAGTCAATCAGGTAATTAGGGACATACAGAGCCACTGGGTCAGCTTTACCAGGAGCCAGCACTACCTCTGGACTTTACAATGACATGAGCCAGTAAATCTTTATTTTTAAGCCAGTTTGAGTTAGGTTTACTAGACTTAAAACCAATACATTCCTAACCTATACCTTCATCCTATTACTCCATTCCTATTTTCCCACAGGATAGCAGAGATCCAGGTAAGCTCACTACAGATTAGTGACTCTAAAGCCAAGGGTGTTGAGCTGAAAGGTTAAAGGCCATAAGCAGGCAATGTCTAAGACTGGGTGCCTCAACTGTCTATACAGAAGAGCATGAGTTCCCTTTGGAAAAGAAGAGCCAGAGGAAAAGCAAGTGAGGTGAAGGGCTTCTATGAGGCAGAGAGATAAGTTAGTTCACATCTGGATATAAACAACTCTTCTCCACATACCTATCATGGAGATACTGCTTTGGGTTCTTTCTGCTCATGGTATGAGGAAGTTTGAAGCGTATGCCCCTTTAAATCTTTATTACCCTGTGCTGCAGTGTCTACCTCTCCCTTTTCCAAATGAAGAGCTTCCTTTTGGCTTCTACTGCCCCTGATGACACTCACTTTTGGGGTGACAAGAGGAATCTTTTCTCCTTTGGTATGGCGGGAGCTGGTACCCCTCCCTCCTTTGGAAACAGCCCCATCTTCCTGACCTTGGGCAAGCACCATCCCCTTCCCAGCCCCACCCGTTGGCCCTGGCCTCTCTGACCCTCCAGCTGAGTTGCCTTCCCCTCCAGAGGCCCAGGTCTCCCGTAGTAACCTTGAGGACTGGGCAGAACCCATGGTAGTTGCTGACTTGTCAGGGGTAGAATTCCTTTCCCTACTTCCACCTGATTTTTTCCGAGGGCGCCCCCGTTTTCTTTTGGCATCACTCCCTGTATCCTCTATATCCTGCTTTGCTGCTTTAACTGGTGGGTCCTGCCCATTGGCCTCACTCACAGGTACTTCGGCTGTCCTCTTGATACCCTTGTCACGAGGTCCCAGGTCACCACCTATGCCTACCTCCCTAGTTTCTGTGCTCTGTGGCTGAGTAAGCCCCCCAGGTGGAGCCTGCCCAGGTCCAGGTCCAGGCAAAGCAGGGACAGTTGGTAAGATCATATTAATGATGGGCACAGCTGCCTGGGATCTGTTAATCCTGTTGGATACGGGCAGTGCAGTCAATTTCAGAGTGCCTGAAGAAAGCTTGGGGGCTACGATGGTTGGAGAGACGGAGATCTGTGGAATAAGCGAGCGAGGGGCCCGGGGGAGGAGTGGAGGCAGCCGGGCCACCAGGGCATTAACCTGGGGGTTACTGGCTGCTGGAGCTGGACTCTCTACCACACTCTTCTTTCGCTCGCTGCGTGCTGGAGGACCGGCCCCAGCTCGGGGTTCCAGCTCCTGAGGCTAAGAAGTAAACAGAGGAACAGGTAAATGGGAAGACTGGCCGTTGGAGGACACATAAGCACAGGAGGTGAAAAAGTATGAGACCTATGAGGGAAGGGTATATTAAGCCTGAAGGCCAGGGCAGCATGGTCAAGGGCATTGATTTCCTTACCTGGGTTGGTCTCTCTGGTTTCTTATGGGCTCCACCTTCTAAGCTCTCTACACCATTCTTAGATTTCGATGATCTTTCCCGAGGGGCATGTTCATCATCTGCAGAAGTGCCAGAAAAGGTAGTAAGGTGAAGAGGGAACAGAATGGAGAAGTGCGGCATTCTGATTGATAGGTAGAGGGTAAGAGAAAGGAGGTGGTCTAACGCATACTCTAGAAGGGTCTATAGGAATAAAAGGCAAATCCAAGGTGTGTCTACCCTAGTATGTGGGAGGGTTTTTGAAGTTGAAAGTGGCTGAGTCTTTCTCAAGACATAGCACAAGGTCCACCCACCAGCAAGCCCCATGGCTTTGAGCACATGGGCGTGTGCAGATCGCGGAGAGATGAGATGATGCTGTAGCAGGAAGCGGGCGACTTCAACGATGGAACTGAAGGACCGTTTCAGGATTCGCTCAGCCCAGTCACAGGTCAGGGCACAGGCTGCCTCAACCAGTTCATCCCGAGGTGCTGGGGTTACTTCTGGGCCCATTTCTGGCTGCAGTGGGGAAGACAGGTCTCATAGTACTCCAAACTAAAGGAACTTCAGCCTCTCTTGAACATGCATGGTTAACTACAGTTAAGGCTGGACTGGGGATGGGAGTAGCCTGAACCATCCTGTCCCAGAAACTCATGTTCTCTTCATCCTCTCCCTTAGCCGCAGGGTAGGCAGAAGGGCATATCCTATACACCCAGAAGCTATGTGCAGAATCACCGAGGCTCTGTCAGCTCCCAAAACATGTCCCAAAGACCTCTGACTCCTACCTTGGAGAGAACAGTAGAATCAGCGAGGGCTGTTTGTTACTTACACTCTCAGAGCCCTTTAAATCAAGGCCAGGCAAGGGCGGCATAGATACCAAGGTCTTTCTTCGCATGCCACTGTAGCAATATCTGATGTGACTTAAGGAAAAACTAACACATGGGGTCTCTCTCAACTTTCTTAGGAAAGTTGGCCTGTTTCCACTTCCAGCTCTCCACACCCATAACTTTCCCTCCCTATGTCCTCCAGCCCCAACCTCTCCAGTCAAGGATACTTGGACTGCCCCCGGCCGCCAAGCCTTCGGGCCTTAATGTCAGGGAAGATCTCTCTGATGATTTTGCCAAAGTTGGCTGTGCTGAGTGGGCGGCAACAAGCAAGGCTCTCACAATACTTCCTGGGGTGGGAAAGTGGAAAGTAAAAAGATACTCAGAGAAGGAGGTCATGGTGGGTTCCGGGGTCCCTGGGGATCAAGTTTGGGAAAAACTTTTTAAGAAGTAAGGCTCTATCAAGGCAGAGAGCTCTCCAGGGATAACGGGGTAGCCTTATGCCCACCCACTCACCCTTCGACTCCCCCCATCCACCCACCGATAGGCATCATAAACACTTTGCTTTGGCAGACAGGTGTCAGTATGCTCTTCTAGGTGGTTCCGGATCCACCTGTAGGCATACATGTACTCCTCATTGCTGAGTGTACTGGGCTCTAAGCTGCAAAGGTGAAAGAGAAAACCATTACTAAATTTCCAACAGTTCTCCTGGTCCTAGCCAGACTACCACTTTAGTAGTGCTGGACCAAATCATTTCACTCAGAATCCACCCTTCTCTGGTAAATCAGTGCAGGACAGGGACTTTTCTTTTTGATCAAGGATAGCCATTACGAGTATTCCTATTCACCTGTCCTTTCCCAGACAGCCTTTAAGAATCAGCCCCTCAAACTGCATCAGGAACCAAGGTGCCAAACAAAATAATCAGTTTATTTAAAAAAAAAATCAGAATTTCTTACATCTAAATGTCTAGCACCAAACATACCTCTTGTCTCCAGTACTGGGCCCTGAGGGTAGCTGAAGGTAGAGATACAGCTTGTCGTTGTCCGAGAATTTCTGTACATCTTGCTGAGGTAGGGAAGAACAGAGGCAGGAGAAATAATAAGGCCAAGAAGGACCCTTACCAAAAAGCCTAGTTGACTTCAGAGACTGTCAGGCTGAAAAAATACCTCATAGTGATTTGAGGCTGGGTGCTCACTGTGCTCTGAGGAGCCCTTATGGGCTACCATGGTTGACAGGGGAAACAGAGGGAATTGGCTCTGAATTTATTTCTCTAGGCTTCCATACAAGTCCCAGAGAGTTGAAGTGAGATGCTCAAGGTCAAGTTGCAAAGCCAATTATCTTCTGACAGAGTAGACAACACTGCCTCTCCCACAAAAACCTTTCCTTTACCCACATCTCCACCATCCTCATCCCCCACCAATTCAACCTCTCTATTGCCCTCTTCCCCAAAATACTTACCAAGATTCCTTCTACTTTGTTCTGCACCGCCTTACTGTGGAAAAGAGGAGAAAGCTGGAGATCAGACATAGATTTCCCCCCCATCCTGTGTCAGATTGCTAGGGAGAGGAAGAGGACTCAAATGTGTGGCAGGTGCTCAAAATTGCCACCATGTGAATAACCTCCTCCTGGTCAGACGCACTTGCCCAGGGAGAGGCAGTTTATCAACAGAGGAAGTGAAATACTATAGGGATCTATACCCAGGTGTGGAACACAATTTGGAAGTGGTGATGAGTACTTACGAAATGGTACCTCGGAGCCTCTGAAGAAGGGTGGTAGGTTCCCCTGCCTCAGAACTACCAGAAGGGGCCCTTCCTGCAGTCTTTGGGCTCTTAGCATCAGGTTCATCTTCTGCCATCCTGACATGAGGGCTAGAGTTGATAGGAGACAGGACATGAAGATTTAACTTTCTTTCCCTCAGAGACCCCAGGGCACCCCTCATCTCTCTACCCAGAAAAACAGCAAAAGAAAACCTCAGAATTTCTCAAGTGGTATTTTACTCACCACCTGCCTTATCCAAAAATTAAAAATTATTCCATTACCTCTCCAGGCCCATAAATACCCCAAAAGATCTTTGCCATCTCCAGTCTATCTGCCCCACCTTTCCGCAGTCCCCAATATGTGGAAAACATAAAGGAAGAGAGAGGGGGACTTGGAACACACGTAAGGAATTTTCATTTCTGATTCTGACCTCATGCTGCCCTTTTCTCCCTCAAGAAAACAACCACCACGAAACAAAGTTATCTAATTCTAATATAAGCTCACCGTTGAATGTGCCTGGGAGGTCAGAAAGGATACGAACATGTTATGCCTTTCTAGGCTTGGAAAAAACTGGGCCTAAGTTCTCATTACTTAGTCTTGCTTCCCCCGCCGCTCCCCCTCCCCATGCCGCCGGCCCCTACGTCATCTCCCTCAACCTCCCATCCGGAAGCGCGCCCCCAACCTCCCGCCCTTCCCCCTCCTCCATTCAATCCCGGGTTGCTGCGAAGTAAGGGGTTCAGGGTTGCGGAACTCCTGGGCTGGCCGTAGGAAACCCGGTTGGGGAAATGAGGTCCCAGATTCGGGGCACGTGCACATGGGTGAAGAAGCTGTTGAAAATACAGCTAGAATCTTTTTGTGCTCTCCTCCCAACTCATATTGCCCCCTCCCACCTTTGAACAGTCGCCTCCCCACACAAGCAGCAATAAAGGTAAGGGAGAAAGAGAAACTACCTCGTAGCCACCTTCACTCCAGCCCAGCCCCACGGTCCTGGCCCGGCGGGGTTGTGCGTTGCTTTATTTTCTTTTTTCTGAATGGCTGGAACGGCCTCGATCTGCCTAGATACTCCGACGGCCTGCTCTATCATTGGTCGTTGCTGCCACCCGGAGACAGAGGCGCCGAGCTCGCACTGGCGGCAGATAAAGTCTGCCTGGTAACAGAATCTGATTGGTCAACAGGGGAGGGAAAATCCAAAATTGGTCTTATTTGAGTCAAGAGGGGGAAGTCCGGGTTAGGTTTCGGTTAAAACTAGGGTCGGTTGGGATTGCCGGTCCCAAGAGGTTCTTCTCTTAAAGGGACCGCAGGATGAAAGACCAGACGCTAGGTGCCCTTTGGAGTTTCCGTTCCCTTTGCTCGCTCTTTCACTGTTTCAGTTTCACCTTTGGTTGTCAGAGCTACATGAAGAAAAGAACCGATGGATAATAAAAATAGCTGGAAAATTATCGGGTAGTAGCGATGGGAATTCGCTGTAAACTCACATAACCTCCTTTTCATGAAAAACAAGTTGAACCATTTCTTCCCCCACCCCTAACCAGCAATCTGTATATAAACACAACAAATCTGCCAACAGGCTACTGTTCTCATGATGGGGGTCCTGGAAATCTCAGAGGCAGTACTACATACGCTAAAATGCTCTTGGTGTTCCTTGGTTTCCCATGTGCACTTTTATTTCCTTACAAACACTTGGTAATGCATTTGCATTCCCCTAGTGCTACACTGATGAACATTAGAATTTTGGCTGACCGCCTCCCACCAATCTGCGCTGCTCCCCTTGCCCCACGCTGAATGGGAGAGATAATGATTTGTTGTTTCATTGATTTGATTGATTGATTGTTGTTTTATTGATGAATTTACGGTTGATTGTTACAAATTTATTGAGAGATAGAGAGAGAGAGAGAGAGAAACGTTGATGTGCCCAGCTGGCAACCTTGGCATACACAAAGCTCTAACTAACTGAGGTGCCTGACCCAGAGTTCATGTGAACTTCTTACTCTCACAGCTTTGTACTAATTAGGTTATGGGTTCTTCACCCTGTTAGTTAAGGCGTTTTAGGTCATGAAGCAGATGAAGGCAATGAGCTGTGAAAATTAATAAAGGAAATTTCAACTATAATTAGAGTCTGGATTGTCTCTGGAGAGAGCTGTCTTACCCTACCACTCATTGTCAGTTATCCCCAAACAGGAATAGATGACTTTGCATCTCCAACTGAAAGGTGTTTTACTTTACTACCTTGAAAGAGGATGGAAGATTTTCTTCCAGTTCAGCAACAAAGTCCAGCCAATGGAAAAAGTGCAGCTCAGCTAATGAGGAGCCATTGTCACCCTCCATTTCTTTTCAAATGACATCCTTGACCCATCTCCTTTCTATAAAATACTTTGATTTAAAAATTTTCAATTATTTAGCCTCCATGTAGTTATGTTTTTAAAATTTTTTTCTTGTAATTGATTTCTAGTTTAATAGTATGCTTTCATACTCCTTAAATTTATTGAGGCTTGTTTTGTGGTCTAATATGGAAAATGTTTCATGTGCACTTGAAAAGAATATATATTCTGCTTTGGAGTGAAATGCACTGAAAATATCAATGAGATCCATCTGGTTTAATGTGTCTCTAAGGCATAAGACCTGGGTTCCGGGAATTCAGGTCTGCTTTTAGCAAGCCCCCAATAAATCTGCTGCCCCTACAAAAACTGTTGACACCATTGACGGCCCCATACCCTTCAAAGATATCTTAGTCTGCTGGCAAGAATTGAGAAACTTCTTTGTTTTAGCAACATGTCTGTTCTCTGAGCCAACTCCCCCAGAGCCATCTGCAGAAAGTCCCTTTAACTCCCTCTCCCCTTATCCTCTTAAAGTGCCTTGTTGCTGTTTGGGGCTGATACTGCTTTGGCCTCAGCCCGCCTGTTTGCAGCTGGCCAAATAAATCTTTTAAACTTATGGCCTGTCTTCCTGCCATTTCTTCTCTCACTCTGCTGAACCTAACAGGGTCATTTAAGGCTGCTGTTTCCTTTTTGACTTTTTGTCTAGAAGATCTAACCATTGATGTTAATGAAATGTTAAAGTCCCCTGCTATGATGGTATTACTGTTGATCTTTCCTTTTATGTCCATCACTATTTGCTTTATATATTTAGGTGCTCCTACAGTGGGTGCAAAAGTGTTTACAGAGTTATATCCTCTTGTTCAGTTGATCTCTTTATCATTCTGTAATATCCATATTTGTCTCTTATTATAGCCTTTGTTTTAAAGACCATTTTGTTTGATATGAGCATTAAAACCTCAGTGCTTTTTAAAAAATTCCATTTGCATTAAATATCTTTTTCACTGTCTTAACCTTGAGCCTGTGTGTGTCTTTCAACCTGAAACAAATGCTCTTGTACACAGCATATGTTTCTCAGCCACCCTTAAGTCACTATGACCTTGTGGTTGTTAGTGGTCTCATTTTGAAGAAGGTGAACTTGTAAAATTTAAGAGGTTCAACATCATAGGCATTAGCCGCCATGCACCATGTCCTCAGGTGGCCAGGTGAGATAGGGCATTCATGTTATGGAGCTCATGATTCTGTCAGCAGTAAGAGACCACACAGCAAACTGAGACATCTTAAATTATGTAAGTCAATGTTTTGGGGTACCTTCTAGTAGGAGTCTTTGTCCTGTCATTTCACACTAGGAAAATACAGGCCTCATCCTAAGTTCTGTATTTCAGAGAGTGTGCATTGAGCTCCTGAATCAGGCCTTGGATTCTGGAACAGAAAATGCAGAGTAGGTTGAAGTCCATGGACCTGCAGGGGTGGGGTGGAGAAGTATGGCGATAACTGGTTTACATTGCAGTGCCCTATGTCAGGTTGAAGATAACACTACGTGAAACCAAAGTATATTGATGGAAGGCTTCTGATTAAACAAAAAACATTTTAGAAAATCAGAAAACTACCCCTCACTATATTTGTGTGCTTTCATTTAGACAGTTATTCTAAAAATGGGGTCACCTTATAGTCCCAGTCACTTTTTTTTTTTTTTAATGATTTTATTTATTATTTTTATAGGGAGGGAATGGGAGAGAGGCAGAGAGGGAGAGAAACATCAGTGTATGGTTGCCTTTCACCTGCCTCCAGCTACGGACCCAGCTGGAGACCTGGCTTGCAACCTGGTTATGTGCCCTGGCTGGGGAATCAAACCAGCGACCTCTGGGTTCGCAGGCCTCTGCCTTATCCCCTGAGCCACCAGCCAGGGCTCCAGTCACTTTTAACTTAACATGAATAATTACCCTTTCCCTTTAATATTTTTGAATCTGTGATTTTCATGGCTGCACAATATTTCTTATTATATATTGTACATTACTGACCTGCTCCTGCAGTTCTTGCTGCTGTATTCCTCTGCCTACCATATCTTGTTTATTGCTGAAAGTGGAGTCCAGTTACTATAATCTTCAAATCTAGACTTATTCACTGAACTTCCAGAGCACATTCATTCCATATTGTTTTTTCCCTTAAGATTCTGGGCACTTCATGCTATGTGTTAGTTCCTACTTTAGATCAGGAGCTTCTCCCAGGCCAATCAGATCTCCATCTAGCTCTTAGCACAGTGCTTGGCAAAAAGATAAAAACTCAGTAAAGACTGAAAAACACAATAATTCTAAATGAGTTCCTCATGCTGTTAGAGGGCCTTAATTGCCCATCAAAATCCATTGCCCCATTTTGGGGCCCATAACTGTATGGTATTTTTCAGCCATCCTTGAGGCAATGTGACCCCATGGTTACCAGTGAAAGAGGACAGGAATTGGTGTGTGCTGTTGCAGATCCAGCTGGTACAATCCCCCTCCCTGTGATTTTTCTAAGTGCTGTGCCCTCAGGCTGATGGAAGCAGATGGGGGTGATGTCCTGGGGATGGGAAAGGTGCATGAAGGAAGACCTCTGAGTTCCCAGTGACTCTGAGGGAGTGCATCTCTCTAATATGTTGGAAAATATATAGTGACATGCAATGGAATTTGGGGGGATTATTTGGTAACTTAGCATAATTTATAACCACAAAATGTTTAAATCATAAGTTTAACTTAAGTAGTTCTCAATCTAATGCATATAAATGACTAAATCAATTTTAATTATACAACTGAGCTGGCCAGTGATGGATGGATCTTTTTTATCTGTTCACTAAGCAACTGTGCCCTGTGCACTCAATTGGTGCTAAAAAAAATACCAACAAGTTCTCTGCCTTCTAAGAGCGCACAGTCTGGAGGGAAAGGTGGACACAACCACGGAAACACAAAGCTGTGAAGGAAAGAACAACTTCTGTGTGGAAACAGAGCAGATGCTACGAGGAGGGCTGGAGGCCACTGGGTGAGGGGCTAACAAGCTGCACTGAGTGACATTTCTATTACCAGCAGCGTGACCAGGAGGAGCCAGCCTGCACAAACTCAGGTGTATTTAGCCTGGCAGGAAGCACAGCTGTGCAGACACTTGGAGGCAGAAGGAGTCTGGACAGAGAGGAGGTTAGAAAGGAGGTCAGTGTGGCTGGAGGGAGCCTAGGAAGAGGTAGGGAGGAAGGGAGGAGGACAGGTCCAGGGCCTGGTGCAGAGATAACTATACTAGTGATCTATTGCTGTGTGACAACATTACCCCACACTTAGTGACATAACCAGCAAATGCTTATTATATCACAGTTTTCTGAAGGAGGAATCCAGCATGTCTCAGCTGAGTACTTCTGCGTACTCTCAGGAAGTTGGGGCTACAGTCTCATGGCAGTTTCTGCTGCACTTGGGATCAGAGCCTACTTGGCAGAGGGTCTTGGTAGGATTCAGTTCGGATAGAAGTCCTAACTTGCTCTCTGTTTCTCTCCTTTGGTATTATGCCATGTGGGTCTCTTCAGATAGCAACTCATAATGCAGAGACTGTGTCCCCAGAGTGAGGGACCTGAGAGAGAGAGAGACAGAGAGAACACAGGTCAGAGTAAACAAGGGGTTACGTACTGACTTTTTATAACCAAATCTTGGAAGTGGCCTTAAATTACTTTACCATCATCTATGGAGTCACCAGTGCAGTCCACACTTAAAAGGAGGGCTCACATTCACAGCATACAAAGGTGTGTCCACCAGGAGGTGGGGATCATGGGAAGCCCCCGAGCGGAGAGGTGGAAGGTTCTCAGAGGTCCTGGTTTGCCCAGAATCAGACTGGTCAGAATGCAGAACCAGCTCTGTATCTTCACAGTTGGGGTCCTGGTGCACCCAGGCTTTCTCAGGGGGCTCTGTACATGGTGTAACCATGTACATATATGGAGATGGCACAGAGGAGAGGGTGAGCATTTGGCAGCCATGCTGGGCACCTAACCAGTCCTTGTCTGAGGAGAGCCCAGGGAGGAGACCATCAAACAACTCTGTCCACAGCCCACTCAAGGTCAAGGGAGTTGGGGACCCCTTTATGCTGAGCTCACGCTTAGGCAGTTCTGAATCTCATCTTCACTGGATAATTAGGAAGCTAAGGCCTCTAGGTAGGCAGGGACTGGCTGTTAGGTTCAGCAGAGGGAGGGGAGAAATGATAGGAGAACAGACAATGTGTTTATAAGACTTATTTGGCCAGCTGCAAACAGGCGGGCTGAGACCAAAGTGGTGTCAGCCCCAAGTATCAGCAAAGTGAGGATTTTTAAGGGTTGGGAAAGTTGGCAGGACTTTCTGCAGATTGCTCTAGTGTTGGGGAGTTGGCTCTGAGAACTAGGAAGTTTCTAAATTCTTGTTAGCAGAAAAAGACATCTTTGTTAAACAAGAAGCCTGCAGGGCATAGGCTGTTACTGGCATCAGCAGTTACTGGGGGCAGCAGATTTATTGGGGGCTTGCTGAAATTAGACCTCAATTCCTGGAATCCAGGTCTTATGCCTAAAACTGGCCAAACTTCAGTAGTGTTTTGACCTCCAGGCCAAGGCTCCAACTTCTCCCATAGGGTTGGCTGGTTGGTTGGTTTAGAAATTAGAAATCCTAACATATTGGGAAGTTCTTGCCTATTCCTGCCTATGTAGGGGCCGTTTTCTTCTGGGATTCAGTATGTGAACACTGGCATACATGTGCGCCTGCGTGCGTTCTCTCTCTCTCTCTCTCTCTCTCTCTCTCTCCCCCCTCCTCGATGTGATGACTATGCGAGGGACACTAAGAGAAGCAGAAACAAAGGAGTTGACAAAAGGAAGAAACATGAGGTTGGAGCCACTACCTACATGTGACAGCACTTCAACAACTTTATAGATGTTGTTCCACATGTGCCTGAACATTGCTAAGATGTTCAGACGTACATGCTAAAATAATCGCATTGTGCAGGCAGCTGACAGACAGACCCTGACAGGCACAGTGGCTTACCCAGAATCCAGAAGAGGGAAGAGTGAGGAGTTGAGTCTGAGTCCCAGGCCTGTCTCCTCAAATCTGGGACCCTGACTGTCCCCAGACCTTCTGGAGTGCTGTGGATCTGAAACATATGGTACTCCATGGAGAAGGGGTGTGAGCAGTCGGCAACCCCAAGGACTGTTTTTTTGAGTGATATTTTATTAACTTTGCTATTACCGTTGTCCTGATTTTTCCCCTTTTACCCTCCTCCATCCAGCATCCTCACTCCCTCAGGCTATCCCCCACCATTATTCATGTTTATGGGTCATGAGTATAAGTTCTTTGGCTACTTCATATCCTATACTGTACTTTATATTCCCATGGCTATTCTGTAACTACCTATTTGTACTTTTTTTTATTTTTTATTTTTTTTACTTTTTTAAGATTTTATTTCATTATTTTTAGAAGAAGGGGAAGGGAGAGAGGCAGAGAGGGAGAGAGACATCAATGTATGGTTGCTTTTCACCTGCCTCCAGCCACAGACCTGACTGGAGACCTGGTCTGCAACCTTGTTATGTGCCCTGGCTGGGGAATCAAACCTGAGACCTTTGGGTTCGCAGGCCGGCACCTTATCCACTGCGCTACCAGCCAGGGCTGTACTTTTTTTTAAAAAAGATTTTATTTTTTATTATTTTTAGAGAGAGGGGAAAGGAGAGAGACAAAGAAACATCTGCCTCCAGCTACGGACCTGGCTGGAGACCTGGCTTGCAACCTGGTTATGTGCTCTGGCTGGGAATCAAACCAGCAACCTTTGGGTTGTCAGATTTCCACTTAACTCAATTTCTGACAGTTTTGAGCGATGGTTGTTCTATATTTTAGTTGTAATTTTGATGCAGCTATGCAAAGAAGCGAGCCCTGTCTGCCTCTGAGCAGAAGTCCCCGAGGAATATTTAAGTGTCTGTTATTTAAGGAGGGGTCTCAGAGAAGGGGATCTCAGGAAGTGAAGCTACCTCCCAACAGAAGGTGGAATTCCCGTAAGCAGGCACCCACA
The DNA here is from genome assembly GCA_004026585.1 of Noctilio leporinus. Lineage (NCBI taxonomy): Eukaryota > Metazoa > Chordata > Mammalia > Chiroptera > Noctilionidae > Noctilio > Noctilio leporinus. The sequence continues at coordinate 91,771 of PVIW01002719.1, read as the reverse complement.
TTCTAGCGACAGCACCATAGCCAGCTCACTGGGCAGGAGACACTTGACAATTTCAGATGTTCTCACTGTATCCCTAGTTATCAGGGTTCTTGCTTCTGGAAACCCCTTAGTGAGAGTTTTTCCAAACTCTGCAGATGTTGTTTCAACCCTCATCCTTGCCATTTGGGGCCATTTCCCAGCAGATGTCTGGTAACACAAGGCAGTCTTGGTCAGGCCAATTCAGCCCAAGCCACCTCTGTGAGCCATTCGTGGGCAGTCCCCATACTCTTCTCTTCATGTGGAGAAGAGGGGTATGACGGGAGGACCCTCATCCCTACCCCACAGGCAGGAACAGGCTTCTGGGCGGGAGATAACCTAGTGATTGGATTATGATCACACCTCAGGACATGGCTGGCAGGGTGGAGAGGGGCTTTCTGAGGGGATTCCAACGAAACTTCAAGGCCCTCAGGCTGTCACCTCTCTTCCATCCTTGGTGGAGGCCTGAACAAAACATGGTGTGAGTGTTTGGAGTCGGTAGAGTCACAAAAGTCTGAAAACCAACAAAGACAGGGCCCTGAGATTTCCCACCTGGCAGCTGGCACTGTCTTTACAGAGCTCCACACAGGTCGGACAGGAGCTGAGCCATGGCATCCTCAACTCCACCCCTGCCCCACGCTGCAAAAGAGTGGAGTTGGGGCTCAAGGCGAGTGCAGGTGTCTAGGTGACCCAACCCCCAGGGTCCCATGAGGGAAAGGGTCTGGGTTCTAGAGTCACCCAGCTACTCCCCTGAGCTCCCTGCTAGAGTCCTGCTGCCATGACTTCTGAGTCCCCATCTCATACCCCAACTTACTGTCCAGCCCCTTCCCGGCCAGATGTGAAGTCACTGTCCACATAGTTGTAGAAATATCAGAAAGGAGATTTTGTACCATTTCACCTCATGTTCAGTCAAGAGTATTTTAAAATTTTTCTATAGATTTTCCTGTTGTAACGCCCATCCCTAAGTGTCCATGTTGGCCTGACAATCCTTGCACACTTTCTTTCAGTCCTATGCACCATCGTGATTAGTAGGGATGCTTTTCCCACAAGGCCATGGGGCTCATGCTACCATGTCTGTTGCTCGGCTGTTTTCTGTCCTGGAGGAACACACCCACATGGCCCCTCCAGGTCAGGAGCCGGGCTCCCTGGACTCTACAACCTACCCTGAAGGGGACCAGCTACCACTGCGATCACACTTTTCACTGCTGTGGGGTCTGGACGTGATCCCCTCTGTTGCCATTTCAGGGGTGCTGCCCTGAACATCCCCCATGTCCTGAATTCCTGACCCCTCCCACCCAGGAAAAACCTCTGTTCTCATCTTAGAATGGGATGTGTTGTCAGAAATCACAGGATGACATTGTTCATACAGGGAGGTGCTGACGAAACTGCGCTAACAAAATGTGCCCTGAGATACAATGTTTCATCATTCCCCACCTCCAGTTCTACTTTTCCTGCCAAGAACCTCTTCTGTCCAGTGAGCATTTGTGTCCCACCTCTTGCCATCAGAAACTGAGGGCTGGAGGTCAGGCTGAGCTGCAGCTGCCAACCCACCTGGTGGTCTGTGATGTTGCTTTTGAATGTAGGTCCCTCTCTGTCCCACCCCAAGAGGAAAAACACCAACCGTGGATACAAATGAGATCTGGTGCCTGTCTCCCTGGGCAGGGAACCCACCTTTGTCCCCATCTTTGGCTGGACATACAGAACTTTTGCCACCTCCCAACAGGTGTTGGACTATGCATAAGGTGAGCACCTTTTACAGCACAGTGGTCACTTGGCCACCCGCTAGATGCGTCTTCAGGTCCCTACATCTCTCCGAGTTTGTGCACTGCTCTGAACAGCAGGGGAAGCCAGGACCTACCTCATAGGATTATTGTAGGGGCTGGGCGGGGTTCTCCCTGGAAAGTGCTCTCTGCTAACCTGGCCATTGGAGAGGTCTTCAGGAGGGGCTGTTGTTGTGCTAATTGGTCCTGTTCTTTTCCCCATGCCGAAGCCTCTGCCTCATCCCTCAATTGAGGCCTTTGGCTGAGCTGTTCTCTCTTTGAAAAGGAGATGGGAGATTCCAGTAGGGGTCCCTGTCCTGGGGGAAGCCAGAGCAGAAATCCCAGCGCTGAGCAGTGGGGCCCCAGCCTAACTGAGATATGGGTAGAGCTGACTGGGGCTCATTCATTCAGCAAATATATTGGAAGCCCCACCAGGTGCAGGCATGACCCTAACCCAGCACACAGAGCAGATAGTAACCCTGCACTCCAGAGCTTCCTTCTAGTCGGGAGTGAGACAGTCACACTAGACCAGGTAGTGTGACTGGTCTACCTGGTCAGAGGCAGGTAGAGTCCACAGGACAGTACATGTGATGTCCTCCTGGCCTCTTCCAGGTATGGCTGCATCTTCCCATATATTGAAGAGAACATGGAGCAGCTGAGAAAGTGAGTGGGCTCTGGGTCAGACTATAAGGGGACTGTGGATTGGAGCTGCCAGCAGGACCCAGCTTCCCGCACAGCATGGGATTTCTGCAAGAGGGTCTGAGGACTTTACCTAGGAAAAAGGGAACAAGACTATGAGAGCTTTGCATGTGGATTTGGGTGGTGTGGCAGAGCCCTGGGGAGAACAGTGGACAGTGTCAGCCCCTGAGACAATCCATACCCACCCCTTCCCACCCCAGCCCTGCATCCACTCCCCCATCCTTGGGCCTAGAACAGGGGGTGTGGGGAGCAGCCTGCTCACTAATGTGGTAGGACCCTAACAGTGGAACCCCACCCCTGGGAGCCGAGAGTCAGTGTGAGGAGAAGCAGCACACAGGGCACCTAGTAAATTAGTAGCATGTAGGCATAGGAGTTCAATTTGAGGTGTTATGAGGGCCCTAAGTTGAGTGGGATGAATAGAGCAGAACCATTCCTCCTGCCCTCAGGGAGTTGACATTCCAGTGGGGAGGGGGCAGGGACACTGACAGAGTATGCCGGGCTTTCCTGAAGATGGGGACAGGTGGTTTTTAGGCATAAGACCTGGGTTCCAACCCCTGGCTGAGTGCTCAGCGGATATGAGCCGGCCTGCGAACCCAAAGGTCATTGGTTTGATTCCCAGCCAGGGCACATAACCAGGTTGCAAGCCAGGTCTCCAGCCAGGTCCGTAGCTGGAGGCAGGTGAAAAGCAACCATACACTGATTTCTCTCTCCCTCTCTGCCTCCCTCCTTTCCCTTCTCTCTAAAAATAATACATAAAATCTTAAAACAAAACAAAACAGAAGACCTGGGTTCTGGGAATCCTGGTGTAATTTTAGCAAGGCCCAATAATTCTCCTGCCCCCTCAGTAACTGTTGATGCCAGTGACTGCCTGTGTCCTTCAGCGATATCTCACCCTGCTGGCTAGGTCTGTGTCCATCAACGGTATCTGAGCCAGCTGGCAAGAATTTAGGAACTTCTCTCTTCTCAGAGCCAAATCCCCAAAAGCCATCTGCAGAAAGTCTTCAACTCCCTCCTCCTTTATCCCCATTAAAACCCCTGCTTTACTTTTGTTTGTTGGTGATACCTTCCTGCCTTCCTGATCTCAGCCTGCCTTTTGCAGCTGGACAAATAAACCTTTGAAACTCATGGCCTGTTGTCCTGTCATTTTTCCTCTCACTCTTGCTGGACCTAACAGTGGTCACACCATTGACCAAGAGCTCAGTTACAAAGACTTCTGCCAAACCCCTCTTTGGTGGCCAGGTGTACCTGCCAGGTTGAAGGTGGACTAGGAGTAGACTGGCTTCTGGGTGGGCAGGAGCAGGAGGCAGGTCCCCATGCTCTACAGGGCTGCTATGGCAGGGACAGTGTGGAACCCCAAGGCCAGCTCCCCTATCCCAGACCAGAACTTTCTGTTGGCCTACCTAGAAGTCTAGATTTTCCTTTCAGAGGCAGAGTGTGGGTAGGCCAGGAGCAAAGAGTCGGCTTAGATCCCCATGGTTCTTGAACAAAGCTTGAGGGAGAGGAGAGACAGACAGAGAGAGAGAGAGAGAGAGAGAGAGAGAGAGAGAGGTGTGTGTGGGGGGGGTATCACAACCTAGGTATGTGCCCTGACCAGGGTTGAACTGGCAACCTTTCCGTGCATGGAATGACACTCCAACCTTTTGAACCACATGGCCAGGGTAAGAGTTTCTTTAGAAGATACCTAAGAGTCAGTCATGATGATAGCATGTTCTCTTTTTGGATCTACAGAATCAGCTCCAGAGGAAGATCAAGATACACCTCAAGAGGTAATGCCAGACTCCTCCTTTCTGCCAGTGGATGCTGCTGATTAAGCATTGTTTAAGTCTCTTCTGCAGTCATGTCTAAGTCAGAGGTGATGAGAGATCCAAATACCAAGTGCTCCAGATACTTTGGGTTTGTCACATAGGCCACTGTGGAGGAGGTGGATGCAGCCATGATTTCAAGGCCACACAAGGTGGATGGAAGAGTTGTAGAACCAAAGGGGCTGTCTCAAGAGAAGATTCTCAAAGACCTGGTGCCCACTTAACTGTGAAGATTTTTGTTGGTGTTATTAAAAAAGACACTGAAGAACATCACCTAAGAGATTATTTTGAACAGTATGGGAAAATCAAAGTGATTGAAATCATGACTGACCAAGGCAGTGGCAAAAAGAGATGGTTTGCTTTTGTAACCTTTGATGGTCATGACTCTGTAGACAAGATTGTCATTCAGAAATACCATACTGTGAATGGTCATAACTGTGAATAAGGAAAGCCCTGTCTAAGCAAGAGATGGCTAGTGCTTCATCCAGCCAAAGAGGTTGGAGTGGTTCTGGAAACTTTGGAGGTGGTTGTGGAAATGGTTTTGGTGGGAATGACAACTTTGGTCTGGAGGAATCTTCAGCGGTTGAGGTGACTTTGGTGGTAGCTGTGGTGGTGGCAGATATGGTGGCAGTGGGAATGGCTATAATGGATTTGGTAATGATAGAAGCAATTTTGAAGGTGGTGGAAGCTAAATGATATTTTTTAACATGGAACACTTCACGAGTTTGTGTGTCATCTTTGCACAGGGGCCATGCTAATCTTCTCTGGATTGTTCCAATTTTAGTCAATGTGCTGCTGAAGTGAGCGCGCTAAATGATTTTGGCAATTTCCACAATCAATCTTCAAATTTTGGACCCATGAAAGGAGGAAACTTTGGAGGCAGAAGCTCTGGCTCTTATGGAGGTAGAGGCCAGTACTTTGCCAAACCATGAAACCAAGGTGGCTATGGTGGTTTCATCAGTAGCGGTAGCTATGGCAGTGGCAGAAGGTTTTAATTACTGCCAGGAAACAAAGCTTAGCAGGAGGGGAGAGCCAGAGAAGTGACGAGGAAGCTACAGGTTACAACAGATTTGTGAACTCAGCCAAGCATGGTGGTGGCAAGGCCTAACTGCTACAAAGAAGACATGTTTTAGACAATACTCATGTGAATGGGCAAAAAGCTGGAGGACTGGATTTGTGACTAATTGTATAACAGGTTGTTTTAGTTTGTTTTGTGGAAAGTGTAACACATTCCAACAAAAAGTTTTAATGTAGTTTTTTTCTTTTTTCTTTTCTTTTTTTTTGTACCCATGCTGTTGATTGCTAAATGTAATTGTATGATCATGATGCTGAATAAATGTATCTTAAAAAAAAAAAAAGTGGTCATGCCAACTCCAGTGGCTTCTCCAGGGCCAGAGCAGGCTCCAGGCACTGCTCTCCCTGACTATTAAGAGGCAGAAGAGCCACATGTAGCAGGTGAGCAACTCACCTCCACTCCTGCCAGGCTCTTAGTTCTAGGTTCTGAGCCACAGCCTGTGTCAGCTGCCACAGCAGAGAGGGCTACCCCCTTAACTACAGTATTACATTTCTACATTTATCTTATGTGGGGGACCCCCCCAACCCGCAGAGATCACCCGGTACCATGGAAGAAATTAAACTTCCCAGACAGCTTGTGCTAGGAGAGAGAAAACCGGCCAGTGTCTGATAGACAAAGACCTCGATGGCCCACCTCCAAAGGTTTTTATTGATTACACAAGGTGAGGGATGCACGTACATACCACAAATCATTCCCACAGAAGAGTATTCAAAAGAAAGGGAGTTGTTAAGTTTAGATAACAATATAAGGAATGTGATGATCTGCTTCAGGCTATGGTCTGTTAGACAAGGTGATGCCAAGAACTCCAGGTGGCCTGTAGAATTTTAGGGGAGGGTGAGATTACATGTGGGTTAAGGTTGAACATCTACTGCAGGTGCAATATACAGTTGAGGATGTTTAGATCACAGGACAGACTTCAAAGGAGGTATGGAATATTCCCAAGGCCAGATTCACACCAGGGCCCCCTGGCTAGAGCATTAAGGCTTGTATGCACCCAGCTTTCCTGGCATTCTGGTCAGGTTTTACAGGCTTGGCCTGGCCTGCACAGGGGCCTCCATGTCCTGACACTTTCCCAGGGGGATCCCAACAATCTTATGTTATATTTAAAGTTGTACTGTAGTTTTTGTAGTATTCAGCTGAACTAAAATGTATTTTAATATAATTTAATTTAAAAGCAATAAATAAGTTTTATATAATATGACTTTTCAAAGTGTACATTTCAATGGCATTAAGCACATTCACAATTTTTCACAACTATCACATCACATCACATCACATCACAACCCCTCTCTAGTTCCAGAACATTCTAATCTAAAACAAACCCAGAACTTGTTAGTCAATCATCCTCTCTGCTAAGCCCCTGTCAATCACTGATATCTTTCTATCTCTATGGATTTACCTATTATAGATTTAAAACATTTTTAAAAATTGATTTTTGAGAGAGAAAGGAAGGGAGAGACAGAGGGAGGGGGAGAGAAAAAAGATGTCAATTTATTGTTCCACTTACTGATTTCTTGTATGTGCCCTGGCTGGGGATCAAACCCACAACCTTGGCAGAAGGGGATGACACTCCTACCAACTGAGCTATCTGGCTAGGGCTACCTTGTGGATTTTTCATGTAAGTAGAATCATATTATAACATATTTGGCCTTTTATGTCTGAATACATAATGGATGAGGAGATAATTATTATTTTAGTTTTAATAAAAACAATTTTTATTAAGAGGGAAGATTTCTAAGAGGAAAAGATTACATGTAAGAAAGTGAGCCCAATATTTTCATGACCTTGGGACTAGGACCACTTTCATAGTTATGACACAAAAGCTGGAAACCGAGGGAAATGCCTGGGTCTGTGTGATTCCTTTAAAATCTTTCTTGTCCTACAAGAAAGGCAGTGTTCAAATTCTTCTAACATGCATACTATAAAAATATTAAAATCAGATGTTTTAAAAACTACCAATGTATTAAGTAATAAAATATATAGTTTTAAGTTTTTAGATAAAGATAACTAATGTTTATTAGTAAATAAAAAGTTTTAACTATCTTGTTGATTATGCTATCACAGTTGTCCCAATTTTCCCCTTTGCCCCACTCCACCCAGCCCCCTAATTTTTAATAGGAACCAAAAAAAAAAAGATACATTCATTCCTTCAACCAAGAAATAATTGCCCTTAACAAGAGGTTTCCATCTTTTCAGTCTTTACCTTTCACAGTGCAGCAGTATGTGTGTTTTGTGTATGTGCTATGTGTGTGTATGTGTAAGGAAAGGACATAGGCACTGTCCTCTTCTGTAACCTGGTGTCCCCACAGGTGGACATGGCATTGTCAGTCTTGTTCCCCTCATTCAATCTCAGTGACCATCACAGACTTTGACTTTTCGAGTTTGTGGCTAAGTCACTTTATTAAAATCATTGATAGGCCCACTTTCAGTAGGGTGCAGCAGTGGAGATTTTTTTTTTGTCTGGGGCAGTGACAGGCAATGAATAGCTACACCTTAGCTTTGTAAAGACAAGGATATTCAAAGGACTTATTTACATGTTCACCCACACTGTCTCACTGTATCCCAGGATCACAGGCATCCTCCTTAGAGCTGGTAGCCTCATCAAACCCAAGGCCTGAGATCAGAGAACATGTTTCAGAATTTGTTGTTATCTTTTGCACCCTGGAATTAAACCAGCCAAGCATTTAGTTTCAAAATATTCAGGTGTTTCAGATGGCATGGCTAGACTACTCCTGTGCAGGAGTGCAGGAGGCACTGATGAGTGACACAGAGACTTTAAGTCTTTCTGGGCTTTTTCAGCAGAAAGTCATGACAACTGCAGGTTCTCTCGAGGCAAAGGGCTCAAGCCTCCAAGCATAAACCTGCATAGAACTGGGTGCTGCCACCCTTCTACTGGGAGGCGAAGACAGATGCTTTGGGTCCCTCTGGGATGTGCGGGATGCATAGTAAGGGTCATCATTGTGGGCTGTCAGATTACTTGGTAAAACCAGGCACCAATTAACCCTTCCAAAGTAGAACCTGGACTAATTTATTACACCTAAGTTTAGGAATAAAACCTCATTTCAACTCACAAAGAGCTTAGGGAGAGGGAGAGAATGTGTGGAACAGTATGAAACCACCGCTGGAAAGAAAAATATACAAGTAACATCTACGTATCACCTAAAATGGAGCTCTGATCTCATCACTCCCCTGGTCAAAACACTCAGGGGTGCCCTTGTCCAGTGATTTACGTGTGTGCTCTTCACGTGCACTTACGTGGAACATTTACAGGCTCCAGCTTGCTTTTTCCTTGTTACCCTTAGGTCGTTTTTAATCTGTTTCAGCCATTCTGGACCCTTGCTCTGCTGGGAAGCTGAATCACCAGAACTGAAGCAGCCGAAAAGGAGGTAAATTTCAGCCACCTGTACCTACAATGCTCTCACCCACTTCTGTCTTAGAAGCTCCCAGCACCTGCTTCTTATCACAGAATCTTTTTTCTTTTTATCCCCACCTGGGGACATGCTTATTGATTTTAGAGACAGGAAAAGGGAGGGAGAGAGGGAAACATCGACTGGTTGCCTTTTGCACACACACAAACTGGAACTGAACCTGCAACCCAGGCAAGCGTCCTGACTGGGAATTGAACCCGCAACCTTTCAATTTACCGCACAACACTCCAACCAACTGAATCACACTGGCCAAAGCTCATCACAGCATCTTCCCTGCTCCAGTGGTGCTGACCCTGGAGCTCATTGGAGTTCCAGCGTGACACTGGTGTGCACAAGTCCCATGCTCAGTGCCTGTGAGCTTCAGTGACCTCAGACGGAAATACAGTGAATAGATCCTGTGTCCCTGAGCAGCATGATGGAGGCAGGGAACATCTCAGCTCAGGGTCTGACATGCACATAGGAATCTCTGCCGCATGATTCCAACCTCTGCTGAAGCAGTATTCCTATTTTACAGATGAGGACACTGGTGCAGAAGGGAGTTGTCCAAAGTCTAACAGGAGAGCAGGAAACAGCCGGACCCCATCTGAAGAAAGCAACCCTGCTCCCTGGTTGACACTAGTGATAGGAGCTGTCCTCAGGGGGTCTGCTGACAGGGAAACCTAATAATCCACACAATAGCCCCAAACCTGAAACTAAGGTGACTGGGTAAGCAGGCCAAGTTCTCCTGGGGTCGTGAAAGGGGCCAAATAGAGAAGATCCAAGTGACCAGAATTTCAAGGTTTGATAAAGAAGCAAGAAGGGAAAGGTCAGAACAGCTCTCTTGTTTCTTCTGGTTGACAGAGCAGGTACCAGCAGAGTGTGGACTGGGGCTGTATAATTGTTACTCTTACAGACTTGAGGGTATGGGACAGTTGATGTGAATTTCTTCAGATAACAGGATTTTTTTTTCAACAAATAGTAAGATGCCTACTATGTGCCCTATGGTACCCGGGGGTGCAATCATGAACAAAATAGATGTGCAGGGTTTCTACCTCAGGAGACACACAGAGCAGGGTGTACACGTTTCCAACAGTCACACACCTCTAACTAGAGGTGCACAAAGACAGCAAGGTTGATTCTGCTGAGATTTCCTGTAGGTCATCCAGTCTTCTTGGTTTCAGGCATTTCCATGGTCTAATGAGCAGACCCCTTGCTACCCAAAGATACATCACCAAGAAGAGGCCACATGATTGACCAATATCTGTACTACATCACCTCTAAGGTCAAAAGTTATTTTACAGATAGACACAGAAGGTTGGACTCATAATTTACATGTATGTGTCACAAGTGATATCTGTCTATCAGTGGATTGATCACCTTATATTTGTTACTTGGAGGTGATTTTCATTAGCTGCCAAGTGAAACTGAGGAAGAAAATCAAATAAACATTAATTTAAAAAATTTCCAAGGTTATCAAACAAGTTCTGATGAAGGCAAACACGTCATTTTTAATTTCTGTTTTCCTTTTTATTATTTTAAAACTTTATTCACTTAATTCAATTTTTAAAATATTTATTATTTTTAGAGAGAGGGGAAGGGAGAGAGGCAGAGAGGGAGAGAAATATCAACATATGGTTGCCTTTCACCTGCCTCCAGCTAAGGACCTGGCTAGAGACCTGGCTATGTGCCCTGGCTGAGAATCAAACCAGTGACCTTTGGGTTCGCAGGCCGGCACCTTATCCACTGTGCCACCAGCCAGGGGTATTAACTTTATCTTTAACTTTATCTTAAAATTACAGTTTACATTCCATATTATTTTGTTTTCGTTTCAGGAGAACAGCAAAAGAATCTAAGCGCAACCTCACAGAAGAATAACAGAGGTGAGGGAAGCAGTCTCCATGCTTTTCTAAGACCAACACCCTAAGGCAGTGGTTTCCACTGGGTGTGACGCAGGAATTTTTAAAACATGCAATACCTGACTATTCAGTTAGGGATACTGACCTCCTTTCCCTCAGATTACTAAATGAAAAAATGACAACAGCAAACACAATAGCTGTCCGGTGCGAATGCCCTGTCTGGGGACCTGGCCTGCAATCCAGGCAGGTGCCCTGACCAGGGATAGAACCAGTGACCCTTGAGTTTGTAGGTTGGTCGTCAACCCACTGAACCACACCAGCCAAGGCCCTCAAGAGATTTTTATCTGAATGTATATGATTCCACAGATAACCACTAGAGGACAGAAGAGAGTCAAGCAACATCTGAGAAGAAATATTCAGGGACTCATCACCCGTGATTCTAGGACAGGCTTTCTTATTATGGAAAACTCAGGCTTCAGAGCCTAAGAATTATTTTGTTCAAGCTCATTATTTTTAAGTTAGATAATAGATCAAAAATCTTTTCCAGACTTTGACTGGAATGTCATGAGTAAAGGAGGCATGCCTGGGCTCTGGTTGTTACCTGAAATCCCTGAGGAACTGGAATTGTGGGCTAATAAAAGCCCACACAGAAAATCCTAACATCTTAATTGGTTGTGTGTTCATGGCAATCTTTCCAGGAAAGTAATGGAGGTTTCCCAAAAAGATGACCAGGAGGAACCTAGGGCACAATGGAAAACCTCAAGGGTTTGAAAGAAGCAGGTGTTACACGCAAAGCCAGATATCAGGTATGTGCTCAGCTTCTGTGCCCTGAAGGGTAGGTTTAAAGGTTCCTTATAAGTTCCAGCAAAGCTGACTTAAAGATCATATGCGATCAATTGCTGCTCTTACTATGTTTATGCAAATGAACAGGAAATAACAATGAGGGTGATCTTACGGAGAAAAACCATGATTTATAGATATTCCACTAATTCAACTAACCATCTTTAAAGTTTGTTTTCATAGCCCTGGCTGCTGGCACGGTGGATAAGGTGAAACCCAAAGGTCACTGGTTCCATTCCCAGCCAGGGCACATAACCAGGTTACAAGCCAGGTCTCCAGCCAGGCTGAAGGCAGATGAAAGGCAACCATACATGGATGTCTCTTTCCCTCTATGCCTCTCTGCCTCTCTCCCTTCCCCTGTCTCTCTAAAAATAATAAATAAAATCTTTAAAAAAAAAATCTTTTCCAAAGGTTTATTTTTGTTTTTGTTTTTGCTTTTCAAAAGGTAGTAAGGAGACCATTCATTTTATCATTTTGTTTTTATACTTCTAGCATAGCTCTCAGTTAATTCTTCATTAGATAATTTTATGTGTTTCCATGCTTAGCATCAATCACCTTTTTATGTACAACTTTTGGCCCTGCTTGGTGTGGCTCAGTGGATTGGGCACCGGTTTGATTCCTGGTCAGGACACATGCCTGGGTTGTGGGTTAGGCCCCCCAGTCAGGGGGCACTGGAGAGGCAACTGAATAATGTGTTTCTCACACATCAATGTTTCTCTCCATCTTTTTCTTCCTCCCTTCCTCTCTCTCTCTCTCTCTCTCTCTCTCTCTCTCAATAAATAATTAAATCAAAATCTCTTTACCCTTAAAAAAATAAACAAACAAACAAACCTCTGAAATACCTAAGCATTGTGCTTCACTTGGGTATTTCTTTTGCTTAGTAGACTTTAGGGTTTTGGTTGCAGCATTCATATCATCATGTCAGAGAGGCAACAACAGGATATTCTTGAAATACAGATAGGAGGCACGCACATTCCTCCATACATTTGATAGGCTTACAGGTACTGAAACCCAAGATCAATGCCAGAAAAATCGGTGAGTGGGCTCTCAGAGTGTATTATCTTAATAAAGAAAAAGTGCTAAGGAAGTATTTATTCAACATATAAGATGTGTTAGTGTTACATGATTTGACTGCGTAATTTCACTTATTTCCCTCAACTGATCCCTCAGGTAGACTCCTTTCATTTTACAGATGAGGGCACTAAGAAACAGAAGCTTATCAACTCACCTAGTATCATAGAGCTAATATACATTAGAGCTCTTAAAGAAACATTTGCTTAAGATGAACAAACAAAAATTTATTTGATTCTGGTACCTTCTCCAGCAATAGGGAAGAAAGCACAGACCAAGTCTAGATATCCAATTCTATGAAACAAATGTAAGGAGAGTTTTTAAGAGGTGGAGTGGGGGAAATCATAAGTCTCCTGTGATTATAATTGGCTTTAGTCAAAGGAACGGTAAACATTCACTTTCCTTCATGACAAGAGATAGTTTCATAATTTGAGGCAAAGTGGGCAATGAAGTTAGGTTTGTACTCTCACAAACACTGGAAAATCAGACCTTTGTCTTCCTTGATGATTACATTTCAGAGAGATGCCCCAGATCCTTGAGAAAGACAGTCCTAGATTGTAAAACTGGCAGGAGGCTCTAAAAGTATTACATCTCACAGGATGAAGAAACAATTTATAAGTGTGCTAAAGTAAGTATTGTAACTAAAGAGAGGCCAGGGGCCTACTTTAAGGAGAAATCCTGTTTAAGGGTTAGTCAAGCTGAGGGGAATAACATAGCCATCTTGGTCAAGCTAGGTTTAAACTCTGGTCTTCATGACTCAATAAATTTATTCTACTTTTATTGATGGTTACACACTATCATATCAAATTGAGGTGAACATTGATGAGCAAAAATATATATTTGTTGAATAAATATTCTATTCAAACAGATCAAAAATCCAAAATCCCCTGATATAATGCTATGAGGCCTGTCCTGAAAGTATCAAGCCAATGTCAATATAATTAAAAGTTTGTACAGTCGATACTTTTAGGACAGACCTCATAGCACCCAGCGTTAGACCCAAGTGCACCAATTCCAATTCAACCAACACAGTTGCTTGCTATATGAATGAGGACTCTACTGATAAACTGATTATCATTTACAACAAGGTATTTAAAAAGCAGGACTCAACTTCACCCCTTCCAATATTTGCACTGAAGCACATTGTCTCTCCTCATGGAATTTCCTTAGTCAAAGAAGATGGGATGGGCATTCATACTAAATACCCTCAATTCTGTTGAATTCTTCCTTGCCAAGTAATAACCTCAAAGACTTATCAAGAATTTATGTAGGTTTTTCTCCATTAAATCAAACAGGGAATAAAAGTGAACTCAGTCCCAATCTCTAGGGCAATAAATTCGTATTCTGACATTAACTGTGCCTAAAATAGAAGAAACACTTAGAGGTGACCAGAGTAACAAGGTAATGACCGTTTCCAGGTATGTGTGGCAAGGAGATAGTAATAGAACGGTACCTAGACAGGACATAGGCTGGAGGGGTGGGTGGAGGCAAACCGTGGTCTGTGTAAATTATTCAAAAGCACTAAGTAAAGATCTGGAACAGTATTGAAACTGGAGGGCAACTGAGTCTGGGGCCTGTGCTGCCTGTCAGTGTTCAGTCAAACAGCAGAGAGAGAGATTGGCTTATAACCACACTTTTATTACTGTCAAGAGACCAGCAAGCTGAGAAGGTGGTGGGTAAAAACTTAACATCCATCTTCCCTTGAGCTCTCAGAAGCAAGTTTATATAGGGGAAATGTGGGAAGGGAGTACAAAGGAAGTTCTGGTGTCATGCAGTCTTGTAATCTCAAATCCTTGTGGTGGTCTTGATAAATGTCTTCATTACTGGTTCCTGAAACATGACAGTCAGCCTCCACATTCCTGGTGGCCAGGCATCCAGGGTCAGGACCTGGTTGAATATTCCTTTTTTCTTGTTTGATCAACTGTTACTGTAACAAGACCTCGATCAGAACATAAGGTTGAATATACACTAGATTAATTAAAGCTACATACTCTGTTAGTAATCATCTAAGGCTATAATGGAGAGAAAATGCAGCTGGCTCTAAAAAAGGATTTTATCTCTATTTCCCCAATCAATCCTCACTGTTGGTAATAAGTATCTTATATCTATATAATTAAATGTTTAAGCTTTCTTTCCTTGGAATTCTGTAACTTGTTCCCGAGGGAATTTAGCTGCCTTAAAAAGAGGGTAACTGGAGCTCTGGTTTTCTTCTTCCTAAATTCAGACTAGGGTAAAAACAACAGATAAGCAATAAACAGATGAGACAAAAGCATTAAAAAAAGGACCATGAAGGGGAGTAAAAAGGGGATGGATGTAATACAACAACAATAAAATTAAATTAAAAAAAAAAGGACCATGAGAATATTCTTCCAAGATATAAAAAGTGATTGAAACCAAGCTGTCAGTGTATCTTGTCCACAAAAAGATCTAGGATGACAGAAATGGTATCTGCATGGGAAATATATACAATGTAAGATTTTTTCTTTTGAATATATTTATTGATTTTAGATAGAGAGGAAAGGAGAGAGAGATAAGCATCAATGGGAGTGACAAACATTGGTTGGGTGCCTCTCATACATGCCCCAACTGGGAATTGAACCTGCAACCTAGGTATGTGCCCTGACCCAGAATTGAGACAGCAACATTTTGGTGCACAGGCTGATGTTCCAACCAACAGAGTCACATTGGCAAGGGCAAGATGTTATTATTATTATTATTATTTATACCTTTTTAAAAATGTGGGACAGATGGAACAACAATAATAACGGTAGGTTGTGGGGTTATGGCATATGTCAAGTGTAATGCATGACAATCACAGCATAAGGACAGGCAGGGGAGAAATGGGAAGAGGTACACTACCAGGTGAAGGCAGGCTATGGTAAGTTACAGATGTGTGCTATGGAGCTGAAAGAGTGCTGAAATGACCAAGGAAAGAGTAACATGTAGTCAACCAAAGAAGAGAAAATGAATCCTATAAAAAGCATGTAAACTAGAAAAATTGTTCTTCCAGGACTATACCCTATGGAAATACTTGAGAATTTATTCAAACAAACATGAAACACAAATTCAAAAGAACACAAGCATCCTTATGTTCATTGCAGCATTATTTACAATAGCCAAGATATGGGAGCAGCCCAAGTGTCCATCAGTAGATGACATTTATGCAATGGAATACTGCTCGGTCATAAAAAAAAAAAAGAAGAAGAAGAAAATTTTACCTTTTGTGACAGCATGGATGGAAGTGGAGAACTTTATACTAAGTGAATAAACCAGTCAGGGAAAGACAAATACCATAATTTCACTCATATGTGTAATCTAATGAACAAACTGAACTAACAAACTAGAGACAGACTCATAGATAGAGAGCAGGCTGTTAGCTCTGGGGGGCAGGGAATTAGGGGGTAGAGGGAATCAAGCAAAAAGGTAAAAGGACTTATAGACATGGATAACAGTGTTTTGGTTGCTGTGGGGAGGGGAGTATAAAGGGGATAAATGGTAATGAAAAAAATCCAATATAAAGTGAATTTTAAAAAAAGAAATACTTGAATAAGTGGCCAGATAGGTGTACAAGAATGATGAGTACAACGTTATTTGTAACCCCACAACGATAGAAACAAGTTAACATCAAAAGAATATGGAAAGTGTTCAGACAGTGCTAGATGCAAAAGACAAGAAGGTACTGAGGAAGCCTCTTTCGGTACTGATTAAAAGAACACGTGCAGAGGCTCAAAGATGCAGCTTCTGCTTCCAAAGAGTAACAAGGACGTCCCTGGGTGGGCTCGAACCACCAACCTTTCGGTTAACAGCCGAACGCGCTAACCGATTGCGCCACAGAGACCCACAGCCAACTCTCCTCTCCAAGAACTAGAGAGCAAGCGCTAGTCACCGCTAGATGGAGCCACGCCCCTGTGGCAGGAAGGACTGCTGTGCTGACTCCCAAACCGCGGAAAACTGTGGAAGTGGAGTGCGCTCTGCTTATTGAAAGCGTTTGAAAACTAGGGGTTGGGCGATTCCTCATACAATAAAACAACGAGCGGTCTCGCCCGGCCTTACTCCACGCCCACCTTGGAGGCCCGCGCCTCGGAGACTTCCGGTGCTGTGACCCCCTGAGCCCAAGGGAAGCTGAACGATCCGCGGGCTCCCGTGCTGACTCTTCCCATTTGCCACGGCTGCGCCCGACCATCTGCGCTGGCGCTTCTCTGGCTCCACTTGGCGGGAAAGAGGGGGTGGTGGGTATCAGAAGGGGCAAACGCGAAGAGGCGGAAAAGAGCGGAGTAGACGTGGACGAAGATAGGCTTGGGCCGGATTTGGGAAGATAAAAATTGCTGGGGGTTTCTTTTCTGTTGTATTTTCAGAATTGAGAGGAAGGGAGGGGGAACGGAGAGCGAGCAGGAAAGAATAAAATATAAGCTTCTGTAGTTGGTCAAGAATAAGACAAAGGAAGTGGAATGGTTGTATGTCAAAGCTCATAGACCATGAACGTACACTATCCCTGGGATTCTAGCGCGCCGTGATCGTATAGTGGTTAGTACTCTGCGTTGTGGCCGCAGCAACCTCGGTTCGAATCCGAGTCACGGCAAGGTCGCCTGTGTCCCTTGGAATTCACCTTTTACTTATGTTCAAAGCCACGCAGGCTGTGGAAACACCAGCCCGTCATACTCCAACTTCCCAGCAAGGACGTTTATGTGCTATCATTTCTGGGAAATGTTGCTTTTTGTCTTACTCAAATTCCGAAGAACCCGAAGGACGGGGTTTTAAAAAAAGAAAAAAGTTTGCATCAGATAGGTGACACCTCCTCCATAAACCTGTTTGTCTGCTTAAACCGTGGCTCCTGGGAACCTTTACACCAAGGGCTTTGGAAGTCCTTGGCCATTGGTCTCCTTATACTCACCGTATCAACTTCTCTAGTATACTCTCAAGGATGTTTAAATGCCTGTGGTATCTGTCAGGCTCAGATAGCTGGAAGAATTCAACAATAGTGAACACAGAAAGGATGATAACGGTGACCATATGGCCCTGCGTCCTAACGATTCAATTAGTGGAAACAGCAGATATGTGATTCTTTGGCCTAATTACATCATTAGTGGTAATCTAAAGGAAAGGCTGTACTGGTTTGTGATACTGCTGAGAGCATGGCCAACAGGGGGAAATTTAAAAAATCAGAAACAGATGGCTAGATGGGAGGGGGATGTGAGGGGGTAAGGGGTGAAAAGGGTAAAAGAAATTAAGAAGTACAAATTGCCAGTTACAAAAAGTGTCACGGAGATGTAAAGTACAGCACAGAGAATATACAGTTAGTAATACTGTAATAACTGTGTATGGTGTCAGGTGGGTACTAGATTTATTGGGTGATAGTAAGTTATATAAATATACTATGTTGTACATCTGAAACTAATATTATATGTCAACTGCAAGTTAAAAGGAAATTTTATTTATTTAATTAAAATTTATTTATTTATTATTTTTTTAGAGAGAAGGGAAGGGAGAGAAAGGCAGAGAGGGAGGGAGATATCAATGTATAGTTGCCTTTCACCTGCCGTAAGTCATGGACCTGGCTGGAAACCTGGCCTGCAACCTGGCTATGTGCTCTGACTGGGAATCAAACCAGCAACCTCTAGAGTTCACAGGCTGGCACCTTATCCACTGTGCCACCAGCCAGGGCTGGAAATTTTAAAAATAAAAATAAATGTGGGGGGGAAGAGTGGTTGGAGGTGGAAGAGGATATAAGGAAGATGAATGGTAATGGAAAAATAAAACAAAAATAAATGAATAAAAATAAATGTTAACAAACTTTAAGCCAAACACAAATGGAGATGAGACTTGAAAATTCCTTGAGCAGACAAACCAGTTTAATCAGACAAGCAAAAGTTATAACAAGTAAAACTTAACTTGGGCCACTTCTGGATAACTTCTCCAAAAATCATAAACGAAACTTAAACCAAGTTCAAACAATCCCCTAGCAGTAGGAAAACTGTTATCACCAATCACTATGACAAATAACTAGCTATTGCTTCCTCACTACATAACTATATACGTTGCTTTATAACAATGTATCTCTTGAGTTTCATTCTGTATTTAGTTTGAGTGCTCCAGATTTTCTGAACTTCTTGTGCACAATACACCTTTACTGGTTACTATTCAGTCATCCAGTGGTTTTACCTCTACTATTTTGAAACTTTTGACAGTGTCTCAACATTTTCAATTGCTAGATCGAGCCAATAGGAAAATTCCACTTTATACTTTTGTCATATGTGTTTGGATTTATGCCTACTCAGTCAATAATGGAGAATCAACAAAGTCATTGTCATTGTCTTCAGCTTTATTTGTGAACAATGGTTTCTAACTCTGATGTGTACAAAGCTTTTGCTACTTACATTTTTCTCTCTAGGGAGATAAAAGTCCCATGGAGGGTCCCCAATTTGCTGACCTGATCATTGAGTGAAATGTTGCAAATGGGAGGCTGAGGTAGAGCATATTTTTCCTGCCTTGAAAAGCTGAGGAAGAGGGGAGATTTAGAAAGGGGAGGAATAGGCTAGAACCAGAAAGCCAATTTTAGTGGCTGGCACTTGGGTGTCAGCTACTGTAGAGAGAGAGGACATTTGGGGAATTTCCAGGGAATAGGAACTTCGGTAGAAACATGTTTATATAATGTGACAGTCTTTTTTTTTTTTTTTAATTTAATTTTGTTGTTGTTTTATTACATCGTGACAGTCTCAACAATAGTTGCTCCATTAAAAAAATAATGCTTTTATTTACTTAATAAATGCTTCACACCAGATTGACTCATTCTTTCCTCTCATAAGAGTAGTTGGGAATATCAAAAGTATTCAGTTTCATCTTTGGAATTCACAGGGATATTGGCCAGGGAGGTTCAGGTACTGCCAACTAGGAAGGCTAGGGATTGCCATTCACCACTAGCCAGGTTGTGGTTTTCTGCTTCCTCTATTTTGGCAAACCGGAGACCCAGATTCCACTGACTGACACCAGCCGCAGGAGGATGTAGTTCCAAAGGAGGTCCACTTCGTGGTAATTACAGACCTTGAAACTTCACAGGTTGTTTTCTTTTCTTCCTTCCTCCCAATAAGAAAATACAAAGCTTTTCTTTCCCTTCAGGACCCTTTGGGACAGGACGGAAGTGGGTGGATGGTTTCTTCTAGGTGTCCCTGCCGGCCTGGGCGGCCCCAGAGCTCAAGATGAGCCACTGTAACAATCCCGGCTGGTGGGACAGGGAGGTTGGGGGAAGCCGGGGCAGTTGCTTTCGAGGACCTGGAGGTTGGGTGCCGGGGTTTGGGCATCACAATCACTCTCCCACCCCCGCAACCTGTGCATAGCACATCTGCTTTTCGAGGGGGTGACCCGGGAAGCTGAATAAAGTGGTCCCTAAGTTTCCTGTACAGGCTCAAGGCAAACATGAGTGAGGTTTCAGAAGGAGCAAGAGGAACCTCACCGAGCGATCCCAGCCGTCTGCCTCTCTGTCCCTCTTGGTCAGGTTCAAAAGAGGTTGATTTCGGACAGAACCAAAGGGACGGCCTAAAGGCAGAAACCCCTTGATCTCTAGATGAAAGTCTCAAGTGCCACGCCGGATTGAGCCAGGCCGCGAGAGCTGAATCGACCACCGTGCTCAAGTTCCCAGACCGAGCACAGCAGGAATGTGCACCCAGACTGACCTCAACCCGGGGTGATTTGGCCACCCTACCACCACCCCCGGCCCAGCTTTGGCTCTAGGCCTCGTATGGAGACATTTTTGATGGTCGAGACTGGGGAAAGGGGGAAGAGGGAAGGGGGAAGGGGGCAGGGGGAAGGGGGCAGGGGGAAGGGGGAACGGGGAGTTTTCTCCCGGCACCTAGTCAGCAGAGACCAGGAGTGGAACTCACCACCTGCCATCCCCCGGGGGAGCTGTCCCCACAGAACTGATCGGATCCCGAGTGTGCCCGCTGCCGAGGCGGAGACGCCCTTGTGCAGACCCGTGTCCGCACACCTGACAGAGGAGGGAACACGAATTCCTGAATCACTGGGTGTGGGGAAGCTCTCGCCACGGAGAGAACCCCAAGGTGCATTGTCCGAGCATCCAACACATCTGACGGATGGTGTTTCCATCAGCTGAGGTGGAAAAAATGTGGTGCGGCAGGTTGAGGGGTCAGGGCTGCAAAGCCTCCCTCGCTTGAAAGTGTGTCCCATCCCCGCCTCCTAGGATCTCGCACCCCTCAGAGTCCCTTCTGAGGTTTCACCCTGGGCGCCTCTGCTTTCTCCTCCTCCCTGCCACCTGGCCCACTGCCTGGGTCCCGGCTACTTTCTCTTTACCTGTGGCCGCCTCGAAAAGGGACATCTGCGGCGCAGGCAGCAGGGATTGGACAACTGGCTCCTAGACGTGTGGCGGTGGCGGATGGTATGGCGCTTGGTGGGTTGCGTGCGCGGTCTTTTGGGGGTGAAGGCAGGGAGAGAACTTGGTCTTATGCAAGCATTCCTGGGAAGACCCGTGACGTGCCCCGACCCCACACTCCCTCCCATCCATCCTCCACAAAGGCCCTCAGAATGCAGGAGAAATGTCACTCTCCTCTGAATCAGGGTGGCAAGCAGAGGTAGCGTCTCCCTGGTGGTCTAGTGGCTAGGATTCGGGGCTTTCACCGCCGCGGCCCGGGTTCGATTCCCGGTCAGGGAAGTGCTTTTTGCTCCTTCCGACATCAGTCCGCACAGGAAACTGCCTTTGTCTCCCCAGCTGCGGTGTGCTCTGGCACTCAGCCTTCACCCGCCTGCACCGGGCGGTCTGCTTTCAGGGGTGCGCGAGTCTTATTTTTCTCTATGGCAGCAGCCGGCCCACACAAAGGGACTTTACGGGGCTCCTCAGTGTCGCCCTCAGGTGTATGTACACAGCTGCTCGGAAGTCACATCCCGGTGGGCGGCAGGGGCCCTAGCCGGGTCACCGGGAATAACTGACAGGTGGTCCTGTGAGTGGGTGAGCGCCCAGGGCAGCTGAGGTTCCTCAGCTCTGTCTGCACAGAAAACGCTCACCTGCCCTTCGGAAGAGCTGCTTCTGGGCGGCCCCCGCCATGGGGTGACCTTCCCATCTGTTAAGCGTTGTAGGGAGGTGACGTGAACCGACCTAACAAAGGCAGCACGTGAAGTGCGCGCACAATGGAAAGGATGACTGCTGCCGTAAGCAGAAAGGAGCAGTAAAAATCAACACCAGAAGGTGCAAACCTCGGCACAGTCCAGCCCACTATGGCGACAACAGCTGTTGCCTTTAAACCCCGGGGGCTCTCCCCTTCCCTCCGAAGACCTGTTGGGATGAGTGTGGTGTCCCCTGGGTCAAGGAAAGCGAGAGTAGGGTAGGAGACAGGGACGCGGCTGGCGGAGGCCGCAGGGGAGCGTGCAGATCGCACAGCGGGTGCTGTGGCTGCAGGTCGCTGGGTCAGATGCGGCTGCTGCCCCGAGGTCAGTGGGAGGCGCCTATGGGTGGGTGGTGGGGTGGGCGTCTTCTGAGTGAGTTTGCAGGCGGCAAGGTGGGAGGGGGCGGCGACCCGGAGTGTGCAGAGGAGGGACTGGCGGGCTGCGCGGTGCGTGGGGGGTGTGCGCTCACACTTACCTGGCAGGGAAAACCCCGTTGATCTCTGAGAGGTTCACCCCGAGGAGGTTCAGCCATTGCATTCGGGAGGTGCTGACCCTTTCCCCGCAAGTGGGAAACGGAGGAGCAATTTCTGCTGGGGCGGGGATAGGGGAAGTCCGTTCCCATTCTCCCCTGACCTCCCCAGGCTCGTGAAAAACCACGTGTCTTCCGTGGCACCGCACTGCGCCCCTCCTGCAGCACAGCGAGTGGGTTCGCCCCAGCCAGCGCTCCATCATCTTCCTAGCTCCCCTATTACAGGACCGAAGTGTGTGGACCCCTCTGCCTCTTGCGCCACCTGTCCAGAAGGTGCTTAACGCACCCTCTCTCCCCAGAGTGTAGTTGGCCCCTCGGAGACTCCAGCACCACAGAGGCCACGCGGTGCGTGGTGATGACAAACATGCTAACAATCGCTCCCTGACCTCATGCTCCACAGTCTCTCTCCCGCCAGGCACCCTTTGCTGGAAAAATGAGGCCTGAGCCCTGTCTTCAAGCTGGAGGCTGCCGGCTCCCACCTCGCACTCCAGCGCGTCCTTTTCCTGTGCTGGATAGTCGGCTGCTTTCCCTTCTCCCTCCTCCGCTCCTAGCCCAGCTGTCTTCCGCTTCTATCCTGGGGTTCCTGAAGTCTATCTCCCTTTCATGCTCCCCAACCTCTCACCCTCCACAGCAGATTATACGGTATCTGGGTTGTCTTGAACTTCAAATAAAGAAATGTATACAAGAGTGCCACCAATATCTGAGTTCTTAGTACTTTTATCACTAATGAAGCATCAGGATTGTCTTTCTTTATAAACAATCGCATTTTAATTGTCTGAATATATTGGTATACATTTAAACATCACGTAATTTTTGGCTGAAAATTTGGTTTATATATCATTAGCCATAAATTTCTGTCATTAGATGTTACATAAATGCTGCCTAGTGCCATTATACAAGTGGCATGAGTGTTTTGTTCATTATTCATTCCTTCATTTACAGAAGTTTTCATTATTCACACAAGTACATCTATCAGTGAAGATTTAACATTGAGGTGCGGTCTAGCATCCCTACTATCTGATGTCTTGCAGATAGCAATGTACTGTAGAGGAAATGCATTTTTAATTGCCTTTCATTTGAGTCACCTTGTGTAAAAAATAAATCAGTAATTTAAATGTTCACCCTGGCCAGTGTGACTCAGTGGATTGAGGGCCACCCTGTGAAATGAAGAGTCAGTCACCAGTTGGATTCCCAGTCAGGACACATGCCTGTGTTGCAGGCCAGGTCCCAGTTGGGGCGTAGGAGAAGCAACCACATGTTGATGTTTCTCTCCCTTTCTCCCTCCCTTTCCTTCTCTCAAAATAAAATAAAAATACTAAAACAAAAATAAAAACTGGTGTTTGTGTTAAGGTTGGGAGGAAACTGGCAGTCACCAAGTAACAGGAGGGCAAAGAGAATGCATCATCAGTGAGAAAGTGAACTTTGCTAGATTTGAATGCCAAAACTTTATAGCGTTGCCTGTATACGCCCCTCACCCTGCTCATGCATAGCCCCCGCCCTCGCTACCAACATCCTGCACCAGAGTGGTATATGTGTTTTAATCGATGAGCCTACCTTTACACATCACTATCACTCAAAGTTCATAGTTTACAATAGGGTTGATTCCTGATGGTGTACATTCTATGGGTTTTGACAGAAGTACAACACATACCAATCATTATAGTATCATATAGAATGACTATGCACAGCCCTAAAAATACACTATGCTCCACCTACCTAGCCATCCTTTCCTTTTAATCTCTGGAAACCACTGATCTTTTAAAGCCTCCAGTTTTGTCTTTTCCAGAACGCTATAGTTCTGTTCATATACTATGTAGCTTTTTCAGATTGGCTTCTTTCACTTAGTCATACACATTCAAGTTTCCTTCATGTCTTTTCTTAGCTTGATTGCTCATTTCTTATTTGATTTGAATAATATTCCATTTTATGGGTCCTTTCCATTGTGGTTTAAGTACTGCTTTTCATTGATATCTCTTCCAGAACATAGTCTCCAGGTTCCAGTGTGTGGGATACAAAGTCTTCATCAAGTGGAGAGGCTCTGAAAGCTTCCTTGACCTGTTTGAATAAGCTTTTGAATATTGCATTACTACTTTATAGTACTTGGTTATGCTACCATTTACAGGGGCAGGATGTGCATGGAATTTTACCATCAAACCCATGGGTTTCCCAGTGATTATTTCATCAAGTGTTAATTTATTTTTCCTGAAAGGTGTTAACCTCATTGTCAAAAGGCTAAGGATAATACTGGTTTCCATCGATTTTACTAAATTTGACATTACCATTGATATGTTCAACCTTCCCTAAAGACTGAGGATGATAATGCCATGCCTGAGTAGCCTTGTTTAGTTGCTTTATAACCAGTAAAGTGAGGCTTCTATCACTTGAAATTTTGTTGCAGAATTCCCACAGTGGAAAAATTTTTCTAGTGAGTTTTTTTTTTCATTCATATATATATATATATATATATATATATATATATATTTTTTTTTTTTTTTTTGGTTGCTACAATGGTGGTATCAGCTTCCCAACATGTGACAGTTCTACCCATCTAAATAAATATATAAATAAATATAGTGCAGAGAAGATCAGTAACCTTAGGTCATTTTTATAGGAGTACCACTTGATGTTTTTGTTTCCAGAGCACACCAAAGTCACACCTGCTATTGGAGTGAGTATTTGCAGTTTTTTCTTTTGCCAGTTTATAGGCTCAAGTGAGGAGAGCACACAAATCAGCAGGTTGGGATAAATTACATTGAGGAAGGACTCCTCTTTCTAAGCCTTCATGTTGAGTAGTGACAGTGAATCTGGCTTTATATTTTCCTCAGAATCATTGGCATAGGAGCCATCAACATAGAGTATTAACTAAATCTGGATTTCCTAATAGGAATTCTTACAATTCTAATCTAGGAGTTAGATTTTGGGAGACCAATCAACACAGTTAAGAATCAGGTAAGGCTAGGAGGGCAGCAGCATTGAATGAGTGGTACCCAAGAAGGAGGTAGGAGTAGAATCTCATGTTAGTCTACTGACTGAGAAATGGTGTATATGCTAGGCATTCAGCAAAATTTTTACAGCCTGAGGAACCTGTAAATATAATTCATTTCTCTGAACAAATTTCAAGGAGGATTTTCCAATTAACTGCTGCAGCTACTGCCTTTAAACAATTTTGGTATGCCCTGGCCACTAGGTCCAATTGTAAACTATAGTAGGCTATAGGTCTGTTTTTTTCCTTCATGTTCTTGAGTAAAGACTCCAAAAGCCTGACTGTTACATTCCTGAACAAACGCAAAATGTTCCAGACCCTCCAGGGCAGATCAGCCTCAGTCTTGGTGTGTCTTTGATGACATTCTTGGGAAATATAACTCATCAGTACTAACTCGTGTGGCTCAGTGGATTGAGTGCTAATCTATGAACCAAAGAGATGCCAGTTCGATTAGCAGTTAGGCCATATGCCTGGGTTGTGGGCCAGGTCCCCAGTTAGGGGTATGTGAGAGGCAAACACACATTAATGTCTTTCTCCCACCTCTCCCCTCTCTGTAAAAATAAAATCTAAAGAGAAAATTTAAAAAGTAACATGATAACTTAAAAAAAAACAACATGAAAATAAATTTTGATAAATTAGTATGTTGATGGACACATCTGAAAAGCTAGTGAATTTTCTGTTAAGACCCTCCCTAGGATTCCCTCAGGCCTAAGAAAAATAAAGCCTCAAGACAAAGGATTCATGGGTGCTCTCCCTAGAGCATGCCTATGTCTTATATCTCTGCTCTGTTTCTCCTAAACTCTAAGGATCCATGAGACCTGCAACCAGGTGAACAGTGGACAGTGGTGGCTTGTCCTGGGCTTATCCACTGAACCTGTCTCCAAGGTCCCCCACCCCTTTCTCTGACTTTCCAGTGAGCTGACAGCACCACCACCTTAGCTTGTTTCTTTCCCATAACTTTTCTAGAGTCAAAGCAGCCCTCCCTACACTCTCTCCTATTGTCTCTTCTACCTTAAGCCCTTCCTTTGCTTCACTATACCCAGCTTTAATAAACATACTATTAACATCACTTGGACTTGTACTGTGAAATCTTTCCTGCACAAAGTTAAGAA
Organism: Noctilio leporinus; assembly: GCA_004026585.1. NCBI lineage: Eukaryota > Metazoa > Chordata > Mammalia > Chiroptera > Noctilionidae > Noctilio > Noctilio leporinus. Next base: position 65,514 of record PVIW01002719.1, on the reverse strand, counting down.
CCCACACATTACCCACCAACCTAAGGCAGGCTGGCTCTAGGACCAGTCCTGTCTGGTAACATGAGGAAGCCTCTAAGTTGTCTTTTAGTCATAGGCTGGGCTAATTTGAGGCAGTGCTTACGTTTTGAAGTCAGGAAGATTCCCTTTGCAGATAAATCATGGCCTACCTAGGTAATGTACCTTTCTTATAAAAACAAGTTTGTCTTGAGAGGCTATATGGTCTTTATATATATATATATGTCAATTGTTATAATAGATTCTGAATTGACTTCTGAGTTCTTTATAGATGGGGAACAAAGAAGTCAGTCATCTACATATTGAATCAGAGAATTTCTGGGACATTGCAGTGTGCTTAAACCCTGATGCACCTGAAGCAGCAGGAATAATACTACTTTTCTATACTTACATGACATTTGAGGAAAGCTTTTATATACATAATATCATAAATATTTATTGAATGTATTATTTCCTAGATACCATGTTAGGATTTGAAGTCAATTAAGATCTGGTTTCTTCCCTGGAGGAGCTCAAAGTGGTGGGGGAGAAAAGCACACAAATAGCTTCAACAGAGCGTTCCAACTGTTCTAAACTCTGTGTGATTCAGAAGCCCAGAAGAAGAGTGTAGGACAAAATCATCTCTTCCTAAGATTGTGTGACCACTTGAGATTAATTTCTGAGGATCTTAACGATTTCATAGAGTGACGAGTGACTGCAGTGTCCTCCTTAGGGGGAAGGGCTTTCTGTGTCAGTGGAGGATGAGCGGAGGTTTGCAAGCCAGGAGGTTTGCAAGCCATTTCTCGTTTCCATTACTGAAGAATTGGTTACGGAGAGCCTCCCCTATGCTTGGCTGTGCACATAAGATGAATGAAACAGCCGTAGCTCTGAAAGAGCTCCTAGTCTAGTATCCAGTGGCTGCCCAATGACATAAGAAATGTGAAGAAAGTGCAGGGTGGTTTTAAGGTGAAAAAGGGGATTTTATGCTACAGCAGGGTGACCTGTCCTGATCCTTATTCTGGCTCCTTCCAACACCTGTATGACCAGTTCTGGACCAGTGACTCTGGGCCTCCAGCAAACAGCAGCTTCTCAGGAGACAAGTAGCAGCTGCGCCCCCTGCCGGCACAGTACAGACCACGCTGGCAAGGTCCCCAAGGGAAATATGGCTTCCGCTCTGGCACACCTGCAGAAGCAGAGGATGCCAAGCTGGTCTCATCAGCTCATCGTTACATCAAAACAGCATGGTAACAGCATAAAAACATACATATAGATAAACAGAACAGAGTAGAGGGCCCAGAAATAAACTCAAGCCTAGATGGTCAATAAATATTTGAAGCTAGACTAGAATGCAACCCAGGCCCGTTACCTTGTGGCCTGGCCTCAGAGCCCTAAACATCGGGCATGGCTGGGAGAGGTGAACGGTGACACGCGGAGGAGCAAGGGCTGGGATGGGAGCCTTGTACAGCCGCGTTCAGCCCTGGGCCACTGGGAATCACATCATGTCTGCTGTCCCTGTCTCAAAAAGCTAACAGTCACTTTCAGTATTTTCACCTGGAGAGGCAAAAGCAAACTTTCCCTACATCTCTCCCTGATGGTGTAGCAGTTAGGATTTGGTGCTTTTGCAGCTGCCAGCTGGGTTTGATTCCCAGGTGGTAAACTTATTTTACATGCTCTGTACTGACTTCTGAAGCTCTGTGGGTCCAGGCTGAGGAGAGCTGAGATGTGATGTCTTCCCCTGGCCCGCACCTAGTCTGACTCCTGGCTGACACAGGCATCCTGGTTTGTGATGTGTATTCAATCCTGCTGCACCTGAAAGCCAAGGCTGTGACCCGTCTTCTCCCAGTATCCCAGTGGAGTCCAAGAATGGGTTTTTAAAAGTCCAGCTGTAGCTAAATTAGTGGTTTCAATGCTAGGTATAAGGCATAAGTGGAAAAAATAAAGTTGATAAAAATGAATCTCAAATACTTGTAAACACTTTTTAAAGTTCTATAATCGACATGTAATGGCATAAAAATTTTCATCATGTCATATTTCTAAAGATGACTCCTTGTATGCCTCAGAGCAGTTTAATAATTTCACTTTAAAAGCTGCTTTTTCTTGCCTTCTAGATTTTCTAATAATGTAGAAAATATTGGTAGCCTAGTACTCTAGATTGTACAAGTCTTGGACCTTATTTTTCTCTTCAAAATCTTCCTAACTTTCTTATATTGGTTTTATTAGTCAAATAAGCAAACTTTAATTCCAATCAATATTTAAGTTTATAACATTTAAAATTATGTGTTCCAGTTAACTAAATATACCATATAATAGCTTTTAGATGGAGAGTAAGTTTTATAACTTTATAAATCTCAGTAACAATTATTCCACTTACAATTTTGATGTAAATTTTTTAGGCAACATCTCATATATGATTCCTACATACATTTCTCTGTTATATGTCAGCTCAATTTGCAATATTAAGATGTATTGTTCTTTAACTCCTTTGATATTAAATGGAGTTCATGTATAATCTTCACCTGAAGAATTTCTCATTAAAAGAGGAGTAATAAATTAGTTTTAATGAATGCTGCCTCCTGCTTTTATAGATCATAGAGTGGCTGTACATGAACAGGGTAAGGAGAGGAATGGGTACCTTAAGGGGATGTTAATAAGTGTGGCCATCATGTCACTTTCAGAAGTGTAAAATTCATGCAATGTCTGCTCCAGGAAGTAAGGAGCTATTACAGGAGGACTGCTATTTTCCTAAAGTGCTTGTAGTTAAAAAACAAAGTAAAACAAAACAAAAACAAAACAAATAACAAAAAAACCTCAACCCACCTCTTATGCCCAGGCAGGTAGGTGTACCAGGAAATCTGCCAGCATGAACCAGTTATGTGCCCCACAGTGCCTGTCCCTTTTTGAGGTCTCCAGATGTGGGGTGCACAGGACTGGGACCTTGAATTTGCTCACCAGGAAGCATCTCTCTCAGAGCAGATAGCTAGTAGCACTTAATAAGGCCTCAGTCATTGAAGGCTTTCTAATGAAAGGCCCTGGAAAGCAGAAGGGGAAGAAGAAAGTTGGTAAGATTGGGGGCAACATACAGTATGAGGGACTGAGACAGATAGACAGACAAAGACACACCAGAAGAGACGAAGGAAGTAGGGGAAGAGAGGGAAGGGAGTGGGGGGAGAGAGAGAATGCCCAAGATTCAGATTTAGTGTGTAAAAGCCAAACAGCTCATTTTTGCTTATGAGGTTCAACGAAAGAACCAAGGGAAGGTAAGCCAATTACTCTAAGGATCCAGGTCTGCACAAGATGCATTGTCAGCTGCAGGATTCTGTTGGTTCCAGTGATTTGTCTTAAATGGGATAATTTTTACAGAAATAGCCGAACACTATCTAGGAATCATCTAGAGACAATTATTGGCATGCTAACACATCCTTGAATAGGAGGAAGACCAGTCATTAGACTGTGTGCACCCAATGAAGGGAAAAAAATACAATTCAAAAAAAAAAAAAAAAGAAAAAGAAAAAAGAAAAAGAAAGAAAGAAAGAAAGAGGAACAAACGTCTGAGACCAGCTTGTAGATTCCCCTTCAATCTATCAGCTGTTTGGAAAGGAGCAACCAGTCTGGCCAGTCTTCTCAGGACCTGGTTAAGTTGGTCACTAGCAAAAACAATTACAATTATTGGAATCTTGGAAGTTTAGCTGCCAAACATAAGCAATAGGGTATCTCTGGGTGATGTCCACCTTGTGTCTATGTTTTACTTCAGAAGGCTTAGTTGAGTCAGGAGGACAGCACTCCTTGTTAGAACGTGAGCTAGACATACAAAACATTTGTTGTTCTGGCAAGAACATGAAGGAAAAGGTTCTTTCACTGAGAAATACATTGGACTATAAGTTGACATGCTTCCTATTGAAGTCAAACTAAGAACACATAGGGATCCTTCAGCTTCTGACAAAGGTAAAGTGGCATATCAGATTTACTGTCCCACCTGAAATCTCTTCCCTCTTCCCTGCCCCCTAAGGAAAGAAAACAATAAAATAAATACATGACATAGTGGTTTTCCAGACACTGAAATCAAGCAGCAAAGGAGAGATAAGAAACAACAAGGTGAGACCTACTATTGGTCCAGCTTTTCAGAGAGTTTCCAGGGTGGAACTGAGGAGGGGCTCTGAAGCCAACTCCTTGGATTGTGGAGATGAAGCTGAGTGTGGAGAGCAAGGCTGCCAGAGTTCATGGAACCAAGGCCCAGTTGCTAGTGATGATGTGGGCTCTCAGTTCTTGAGGTGGGCAAAGAAAGAATTCCAAACCAAGAGCTGCAGCACAAGAGGAAGTTTAGTTAGCATGCAAAATGAAAGTACAGTGGAAAAGAAGATTGAAGTGGGTTGTTCAAAGAGCTGTCTAGGCCTCTTATTTTAAAAAATATTTTATTTAGTTTTAGAGAGAGGGGTAGGGCGGGAGAAAGAAAAGGAGCGAAACATCAATGTATGGTTGCCCCTCACACCTCCCCAACTGGGGACCCAGCCCACAACTCAGGCATATGCCCTGGCTGGGAATCAAACAGCAACCCTTTGGTTGATAGGTCAGCACTTAATCCATACTATACCAGGGCTGTCTTGGTCTTTTAGAGAGAAAGTCACAGAGGAAGAAGAAGTGAGACAGCTGGGCTGTGTGGATTCAGGAAATAAGTAACAGAGGCAAAAGAAGGGTCTTTAGAATTTAAGAAAAAGGAGGCAAAGATTCATGCCTAAAGAAGGAAGGCACAGGCATGCTCTAGAGAGAGAGTGTGTATCTTTTCATAGCATACTCATCAGCTTTCCAGCATACTTTAGTATGCTGATTCATCAAAATGAATATAGGTCAGGGTCCTGGTCTCTACTGATTGGTCAGGGCTAGGGTAGGAGGTCACTGGTCATTGTATTTGGTCCTGATGCCAGCCATGGGTCCACTTTGTCTGGTTTTGCTGCTTTCCTGGGCCTGGAGATGAAACACAACTGAGGCCTAGGTGTTCTTTCTAGTTTGACCAAAACTCTGTCTCTGTGGTCAAGAGCCAGAGGCTTTGTTCCTAAGATTATTTACAGTGCAGGACACAGAAGAAAGAATGATGCAGCTTTTATCTGATTAACTTTTCCCCTGAATTCCAAACCCCTTATCTACATTTTTCTTCTTATAAAAAAAGCCCTGTTTATAATGGAATTTAACACAGTCTGTTAGGGTACAAACTTGCTGTCTTCTCTGGTCACTGACCACCTGAGTAAAGTGCCCAAAAAGATTCAATCCTTGTCTCTGCTAATTGGGTCTGGTGGAGGACAGACAGTGGGAACACCGGTTTTTCTGGTTTCAAAAGCAAGCTCAGAAGGGATCAATCTGTTGGCAAGTCACTTAACTGGATGCCAGAACAAAACTTCAGAAGATGTGCAGGACTACCAAAAAAGCTAGTTCCCAAGAACATAAACTGTGACAATGCCATCTAGTCAAAGAAAGCCAGACCTGCACAGAGGCAGCAAGACATGACCCACAATGAGGAGAAAATCAGTCTATTGAAACCCAACCAGAACTAACATGATGTTAAAATTAGCAGAGAGGACCTGATACAGTTATGATGACTGTTACATATGTCCAGAGAGTTTTAGAAACAGGGAACATGTAAACATGTCCAGAGTAAAACTTTAGAGGTAGAATCAATAACGTTTGAGATAATGAATTAACTAGATGAAATTAACAGAAGATTAGACATGGCAGAAAAATGATTCGGGATCTTAAAGCCACGAACAATTGAAAAGATCCAAAATGAAATAGCACAGAATTTTTTTTTGAATCAGCAAGTGATAGGGCAAATTAAAAATGACTAACACAGGAGTAGCTTTTTCTCCATTTCCCGTTTGCCCCTGTCCAGCTCCCGCCCCAGCCACCTCCGCCAGGTGGAGGCAGGGGAGCGCTGGCAGCGTGGACAGTTGTGGTTTCAGCCTGAGCAGAGTAATCACCGGAGCCCAGGGGCCATTCAGCTTCCTGGGGTCCCACTCCGATCAGGCCCAGGGGTTCACGGCCCTGGGTGTCTTCGGGCGCTGGCACCTGAGGCAGGAGTGGAGCAACACCGGGGAGACCATTCGGAGGCCCCACTGCTTTCAGGGTCGCCCAATGCACGGGTTTCAAACCCCACCAACGCGAGTAGTGTGGACTCCAAGTCTCGGGTTTTCCAAGGTTTTGAAGTCTGCAGTCTTTAGCATCAGGAGAGTGAGCTCCACCCAACGGTGGCCAAGGGCTTGCTCTGCACTGACTGTGAGCTCTCAGTCACAGCAGGTCTCTGTGGCGCAATCGGTTAGCGCGTTCGGCTGTTAACCGAAAGGTTGGTGGTTCGAGCCCACCCAGGGACGGGGCTCCTTTATTATTCTCAGAAACCAGGGCCAAACCTTAAATGCGGCTCTTTCTCTTTGGCATCTTCTCTCTCAACCTTTACTGGACAGAGGCTTCCTCCACTACCACCCTCCTGTTTTCTGCGTCTCCCGCACAAGAGGACTTTCCGCCAAGACCTTTTGGGAAGTCCGAAAGAACCCGGAAATTACTGTTTGTACTATACTTTTTGAACACTTTCCACATACTTTTAAAATTAAATTGTTCCTGTCAGCGTGGGGTTACAAATCATGCTTAGTCATTATTCTTTTTTTTTTTTTTTTTTTTCTTCATTATTCTTATACACATGTCTGGCGCCTTGTTCAAGCATTTCTATAGGGTAGAGTCTCGGAAGACCAGTTGCTCGGTTGCAGTATTTACATGCTTTCTATAGGATTTCATTTTCTCTTGTTGACTCATTACGTATCACTCTTTCCTTTGTCATTTCAGCGACTCTTTAGGCTCCACAGCACTCCTGCAACTTGCCACAGCTTGCCTTCGCCTGGTAGCTGCCTCTTCCCACTTCCCCCTGACTGCCCGCACCTCGTGTAAGCACTTGACATGCGTCACAAACCCACCGTTATTACTATTGTTGCATTTGTCGCACGTGTTTAAAGAGGCGTAATAATAAGAAAATATCTTACATCTCATGTTTTCTCGTGCAGGTACCGTTTCTGTCGTCCTTCACCCCCTCGTGTAAACCCAGATGTCCATCTGGTATCAGTGTCCTTCCCGGAGGACTCCTTTCGCCTTGTGTGTCGTGCGGGTCTGCTGGTGATGAAGTCCTCCAGCATCTGTGGGTCTGACATCTCATATTCACCCTCATTTATGAAACGCATCTTGGAGGGGAGGAGGCATAGAATTCTACTTTGACGGCCTCCCTCAAGTCCTTTAAAGATGCTGCTCCACAGCCTTCTCGCTTGCATTGCTTCTGATGAGAAATCTGACCTAATCTTTATTTTGTTTTTTGTCTTTCCTCTGGCAGCTTTGGGGATTTTTGCTCTTTCAATGTATCTGAGCAAATTAATTATGATGTAACTAGATATGGTTTTCTTTATGTTTCTTGTGCTTATTTGTTGTGCTCATTTGGCTACTTGGACTGGTGGGTTTATCATTTTTATCATGGTCAGAAAGTTTTCTATCATTGCTTCTTCAAAATTGTCTCTTCTCCCTTAGTCTTTTCAGAGACTCTAGTCACACATATATTAGGCCTTTTAAAGTTGTCCGATCACTCATTAATTAAAAAAAATTTTTTGGATTGTTTAATTTTGGATATTTTCAATTGTTCATGGCTTAATGATCCTTAATCCTTTTTTTCAATATCTAATCTATTGAATACATCAAATAAATTTATTACCTCATACTTTGTTTCCATCTCTAAAGCTTGACTGTGGGTGGACTTTCATATAGGTTCTAAGTTTCAAATGAACTCTTAGGATGTATGGAAGAGTCATAATAAACTGTATTGAAGTCCCCTCTGCTGATTTTAACAATGTGTTAGTTATGGGTCAGTTTCAATAGACTGATTATTCTCCTCATCGTGGGTCAGTTTTGCTGCCTTTGTGCATGCCGGGAATTCTTTGATTGGATGACAGACATTGTCATAGTTGACCTTGGCGGGAACTGGCTCTTGACTAGGCTCTCAGCGGGTATAAGCAGAGTCGGTCTACTTTCGGATCTCTGCACTGGCTCAAGGGGCTCTGCTGTTGTTCGCACCTGTGGCCCCAGAAGATGTCTCAGCTCCCTGCAGCTGCCGCAGCCGCAGCTTAGATGCATGTGAGCCCACTGGGCACCGGCCTCCCAGCAGAGTGGGCACCGCCGGGGCCATTTTGCAGCGCTAGGTGCTCAGTGCTCTGGGCTCTTGACCAACCGCGGGTGCCTCAAATACTCCCGGAAACACTCTCCCTGCGCTCCCTCCCCTCTGCTCTGATGTTGCCAGACCTGCGCGCTCTTTCTGGGTAAACCCTTTCATCTCAGCGCTTCTGTGGTGTCTTTTCCACATAGCGGGAGCAAAACGGGTGGCTTTGGTCCTTGCCTGGGATGCTCTGAAATTGACAGAGGCCTCTGCCCATGACCACCTAGCAGGTCCAGGCCAGAGTATGAGACATGGGTGGGTTGCCTTGGAGTACCTCTTTGGCTCTGTCAGACCTCAATAGACTAGTGGTGACACTTGATGTGACCATAGCTACCTTCGTAGATAAAGAGGGTAAAAACAAAAACCCTAGAAAAATAGATGTTTAAAGCTACCTTCCCGTAGCTGGTGTGGCTCAGTGGATTGAGAGCCAGTCTGTGAACTGAAAGGTAGTTGGTTCAATTTCCAGTCAGGGCACATGTCTAGGTTAGGGGTCAGGTCCTCCACTTGGGAGCTTGAGAAGCAACCAATTGATGTTTCTCTCAGACACTGATGTTTTCTCTCTCACTCTCCCTCCCTTCCCCTTGCTCAGAAAATTAAAAAGGATTAACCCAGGCTGGTGTGGCTCAGTGGGTTGAGCCTGTGAAACAAAGGTTACTGGTTTGATTCTCAGTGAGGGCACATGCCTGGGTTGCCGGCCAGGTCCCCAGTTGGGGGCACATGAGTGGCAACCGCACATCTCTTCCTCCCTTCCTCTCTCTCCAAAAATAAATGAATAAAATCTTTTGTTTTTTAAATCAAATAACCATTTTTCCAGATGCTGGTCACTAATATGGGGGAGCAGAGGCCAACCAACCATTTCACACTCTAAGATATTCTGGTGGATGTTGAATGTTTGCAGTGGTGCAGTTAGAAGTGGAAATAGAAGACATAACAATAACAGCTTTTTAGAGCTTTATTATGTGATCAGCATGGTTTCACAGTGCTTTAACATGTAATAACATACTTAGTCTACTGAACAACAGTGAGAGGGTGTAGGCTATCACAATCGCTTGTTGCAGATGAGAACACTGAGGCCCTGAAAGTTCGACCTAACCTTCCCATGGCTTCCATCCCTGTGGTGCTGAGAGGCAGCACTCAGACCTGGGCAGTTTGCCTGCAAAGCCCTTGCTCTTAGCTGCCATGCTCAGTGATAATGTCACAGAGAGGGTGAAAGGTAAAATTCTCCACTCTTTGTAGGATGGGAATGAGGGGGGATGGGGATCAGTGGAAACACAGCCTTTGTTCTTTGCATGCCAAGAAAAACAGGAGGGGCTTTAACCATAGAATAGTGATGAAAAGGCTTACAGCTCTGTGCAAGATTCTGCCAGTGGTCAGAACTGTTTGGTGTACCCACTACATCAAAGGCCACAGTCAGGGATTTAAAAATAAGGCAGCAGCCATTAGGGATATAGACACACACAGAGACATGCGGCTTGAGATGCAGAGAGGACTCACATGGTTTGGGAGAGAGAAGGAGGGCATGTGAGGTTTGCATAGGGACTTACACGTGGTTTTTGCAGAGTTGGGAAGAGGGTAACATACAGTTTTCGCAAAGTTAGGGAACTACATGCAGCGTAAGAGTTAGAAAGTATGCAAGCCCTCCCCCAGTTGCGTGCAGAGAGGCGGGAGCTGTTTGGTATGTTGAATCAAGACTGGGATGGTATTTTAAAGGGACCGGGACTTAATGGCAGAATTGCACCTTTAATCTAAATTTGTATAACCTTTAAATAAACAAAATTTGTTTTTCCTTTTCACCAAACTCTGTTATTAAGCGTTTTACCTGGTGGCAGGCAAACAGGCCCTTTATAAAGAGCCCCACCCAGGGTTCTGTTTCAATAATGGAGAAGACTTTAATAAGATTTGTTTCCCCTCCTTCTTGAGCAAGATCCAAGATTTTGGAAAGAAAAGGAAGATTAAAAGTAAGGCCTACAGTAGGTGGGGAGGGGGACAGAGGGGAGCAAAAAGGGGATGGATGTAATACAACAACAATAAAAAAAAAAAAAAAAAAAAAAAAAGGTAACGCCTACAACACACTCAAAACTAGTTAATTAGCCCTGGCTGGTCTGGCTCAGTGGATTGAGCACCAGCTTGGGGAAAAGTCACTGGCTCAATTCTGATTCCCAGTCACATGCCTGGATTTGGGCCAGGCTTATTTCTCCCTCCTTTCTCCTCTCTCTAAAAATAAATAAAAATAAAATCTTTTAAAAATTAGTTAATTAAATAAAGAAGGAGAGGAGCAAGAGCAAACATAACCATTTAGTCTTCCTCTGAAACAGACTCCATTGCTTCAGAGACAATGCAATCACACCACCCAAGCAGTGTTTATAAGCCTTAATTGTTCTTTCTTTTCATTTTTTAATTAAAAAATATTTTAAAAGAGGGCCCTGGCTGGTGGCTCAGTGGATAGGCACCAGCCTGCGAACCCAAAGGTCGCTGGTTCTATTTCCAGTCAGGTCACATAACCAGGTTGCAAGCCAGGTCTCCATCCAGGTCTGTAGCTGGGGGCAGGTGAAAGACAACCACACACTGATGTTTCTTTCCCTTTCTGCCTCCCTCTCTTCCCCTCTCTCTCAAAATAATAGATTAAAAAAAAAAAAAAATCCCAGCCAATAACTAAAAAAATTTTTTTTAAAGATTTTTTTATTCATTATTTTTAGAGGGAAGGGCAGGGAGGGAGGAAAGAAGGGAGAGAAACAATGTATGGTTGCCTTTCACCTGCCTTCAGCTACAGACCTGGCTGGAGATCTGGCTTACAACCTGGTTATGTGACCTGACTGGGAATAGAACCAGTGACCTTTGGGTTCACAGGCCAGTGCCAATCCACTGAGCCACCAGCCAGGACTAATTAAAAAAAATTTTAGACACACTGCATATCCCTCCATAACTAAGAAAAAAATATAACTACTTCAAAACTGGAGACAACCGGAAGTTCCAGAAAATTGAGCTGTACAGAAGTCCAACAAACAAAGATATAAAGAAGAAATACTTATCCAGACAGCTAGGAAGGGTGGAAAGGATGTGGTGTGGAGGAGGCAGCTGTGATAGTGGTGGTGGCTTTAACTGGTTACCGGAAAGTGCAGTCACACATTAAAAAATGTAGGAAGGGGCACCTGGGGAGTGATCTCAACACCAGACCAGACCATGCAGCTCATGGTTCCAGCGCTGGGGAAAATAGTACCTCATTATTTCTGATTGTGAAAACCAGTGGGGGTTGGGATTGAGGAAGAAACTGTGGGTCTCTCAGCAGAGTCCATTCATTTAGAGGGGCCCTATCGTTCTAGAATGTTCGCAAACCTGTCCACTTTGGGAACCATAACTAGGGCAACAGCTAGAGAGGTGCCAGTCCCATACAGGAAGCAAGAGAAGTACCTGGAAAAGGGCTGAGTTGCTTAGCAAGCGGCATTGTTCCCTCTCAGGCCCCTCCCCCACATACAGCACCACAACGTGGTGAAACAGGTCATCCATACTGATGGATACCTAAAGCTCTGCCCCTTGCAATGTAACAGGTTCAATCGTTCTACCTAAGACGCAGAGGCAAACACAGGAGCTCATCAAGATGGGGAGATAGAGAAAGAAGTATGACCTCAAAGAGGGAACGTATCAAACAAGGTTCCAGTGGGAGAACTAAGCCATGAGGAGATAGCCAATCTAAAAGGTGCAGAGTTCAAAATACTGGTGTTAAATGCTCACAGACTTAACAGATATTCTTGAGTATGGCAAATGCAAAAAGGAAGAAGTGAAGCCCTATGCTGAGTGAAATGAAGGAAAATCCACATGAAACCAATATTGAAGGAAAGGAAACCAGAGTTCAAGTCAAGATTTGGAACATAAAGAAGAAATAAGCAGTCAAAAAAATGAGAGGCTTGGGAACCTCTGGGACAAATTTAAATGTGCCAACATTTGAATCATAGGGGTGCCAGAAGGAGAAGAGGAAGAACAAGACATTGAAAACTTGTTTGAAAAAACAATGAAGGAAAACTTCCCATATTTGGTGAAGTAAATAGACATACAAATCCAGGAAGCACAGAGAGTCCCAAACAAGCTAGACCCAAAGAGGATCACACCAAGACACATCATAATTAAAATGCTAAAGGTTGCCCTGGCTGGTGGCACAGTGGATAAGGCACCAGCCTGAGAACCCAAAGGTCACTGGTTCAATCCCCAGTAGGGCACATAACCAGATTGCAAGCCAGGTCTCCAGTTAGGTCTGTAGCTGGAGGCAGGTGAAAGGCAACCATACACTAATGACTCTCTCCCTCTCTGCCTCTTTCCCTTCCCCTCTATCTCTTAAAAAAATAATAAATCTTTAAAAAATGCCAAAAGTTAAAGATAAAGAGAGAATCTTAAAAGCAGCTGACTTCCTAAAAACAAAACAAAACAAAAAATCTTTCAGGCAAGAAGGGACTAGCAAGAAGTATTCAAAGTGATGAAAAGTAAAGACCTACAACCAAGATAGCTCTATCCAGCAAAACCATCATTTAGAATGAAAGGGTGGATAAAGTGCTTCCCAGACAAGGTAAAGCTAAAGGAGTTTATCATCACCAAGCCATTATTATATGCAATGTTAAAGGGACTTAAGAAAAAGAGGATCAAAACTATGAACATTAAAATGACAACAAACTTACAACTATCAACAACAGAACCTAAAAATGTAAAAACAAAAACAAACTAAGCAAACAACCAGAATAGGATCAGAATCATAAGTATGGGGATCATTTGGAGGGTTATCAGGTGGGAGAGTGAAAGGGGAAAAATGGGGAAATGGAATAGAGATTAGGAGGGTAATTGGTAGGTACAAAATAGACAGGGGGATGTTAAGAATAACATAGGAAAGGGTGAAGCCAAAGAACTTATATGCATGGCTCATGCACATGAACTAAGGAGTGTGGGATTGCTGGAGGGTGTGAGGTACTGGGAAGAGGGGAGCAAAGGGAAAAGAAATTAGGGCAACTGTAACTGCATAATCAATGAAATGTACTTTAGAAAACTCCAGGTGATTTGCTATTGTTTTGTCTTAAAATAAAACACTTTAACTGAAAAAAAAAAAAAAAAAAAAAAAAGCCCCTATGCAACCCATTATTCATAGCAGTGTTATTTACAATAGTCAAGTGCTGGAAATAGTCTAAGTGCCTATCAGTGGATGAATGGATCAAAAAAACTGTGGTATCTTTACACAATGGAATATTACACAGTGGAGAGAAAGGAGGAACTCCTACCCTTTGTGAGAGCATGGATGGAAATGAAGGGTATTATGCTTGGTGAAATAAGCCAGGTGGTGAAAGGCAAATACTATATGATCTCACCTATAAGGGGAACGTAATGAACAAAACAAATGAGGAAAATAGAACCAGGGACATGGAAATAAACAACAAACTGACAGTGACCAGAGAGGGGTGGGGAGGAGGATAACTGGGGAAAGATGGGAAAGGGTCTAGTCAAGGACCCAGGGATAATGGACAACAGGGTGGGGATTGACTGTGGGAGTAGAGGAGTGGGTGGGGCAGGGGACAGCAATGGGGGGGAGGTTGGGACTACTGTAATTGAACAATAAAATAAAAGAAAAAAGAAATAGAAAATATATCAGTGTGGGAGAGTGAATTCCCTGAAAAATATGTCTTTGGTGTCTCTTTCTACTCTGTTTTATATTGTATTTTATTTTCTTTTTTCAAATTATATTTTATTGATTATGCTATTATAGTTGCTCCATTTTTCCCCTTTTGCTCTGCTCCACCCAGCACCTCCTCCCCCCTCAGGCAGTCTCTATACCATTGTTCATGTCCATGGGTCATGCATGTAGGTTATTTGGCTACTCCATTCCCTATACTGTACTTTACATCTCCATGGCTATCCTGTACTTATCTATTTATACTTCTTAATCCCCTAACCTCTTTACTCATTCCCCTACACCCACTCCCTCAATCTGGCAACCATGAAAATGCTCTCCATATCCATGATTCTGCCTCTGTTCCTGTTTGCTCAGTTTGTATTTTAGATTCAATTGTTGATATATACTCCCATTTTATTGTTCATAGTTTTGATCTTCCTTTTCTTAAATAAGTCCCTTTAACATTTCAGGATTAGGGGCAGAGAAGAGTGGAGGGTACAGCATTTTAAGACACATTACATAACAAAGGCAATTTAACCACTGTGCCTTCCTGAAATGAAGATCTCAGAAGCTGCAGAATTGTGTACAGGACTGTGAGAACGTGCAGTTGCTCCTGACACAGCCAGAGAGGCAGATGTCTCCCCGGATGCCTGCGCATCACTGGGAACTCTTGCCCTGACTAAAGATGGCAGCAGCCAGAGGGTCAAAGACACTGGGAGCTGACAAAAATGGCATACACAACACACCATAGGAAGGACCAGATATGAGGTCACATAGGAAGTTCCAAGTTGTGCATTTAAGTTAGAGGGTGCTGCCACTAGGTGAGAGGAGGTCAGGGAAGGTTTGCCAGGGAAGAGGAGGCGTCACCACAGGCCCGCAGCGAGGTCTGCGTAGGTGGCTGCCTGGAAATCTGCCTGTGGAAGGTGGCAACACCGCTGATGGAGCTTCTGGGGCCTGCCTGGCTACCCAGGCATGTGAGAGATGCTTTAAATGGAACTGTGACTGGGAATGCTGAGCTGCAGGCTTCTGCTTTTCTGGAAGAAAAAGTACTTCTGAGTGGTAGTTTGGCAGAGAGAGGCGGGACTATTTGTTTTTGGATGTTTTTTAAAGGGAACAGAACTAAAGAGCAGAAATCTGCCATTATTCTAAATCTGTATGCCTTTAAATAAACCACTCCTTCCCCCTTTCACCAAACTCTTGCCTTGAGAGCCATGCTTCTTGGTGGCAGGCAATTGAATCCTATGGCTGCTACAGAACACCATTGGTGGGGTTCTATAACCTCTGTGCTTGTTTCTATGTATTGGGTAGAGTTGCTATGACTCCCTGTCTTGGTAGTGTGGCCTAATGTAGTAGGTGTCCTGTAGGGTCCAGTGGCACAGCCTCCTCTATCACCCAAGCTGGGTACTCGAAGTGAGTCCTTTGTGTGGGCTGAGTACACCCTCCTCTTGTAGTTGAGCCTTGATTGCCGTTGGCAGATCAGTGAGAAGGATTTACCCAGACCAGTCAGCTGCAAGGACTGGCTGTGACCACTGACCACTAATCTCTGCCCTCTGCGGAGGATCAGCTGTGCAAGGGCAGGGTGGTGGTGCTCCAATGTAGCTGTCCACTAGGGTTTTCCAGGTGGTGTAGGTCTAGGTCAGCTCCCACCTGCGTTTTGCCTGGGGCCTTCCTGCTTGAGCTATAAAGCAATCTGAGATGCTGCTAACTGTGCTGGGCTTGGAGATTCCCAGGTGAAGCCAAGCTGTGAATCTAGGCTGGCTGCAGCTCGTTGCTAAGACTGGAGCCACTTAGCAAGAGGTACTGGGGCTTGGGGCTCACTGAGGCTGGCCATTGCTTGTTTGAGAGGATTCAGGAAGTTGTAAAACATGAACAAAGACCAGCCCTTTATCTGTAAAAGCAGCTTGGGTGGGCCAGAAAGTTGTGTGAGATGGACCCTCAGGGGAATACAGGGTGGGGCAAACTGTGGTAATTAGGTTGATGGAGTCTCAGATCAGGCACCCGATCTCCAGCTCTGTGGCTCTGTTGGGTGGAGGATTCAGAAAAGGGACATTGTCCTTTGCCTGCCTTTCTGTCTGGGAGAAAGCTGTCCCCCAGTTCGCTCCTTGATGCCAGACACATCAATTTCTCCCTGATGCCACTGATGCTTTTTCAAGGTGCTAACCCAGTGCTTGAGCTCAGAAGGAGTGAGTTAGAGTAAGTCCGTGTGTGGGTTCTTCAAGGGGAGCTGCTTGGGACTCCAGAAGTCCCAAGTCTTCTACTGACTCAATCCCTGCTGGTTTTTGCAGCCAGAAGTTATGGAGACTTATCTTTCTGTAATTGGAACCCTGGGTTGGAGGGCCTAGCGTAGAGCTGGGAGTCCTCATTTTGGAGATATCCTTCCTGAATTTTTATCCACTACACACAAATGTGGAATGAGCCTGGTCTGTGTCTTCAACCTCTCCTACCAGTCTGGATGGATGATGTGGTTTCTTTAATTGTGTAGTTGTCAGACATCAATTCACCTCAATTTCTGATGGTTCTGAGTGATGACTGTTCTATGGTTTAGTTGTTATTTGGATGTAGTTGTGCAATATGTTTATCTATGCCACCATCTTGACCAGAAGTCTATAGGTTGTTTCTATATGAGCCTGTTTGGTTTTCTTAGGACCTGACCTTGTCTCGGATCCGTGGTCCTTTCTGGGTCATTGCAGATCCCTGTGGGCCATTCCCAATATGGTCACTAGAGGGCGATGTGGTCCTTCCTGAAAACGCTGGCCTTTTTCTTGGTCGAATTAGTAGTATAAGGAAAGGATTGGAGCTGAATTACATTACCCCACACTTGTCTGTCAGGTGTGAGTGGTGCTGAAACAGAGGTTCCTTACATTTAGCCACTGCTGCCTGGGTCATCCTAAGGTCCAGACCTAGAGGAAGGGGTGAGGACTCTCAGTTGCCCCACTGTTGGAGGCACTTCTCTGTCTCCCAAAGACCCACAAGGAGCCTGCTGGGAGAGAACCACATTCGTGCTTCTTGAGTGGATGGAAAATATTTTCTCATCTTTCTCTGATATTGTGGAAACCTGTTAAATGTTCTGGTGGCATTCATTCATTACCTACAAGGATTAAGGACTGAAAGGATGGAGAGGTGATGGCCGGAGAGGGGAGGGAAGGGAATGAAAAGAAAGAGCAAGGCAGATGGAGAGGAGATGAGATGTGAGGAAGGTGGGGCAACAGAATGAGAGGGAGAGGGAAGGGGGAGGATGAATATGCTTCTAGAGTAGTTCAGTTCGCTGGCCCCAGCAGGACAGCTCCCGCCACCACTGCATCCCCACCTCTCACCTTGGGTCCCAGAGGCACAGGAGGCTCAAGGAGGGACAGCCTCCCTACCTATTGCACTACTAACATCATTTGATTCTCTCCTTGACATTTGTGGGGGCCCAGTTCTCCCAATTTCCTGCCTATCCTGTGAACTCTCAACATCCTTTCTACAGGTTTCTTTTCTTCTTAAATCAGCCAAAGTCCATTTCTGTTCTTGCAGTCACAAGCCTTGACTGACCTTAAAGTTCTCCTGGAGAAGTGCTTCCTTGTTGTTTGTTAGTGATCAACTTCTTGGTTTTCTAGAAGGAAGTTTCTTCTTAAACTTTGAGGTGAGAAACTTCCTCTCCATAACGAAAGTAGCCTCTGTGCCTTCTTCCTCCTTGAATAACTTCATCTTATCTCTAGGAACAAAATTCCTCTTCCAGCAGCACTGGGTGTCTTTCCTGACTCTGTTTTTAGCTAGCAAGTCTTTTATTTTCTTTTTAGATTTATTTTATTGTTTGTGCAATACAATAAATTACAGTTGTCCCCACTTTTCCTTCTTTTGCCCCCTCCACTCAGCCCCCCTTCTCAGGCAATCTTTGTATTTTTTTCATGTCCATAGGTCATGCATATATGTTCTTAGCTTTTTTCTTTTTCCTTTAAAAAAATTTTTTTTAAAGATTTTATTTTATTATTTTTAGAGAGAAGGGAAGGGAGAGAGGCAGAGAGGGAAAGAGAGACCAATGTATGGTTGCCTTTCACCTGCCTCCAGCTATGGACCTAGCTGGAGACCTGGCTTGCAACCTGGTTATGTGCCCTGACTGGGAATTGAACCAGTGACCTTTGGGTTCTCAGGCCAATTCCTTATCAACTGTACCACCAGTCAGGGCAGCTTTTTTCTTTTAATGCTTTTTTCGTTTGTTTTTGTCTTTGTTCTGTGTAGGAGGTAAAGAAAGAAATGACTCTGGGATAAAATGAAGAAGGAGAAATGAAATACACAGATTATTTTGATGTGTGGATTTATATCTATTATACACATACATGTTTAGTATGGCAGTATTTTGTGTATATAAGTATTTTATACACAGTAAGACATCTTGGGTACACATACCCTATGGCCCAGAAATCAGTGCTCTTAAATACCTTATTATATGTTTAATTTTTAAACCATGCAGTTTCTAGGTCATGACATATTGAGAAACTGGAATGAAATTGTCTTGGCCAAGCTCTTAGAGAACAGTCTGGGACTGTATAAAATTAGAGCCCTACCTTGATGTGTGGTTGATTTTGAGTCACTTCAGGTGAGTATGGTCTGGTTTGTCTGAGTTTTTAATATAAATGTTAAACATGGTTGATTCCATTGTGAATAAAAAAAAATGTACATTAGACATAAGAAAAACTTACAACAACATTAAATTATAGAAGTGTATGAAAAAGTCTCCCTGCCTCCTAATCCCAGTCACTGCTCAGACACCTTTATGCATTATATGTAGAAAGGGGGGGTTGGTTGCTTTGGAGTATAACGGGTATTGTGTGGCCAAGGGACCCAGGAGGTCCCAAGTCCTGCCCTGACAATTATCAGTCCTTTCTGGGCAATGGGAAAAGTGTTAAGGCAATAAAAAGGAAAACAGCAATATTATTTGCAGAAATTTCACCTAAGGGCAGGAAACTCTGGTAAACTGAGGCAGATGGAGACTTAAGAGGTTCTTCCCTGGCCCTAAGCTGAGAGTGAATTTCACCTCATTTTCTGAGATGCAGGGGAAATGGTGGAAGTCTCATCCATGGCAAGAGGCAGGGAAAGAGCAAGGCTATGAGCACCCATGCAGGTGAGCTATGCTTAAGTCTTGTCTGAGTAGAAGAACTGCCTTGGGATTATCATTACCTAGGTGGCTGCTAAATATGTTAAGTACTTAACATGCCCCTGGTGAAATAAATGACACTTCTTGGAAGATTCTGTGGTGTGACGGTAAGGACACAAGACCCTGAATCCAGGGGTCTGAATCCAAATCTCAGGGGGGGACTCTTTCTCTTACTTGGAATAAAGGCAATTTTTTTTTTTTTTACTTCTTAAAGAGGTGTTTTTTTCTCCCCTGGGTCCTGGGGAAGGACGCCCCTCAGGCTGCGTGTTGTTCTAGGTCGAGTGTGCGCCTGCACCAGCTGCTGCCTGTGCCTTGCTGCTGTGTCCCCCATGCTGTCGCCTGCTCGGCTGGAGTCATGGTCTGGAACACCTGGTCCTCAGGGTGGCGAGGCCCATGCAGACATGGCAGTGAGAGGGGCCCTGGTTCCGCCACTAAGAAGCCCAGCGACCAGACCAGTGCCATTCCCTTGGGAGTAAAAGACAGGGACTGTGTCCACTGAGTCCTGGCCCTGGAAGCATTTATTCTCGTTTATTTAGGTTTTATGCAGTATATCTAGCTCCTAAATTTCCATTGAACACTAAAGCCCCAGTTAGGCTAAGCTTTGAAACTGACTTCAGGAAATGTCATCATTTTGTCCCCAACTCAGCCAGAAATAGAAATCCTGGCCAGGACTTCCAGGATCTGTGTAGAGACTGGGAAGGTGGGACCCACCTCTGCTCAGGCCTTTGAGACAATTGCAATGCTTATAGTCAAGGTTAGACTATTATGAATATATCTTGTTTGGTTAGCTTTGAGTTGCAAACCATGTCTATTTTTACATAATCATGAAAGAAAATTAAATTTAAAAAAATGTTCACCTTTAATTAGACATTAAAAACACAATGTGACCAATGAACCTGTGTATGTATCCCTTTTGTACAACAACCATATGGATTAGAACTATTCCAAGAGACTTAAAAACGTAATATGTGTATACCCCAAGCCAGTAACAAAACCTAAAAAAGCTATTCTCAATTGTGTTGCAAGTGGTATTGTTGCTGTTATCTTTTTTTCATTTGGCCATACAATGTGAGAAAAAGCAAACAAGGTACTGTGGGGGCATTTTAATTCTGTTACTTCTGGTGTCTTTAAAAGCAAAACTGTTTGGTATCAGAGAAAGGAGATTCAGGTAAATACAGACACTCAATAAAAGCCCTGTAGTTCTGAATTTGAATTGGCAGTGTTTGTGAATATATATTTGAATATGTATGAGTACGAATATTTTCCAGCTTTGTCTATCAGAAAGACTTAGATAGAAACTATATCAATGAGTAACTCTGGGATACACATTTTGATTTGGGACTATGTTTCCCACTGAAACCAGATTCTTAGAAAAATGGCTGAGTCCAGGTTGGGCCCAGTATATATTCAAGATGAGACAGAATCACCCTGTCATACTGATATTGGGAGAGGTCTCAAAGACTAGCAGGATCTATCAAAAGGATTAAGGAACCAATTTGAAGTCACTTTCACAGCTGAAAGAGAGGGTAATGGGAGCACCAGGAAGGACATATTGCAAGGGATTGAAAGTACTTCAATGCGTTTGCATTCTTGAGTTCATAAAAATAAAGGTCACAACAGAGGATGCTAGGGACACTAGGAGACCAGCTGCAGCTGGGAGATTCAGCTGCAGTTTTCCTTACAAAATGTACCGCTAAGTAACTAAGTAACATTTAGGGGAAGTTTCTCTGTATACAAGAGTGGCAGGTAACAATATATGATGATGGAATATCACCATTTTGTTCTACACAATTGATTAATGGCTATAACCCTTGAACACAAAAGGCTGCTAATATCATTGGAGGAAACTCACAGGACATTCTCATGGAAGACCACACAGCACATTGTGGTGGCATATCAAATAGGAATCTGGTCAGTCTCTATATCTGTGAGGTCCAACACAGTAGCAGCTACACACATGTGGCTACCAAATTTTGGAATACAGCTATTGGGGCTGAAGGACATTTAAGTTAGAACTCATTTAAAAGTAAACTTAAAAACTGAAGCTATGGAAAATATTTTTCTGTTAGACACAATTTTATGACTTTGGTAGAATTATATTTCCCTTAAGGTGTACCAGTAAGTACAATGTGTGAGGTTATTTATGTATTGTTGTGTGTTTACACTTTTAATGTTTGAAATGTTTTTTAGTTTTTAATGTGGCTACTAGAAAATTTTATGTTACATATGAGGCTTACCCTTTCCTTCTGTTAGATATCAGGGCTCTAGATCCTACCACCAACAGAGAGAAAGTACAAAGGAAAGAGGAATGTATTCAAGTATACCCTGTTAAAAAAAAACAATCTAGACTGTTGGAATGTTACAGAAAAAATAACTCTGTTTAGAAAAACAAACAAAACAAATGAATGAAAAAAAAAGGCAGGAGATAAAGATAAAGATAGTGAGCCATGTAAAGAAGGAAGAAAGGAAACAGGAACTTATATTTTGCAAGAGACAAAATACATATCCAGTGATCATAGTTTGTGGATTTTATTTGAATCCTGATTCAAAGAACCCAGCTTAAAACAATTGGAAATTTGAACGCTATTTTATGACATTAAATATTTTACATTAATTTATGAATAATTATAATGATATTTTGATAATACTTTCAAAAAGAGTCCTTCTTTAGGAAAATATACTGATATAATCACAGATGAAATAGGATATCTGGAATTTGCTTTCAATAATGTAGGAAAAGATAAGTGAATAGTATTATACTAAAACTAGCCATGAATTGGTATTTGTTGAAACTGGCTAATGCAGATAGGGATATTTTGTTCTATAAGTCTATCTATTTTTGTGTGCTCTTAAAATTCTGCTTTGGGAAAAGGATGATAAAAGGGAGCAGGTCACCTAGGATAATGGCAGCTGAATACTGCTCATATTTGATAATGATTATTTTTATTTTAGAACAGATTTGAAATACAATGCATACTTCCAGAGATAAGCCATTGAGATCATTTATCAAAGCTTTTGCTTTTTGGTTTTCTCATCTCTATATTTGTGTGCACTACTTTCAAACATGTAGCAATGTTTATGTTTTGAAGCCAAAATAGGTGTGTGTCTTTGGTTATTCTTCAAGTAGAGCGATCTACCTGGATTGCTGAGACAACTGCTGGTAAGATCAAAGTAGCTGATAAAAAATAATGTTTCTATTTTACTCAGTACTTAAAAAAGTGATTGGTTCTGGCTGGTGTAGCTCAGTGTGGTGAGAACGTTGTCCCATAACCAAAAGAGTGCAGGTTTGATTCCTAGTCAAGGCATGTACCTAAGTTGCAGGTTTATCCCTTGTCCTGGCGTGGATCCCCTGTCTGGACACGTATGAAGGCAGCTGAACCGAACTTCTCTCACATTGATGTTTCTCTCCCTTTCTCTCTCTCTCTCTCTCAAAAAACAAAAACAAAAACAAAAACCAAAAAAACAAACAAACAAAAAAACAAAGGCAAATACAAATGTCTTTAGGTGAGGATAGCAATTATAGACTTATCAAAGTAAAAAAAAAAGTTGACATTTTATTTCTAGTCTGCTCTTCCTTGCTTTCCCCACATCCATCTTATTTCTTTCCATTCCCCTTTCACACACTCTCCCTTGATGCTGTGTCTTCCTAATGTTGGGACGGGTAGTCTGGGGCTGTCTGTTCTTTGTCATCTGACGGATCGATGTGCAGTATTTGGCATTGATATGACTTGCTCACTCAAGAGAAACTTGACTTGATACTTAGGTATTATAGTTCATGCCCTTGTACTCACAATAATCGTTGGAGGAAGCACATCGTCTGTCCTGTTGGGATGATGTGATGAAACCAGCCTGAGGTGTTCCTAAATGGAAAGTTCCCTGGCTTTTACCATTTAATTACCTTTCCTCCACCATTTTCTACCCTCTGCAAAGAACTTGAGGTTTTAAATGTTAGATTTGCAAGAGCACTAAAACTTTTTTTCTGATGCTCTCTTTAGTATCCTGATAAAGAATCCTGAGTTTTATTTTATCATTAATCTTTTGACAAATTCTTGGTACCTTAGCCTATGTTTGCAATGAAAAATAGAAGGATTCTAGGCAGATCCACCCTGAGATCAATCAATCATTCCATGCCTTTTACACATCATCTTCCACAGCATCTTAAGATATGTAAACCTTATTTTCACCCTTTATTTAAAAGATTTTAATTTTCATAAGTTTATCTCTTCTCTTAGAAAAATAGAGGACATTTAAGCTGCAGTGTCTAAGCAGTTCATGATCTACCAATTGCTATCTGTGTAACTTTAAAGCAAGTTACTTAATTTCCCTCTATGTCATCATCTGGAAAATGGTAGTAATAACAATATCTGATCCTTTGTGTTGTTGTGAGAATCAATTCATTCAATACAGATATTTATTTACTTATTTATTTTAAAGATTTTATTTATCATTTTCAGAGAAAGGGGAAGGGAGAGAGGCAGAGAGGGAGAGAAACATCCATGCATGGTCACCTTTCACCTGCCTCCAGCCACGGACCAGGCTGGAGACCTGGCCTGCAACCCAGCCATGCGCCCTGGCTGGGGAATCGAACCAGCGACTGTTGGGTTCGCAGGCTGGCGCCTTATCCACTGTGCCACCACCCAGGGCTCAATACAGATATTTATTGATCACCTACTGCATGTCCAGGCATTGCTTGCTCCAGGTGCTCGAAATACATTTTCTTCCTATAGTCCCTAACTTAGCAAAAAGTTAACTTAGAAATCTGGAGTCATCCTGATTCCTATCTCTCCTCAAACTGATTACTAACACCTATTTATTTTACATCTTATATGTTTCTTATATCTGTCTTCTCTTTTTCAGACAGCTTTGAAATATACAAATTACCAAGTTCCATACTTCAGTTTCTTAACCTGCAGTTACCTTCAGTTTTCTCTGCCACCCCTTCCCCAGCTATATTTGCCATACTTCTGCCAGAGACTATTTTTCTAAAATTATAGATCTATAGTTACAGATCTGAATTGGCTGATGAGACCCCCTATCAGTTAATTATTGCTGAATAACAACCATCCCCATGACTTAGCAACTTAAAGCAACTATGATCTATTATTTGTCAGGATTCTGGGGGTTGACCTGGCTCAATGGTGTGATTGTATTCTGCTAGAGGATCATCTGGGCTGGAGAGTCCAGGATGGTGTCACTCATGCATCTAACAATTACTATTGGTTCTAACTGGGGCATCTCCCTTCTCCATTACATGGTCATTCTCATCCTCCACCAAGTTAGATTAGCTACCTTACAGGGAGCCTCAAGACAGCATTCTAAAAGGGACTAGGGAGAAGCTGGAATGTCCTCTGAAGCCTAGCCTCCATAATTTACATATTTTCACTCTGCTACACTCTATTGGTCAAAGCAGCCACAGCCAGCATAGATTTAAGTAGCGACAAACTATACCCTTTATAGGATCACCTGCGCAGATTTTGTGACCATATTTACTTACCACTGACTCTCGATGACCTTTAGGATAAATTCCAAACAGCTCACCTCAGTAGGGCACACAAAGCCTTTGTTAAGTCTGGGCTGATTTCTTTCCTATCAGCATTCTTTGACCATGCTGTCACTGTCACATTTCCATGCTCTTGTGCATGCTGTGCCTTGCATAATATGGCTCTGTCTAGAGGTGTCATACTGTATTTACTTGTGATTTTTTTTAGTTACTTTAGGTTGGTTTCAAGTTCTCCATTATAACTCTATGATAAATATTTTTGTAGACTCAGGCAAAAATATCTTAAAATTAAAGTTACTTGCTGAGACAAAGATATAGACTTTTTAAAAGGCGTTTGATACTTAATGCCAAACTATTTTTCAGGAAGTTTCCAGTTTATACCATGGGTAGCAGGCCATGAGAGGGTCCAATTTAGTAGAAAGGAAACAAGAAGTTCCCAAGGCCTCCGTATCAAAGATACGTTTTGTATTTTTTTATTACTAACTTACCTTTTTATATTTATTAAAGAAAATTTTACTACTTTAATTATCTTGTTGTGCATTTTATAAGCAAGTTTATTTTACTGAGTTATGTAAAAGATTTCATTTTTTATTTATTTTTAGAGAGAAGAGAAGGGAGGGAGGGAGAAAGGGGAAGAGGGAGAAAGAGAGGGAGAGAAACATCAATGTGTGGTTGCCTCTCACACACGCCCAACTGGGGACCTGGCCCGCAACCCAGGCATGTGTTCTGACTAGGAATTGAACTGGTGACACTTTGGTTCACAGGTAGACCTTCCGTCCACTGAGCCACACCAGCCAGGGCTATAAGCAAGTTTAATTGCTAGCAGTCCAAAAATGGAAGCGCACTCTTGAATCAGTTCGAAGTCATTTGTTAACCTGGAAAAGACAGAGGAATAATACATACTTACTTTTAACCTAAAATACTTACATTCTTGGGAATAATTACCATAAAGTGTTATTGGCATCCAAGTATTATGAAAGGGGGGGGGGTAGGCATTTGAAAAGGTAAAAAGTGGAAAGAGGGAAGAAAAGACTAAAATTTAATAAGTTGGCAGAATATAGTTTGGACAAATAACAATTTTACTTCAAATTTTCTACATTAGGATCTCCCTGATTTTTAGTCATTAAGAATGAGAGTATGAAATCAAAATATAAGGTCAAAACGGATCTAAAAACAGGCCATTAATGGTTATTATAATTCCATAACATGGAGCAAGGGGATCCAGTGGGGTCTCCCTTAGTACAATATTACGTTTTATATTCTGTTTGTTATATTTGTTTCAAAATCTCATTTGTCAGAGGCCTTCTATATCTTTGTAAAAGAACCTTATTTTGGCCCTGGCTGGTGTGGCTGATTGAGCATCATCAGCCGGCGAACTGAAAGTCATGGGTTTGATCCCAGATCACTGTACATGCCTGGGTTGCGTGCGCTAGTCTATATTCCTCTCCCTCTCTCCCTCCCTTCCCCTCTCTCTAAAAATAAATAAATATATTTTTAAAGAAGAATCTTATTTTGGAAGTTGGAAAATGTAAGTTTGATGGCAGTGTCAGTGGGTTTGTGTCATTTATTTAAATCTTTAATGGTTATGAATGATGATTATGCTGTTAAAAGTTATGAAATGCTGCCCTGGCTGGTGGCACAGTGGATAAGGTGCCAGCCTGCAAACCCAAAGGTCGCTGGCCTTTGGGCACATAACCAGGTTGCAAGCCAGGTCTTCAGCCAGATCTGCAGCTGGAGGCACGTGAAAGGCAGCCATACATGGATGTCTCTCTCCCTCTCTGCCTCTCTTCCTACTCTTCCCTCTAAAAAGTAATAAATAAATCTTTAAAAAAAGTTATGAAATGCTTTTTATTACTGGTAAAATGGAATAATTTCTGCCTCTGCTTGAGAATATTTTTTCTTTCTTAAAAAAAGGTTTTATTGCCCTAGCTGGTAGCACAGTAGATAAGGTGCCAGCCTGTGAACCCAAAGGTTGCTGGTTTGATTCCCCAGCCAGGACACATAACCAGGTTGCAAGGCAGGTCTCCGGCCAGGTGAAAGGCAATCAGACATTGATGTTTCTCTCCCTCTCTGCCTCTCTCCCTTCCTCTCTCTCTGGAAATAATAAATAAAAGCTTTAAAAAAATAATAAAATAAAAACAGATTTTATTTACTTATTTTAGACAGCAGGAAAGGAAGGAGAAAAACATCATTGTGCAAGAGATCCATCCATTGGTTGCCCCTCACACATCCCCAACTGGGGAACCTGGCCTGCAGCCCAGGTGTGTGCCCTGACTGAGAATTGAACCTGTAACCTCTTGGTTCACAGGCTGGTGCTCAATCCACTGAACTACAACAGCCAGGGCAAGAATAGTTTCTAATATTAGATATAAAAGCGTGTCCTAGCAACATGCAACATATTTAATGAAGTCATTTTTCACTTGTCCAACCTCTACAGGGACAGATCAATTCATACTCTCAGACATTAGAGAAGGCACAAGAGAAGTAATTATTAAAGAATGATAAGTTATTGTGAAAAAATTTTAAGTAAACCTTAAACTAATAAGTAAAAATGAGTAGGCATCTATTTAAATTGAGAAGCTTTTTATAACATACAATGCTTTTTTTAAAATTTAATTTTATTGTTGTTGTATTACATCCATCCCTTTTTGCTCCCCTCTGTCCCCCTCCCCACCCACCCATTCTCCCCCAAAGTCAATCCCACCTGTTGTCCATGTCCATGGTTCCTTTATACTAGGTTCTTGTACAATGATTTTTAAAAATAACTAAACTGTTTATTTTGCCAATATGCTGGTGTCACAATTCATCAGACATCATGGCATTTTATTTGGTGTCATTTATTAAGGATTATTTTTCCTCATTTTAAAAACTCACTGCCCACTCTTCCTTTCAACTAAAAGAAGAGAATTTAACCTCTAAAGGATGACTCTTGTCTGTGTACTTGTTGCTTTTACGGGGAAACAGAATTCCAGAGGTCCTTCTTCTACTATTCTGGAAGTGAAGTTCTTATAAGTGCTTTTAAAGTTAGTTTCCATGTCATGGGTGATGTTTTATTATGGACCAAGAACTGGTTAACATAGGAAGACAACGAGTAAGAATGACTAAACAATAACCATATTAATGAAGAATTGATGAACATAAGCCAGAAATGTGCTAGACATGTCAAGAAATAGTAGTAAGCCCTGACTGGTGGCTCAGTGGATAGGCAACAGTCACTGGTTCGATTCCCAGCCAGGGCACATAACCAGATTGCAGGCCAGGTTTCCAACCAGGTCTGTGGCTGGAGGTGGGTGAAAGGCAACCATACATTGATGTTTCACTCCCACTCTGCCTCTCTCCCTTCCCCTCTCTCTGGAAATAATAAATAAAATCTTTTAAAAAAAGAGTAATAAAGCCAAACTATATATCATAGTTGAGATTGGTCCCATTCCTCCTGTTCTGTTTGGTAAAGCATACTTAAAATGATTATAAGATAAAGGTCAGGCTAAAATAATCCTAGAAAGAGAGAGAACTCAAACCAAAGGATTTGTATTGGGGATATAAACTTTTAAAAAAGGTTTTATTTATTTATTTTTAGACAGAGAGGGAGAGGAAGGGAGAAGAGCATCAATGTTTGAGAGAAACATAGATTGGTTGCCTCTCGCACACCCCCAACTGGAGAGTTGGCCCACAACCCAGGCATGTGCCCTAGCCAGGAATCGAACTGGTAACTCTTTGGGTTGCAAGTTGGAACTCAATCCACTGGACCACACCAGCCAGGGCCTGGTAATACATTTTTTAAAAGCCGTTATTTTTTTTGTCCTGAACTTTATGGAGATATCATTGGCAATTAAAAATTGTGTATATTTAAGGTATACGACTTCATGACTCACTATACATACACATTATGAAATATTCACAATCAACCCAGCCAATATATCCATCCCTTACATTTTAACCATTTTTCTTTTTTTTATGTTGAGTACATCCAAGGTTTAGTCTCTCAGCAAATTTCAAACACAGTATTGTCATCTATAGTCCCATTGCTGTAAACCAGTTCTCCAGAACTTATCATCTTGCATAACTTAAACCGAAAGCCATTATTAATAACACCATTTTAGCTAAGGTACATGGGTAATTATCAAAGAATAATAAAGTAATTCGTAAGTACCACAGACTTGTAACTTTTTTTTTTTTTAATTTTATTGTTGTTGTATTACATCCATCCCTTTTTTGCTCCCCTCTGTCCCCCGACTTGTAACTTTTGATCTTTCTTCATTTAGGGTGGAAGGGAACAGAAGATGCTGAGGCCTCGGAATAACTGAACATTCCTGAGTCAGAGTATAAGATTTTGTTAACTTGTTAGTCCTCTAGTCAGTTATTCAATCAGAGTGTTCTAGGCATTTTTCATGCACACTGACCATCCACCAGTGAGACAGGCCATGCTGGCCTCAACTGAATTTCATCATTTACCAATTCTAAGGCCTTGGATATGGTCCTTGACGCTCATCTTTCTTATCTGTGAAGTAGGGATAATACCTTCTTGACTTGGGTATTGTTACAGTTAAAAGTGAACTAAGGGGGGAGGCGGAGGCAAGGAAGGGGAGCAGTTTAGACAAGAACCTAGTATAAAGGAACCATGGACATGGACAACAGGTGGGATTGACTTTGGAGGGAATGGGTGGGTGGGGAGAGGGACAGAGGGGAGCAAAAAAGGGGATGGATGTAATACAACAATAAAAAAAAAAAAAGTGAACTAAGTTCCCCCAAAATGTGCATAACTGCTGTTCTGAAACATATATTTCATTTGCCACCTTCTCTGAGAGCATGATGAAGGAAATCAAAAGGCACTCTCTCTCTCCCCATACTGTGTCTTTCCCAATCTAGGAGGGCAGCAAAAAGCTCACAGAGGTCCTCTCTATAATGTAAGGGGTGAGATGCTGAAAGCCTGCCTCCAAGTCAGCGTGCTTTCACTTTTCAAACTCATTTGTCTTCGAATCTTCTGTTACCTTTCAATAGGTCTTGCAACTCTGCAAAGATAATCTTTGCTAAACCCGCTGATGTCAAGGTCAAATCTTTGTCCACAGGTTGGTGGACCTCCCACCGCACCTTTGTTTAGTCCTGATGAGGGCAGAGAGGGTGGGCTGCCAAGGCCCTACAGCAGCTTTCTCTGGGCCTTCTGAAAGCTAAAACCCGGAGGTGGAGGAGGCTTTTTAAAAAAGATTTTAAATTTATTATTTCCAGAGAGAGAGGAAGGGAGAGAGGCAGAGAGGGAGAGAGACATCGATGTATGGTTACCTTTCCCCTGCCTCCAGCTGCAGATCTGGCTGGAGACCTGGCTTGCAACCTGGTTATGTGCCCTGGCTGGGAATAGAACCAGCGGCCTTTGGGTCTGCAGGCCAGCACCTCATCCACTGTGTCACCAGCCAGGGCGAGGATGCTTTCTGAGAAGCAAGGGTGGTCAGAGCTGGCACCTCCTTTCTCCACTCCTGGGTGGGTACCTTGCTCAGAGCCAGAATTTGAACTTGGTGCCTACCGGGCTCCTGATATCAGCACTGTGCTCTCAGCGTCTGCCCAGCCTCCGGCTCCTCGTGCTCTCCTTAGCCTCTGACTCCCCTACTCCCGCCTCCAGGGGCAGCAGCGGCAGGAGCAGTGGCGGTGGCCTGGGAGGTCTGGGGATAAGAACTTCTAAGTTGAACTCTGGAAATAATAGGCATCCCTTAAAGTCTGATAAAGCTTAAGACAATAAAAGGGGAAAAAAAAACACACACATTTTTAGAACTTCTTCCCAGGAATGGTTGGGGCACAAAACCTGAGAGTTCAGTTACATTTTTAGATGATACGTCTATGAATATAAACTTTGGTATTTCTTGAAGATACATCAAAGCGATTCTGGAAGCTATTATAGTCTTTTCTGACAGTGTACGTAGCCGAAGAAAATCAGGAAATAGGCCGCATCTGGGGAAAGACGCTTTATTGTTTCTGGGGGCCTGGGTCTGGGCCGGGCTCACTGGCGTCCCCCACAACAGCCTGCAGCTCCCCCACAACAGGCCTCTGCTCTGTGGCTCTGACTGTGGTAGTCCATGACTATGTCCCCCACCACGGACAGAAACTCGGAAAAGTGAATCTTCTTATCCTCATTCTCATCTCTGTCCTCAAAGATATAGGACAAGTAATCCTTGCCCTTGTCATCCTGTGGGAAAAGATGCAAAATAAGACCAAGTCAGCCTCCCAAGTGGGTGAAATAGGAGGAGGAGGAGGAGGCAGAGACAGGGAGAGAAGCATCTGGGGCAGCATAGGTGTATTCAGTGTGGAGGAGTGGAGGGTAAACAGGAGTGGCGGGGACATCAGCCTTACTCCGAAGTTCCCTGAGGGATGTTTGTTGGCCTAAGGTCACCGTGAATAGAGACCTGGTGGTGGTGAGCAGGCTTTGCCCAGAGCTGAACTTATCAGTGAGCTGGTCAGTGGTTGACAGCGCAGACCAATCCATCTACCCCCTACAAGGGCACCACCACCTGCCTAAGTTCTACTCAGGGACTCAAAATAGACCATAACACTTGTCCTCGTCATATCTACCCTCCTCTCCTGTCATCTACTTGGCTTCCTGAATCTTCCATCCGCTGTTCCCTCTTCCTGCTTGCCTCATCCCTGTGTCAGCTAGTAACCAACCCCCTCTTTTTGTAATCAGTTCAGTACATTTTAATTGTCAGATTAAACCAGGTCTGCAAATGACGTTTCCATTGTAAAGAGGCATGTTACATTCTGTCAGTGATGGAATTTTGTTGTCTTCCCTCTAATCTTAGGGACCCTAATTGGAGTTTCTAGTGCAGGGCCTGAACGTATGAATCCGAGTCTCCTGGAGAGATTGTGACAAGTGGGAGGGGTCCCGTTCACTGTCCTCCAGCTGCAGGGATGTTTGGTTCTCATTGATATCCATACTTCTTCCTATGTTGCCATATCTTGCATATCATCTCTTACATCCTGACAATAAGCCAGAATATGAGTTTTACTAGGCCTTTTTGCAGATGAGAATATTAAGGATCAGAGAAAGGAAGTGGCTTGCCCAAGGTCCCACAGCAAAGCGCCCTCAGCCATGCCAGGGCTCCAGCAACCCTGGGAGGTACCCCAACTCACACAGGCCTTGAGGAAGTTGGGGAAATTCTCCCGCAGCATCTTCAGCAGGCCTGGCTTGTCAATCATGTCATCGGGTTTGACGTATTTGTGGAACAGGTTGATCATGTCCATCACGGACTTCTCGGCTTCAGTTTGGCTCATCTCGGTTTTTAGAGAAGCTGCCAGAAAGAAAGACAGTGACCTTTGTTATCATCCTCCCAGGTGAGGGTCTCTACATTAGGACAGTGAGAAGGAAGGGAGTCTGAGGATCCAATGAAGTGAGGCTCAGGTAGAGCAGAAAGAATTGTGTCACTCTAGGAGGTGGGATGAGATGTCACAACAAGGAGGAGGGTGAGACCAAGGCTGGGACCTGGGTCCACACAGGTCAGGGTCCAGAGGAGATGGAGGGGAACACAGAGCCCACTGTGGACAGAACCACAAGATTGGGAAGCAGAGGGGGTAGGCGTCAACCACACTGAAAAAGGACCCAAGCCTGAGGTGGAACATCAAGCCAAACACAGCGTTTGGACATCACCACACTTCTAAAAGCACCAAATCCATCTCTTCAATTGTCAATCACAGGATGAAAGTCTCTGGGACAAATTAATGTCTTGCTAAGCTGACCTGGTCCTCCTGGGCTGCTGCGGGGAACAAGATCCCCTGGGTGCCGACCAGACCATAAAGCAAGATTTGCATGAAATGGGTTAGGCAAGGTCCCAGGCATGAGTGGGAGCAGGAGAGTGTGAGCAGAGAAAGAGAGCCCTGTTCTGGGCCTTGGTGGAAGACTTAATTGACTATCCCCGTAAATGGGGAATGTGGACCAGAGTCAGCTCATTGCCATAATCAATAGAAACACTGGCTCCAGTTCTTGGAGTGTTGGGTAGAAGAAGAGATGGGGTCCTTGGGTTGCCTGTTTTAGGGGATTATCAGCCTTTTATACCTCCCTGCTCTCTGGAACTCCATGGCTAGATCACATTTAAATAAAGAGAAGGTCTGACATCCTAAAGCTGATTATTTCCACAATACTCTGAATCCCAACCCAGAAAAATGGGACAGTGAAGCCCTCATGCCACAGAATTGCAAAGCACCCAGGACACATGCATGGCTCACACATGTGGGCATCTCACACACATTACCCTCATCTATTGATCTAGGAGAAGGTTCTTGTTGTTATATTGCTAAGTGGAACCACCCAAGGCCTCTGTCAACTTGGCCAAGGCCAGAGCTGAGCCCCTAGCCCAGAAGGTCACCAGTCATTCCCTTAGCTGGGGAGGAGGGGAACCTCTGGTTGATCTGTCCCTGACCATGAAGGGGCAGATCTTCTCACTAGGGCAAAGTGAGTGAGTGTCCCAGGCCTGGACTTAGGAGGGCCTTCAAAACTTTGGAAGGGACACCCACTTTCACCCATGGTTGGGGTGCACAGTGGGTCTTCACCACCAGGACATGATGGTCAGATGAGTCCAGAGAGAAAAGGTGACAAAGAGGAGAGGGAGGGTCATTCCTGCATCTTCAACTGCAGTTGTATCCATAACGGTTGTCCCAGGGGAGCTGAGAGCAATGGGGAGTATCTGGCCCAGTCATCTTGTGTAGATGAAGACTTGGGACTCAGTGGGATGAAGTCACACAGCCCCATTGGAGGCAGAGCTGAGACTGGACCCAGGTATGTGAATCCTCTCTCATCACTGCTTTCCCTGCTCCTGCAGACAGCAGAGCACGCTGGGCCCCGAGCGTCCCTTAGCAGAGTCAGCTGCAGACTTACCAGAGCTCTGACGAGGTGTCACTGAGGAGAAGGATGAGTGTGCTGTGTGCTGTGCATCTGGCCAAAAACCAGTCCCTTTATAAAGCTCATTCTGGCTCTTTGCAGGGGCTGGGAGCCCTGGGGCCATGCTTGCTGCCTGCTTCCTGGACCATTGCTCCACTCAGGTGGGTGGGACATACCTATCAGTGAGTGTTAAACATTTCCTGGTGAGATCCAAGGCAACTTCCAAGGGACAACTCCTAGAGCCTTCTTTGGTCTCTAACTTGATCTGTGGGTCGGGGACAGTGGGATGTGTCATAACAGGACAGGTAATTTGGTAGAGAAAATTGGGTTTCTGGACATAAAGAGAATGGGATTCTGAAAGGCAGCATGTCTGTGTTTTCTTATCAGCTTGTCCATCCACATGTTTGTTCTGTCAGCTAAAAAAACTCTCCACTGGTTGATGAGCCCTTCACTGTGCCAGGCATCACCATATCTGCCATACTGACATTCCTCCTAAACCTTCATAACATATGAGGTAGCACTGTTAACCTGGTGCTGAGGAGGGAAATTGAGGGATTAAGAGGTAAGTAAGCAAGCTTTCCATGTGTTACAAGGCTAGTAGAGATCAAAGTCAAGACATGATCCAGAGAAGCCTGATTTAAAACCTCACTCCTGACCCCACTAGTAAACATTGGGGTCACTTCAGGGCCTGTGAAGTTAAAGTCCTGGGGAGGGAGGCTGGGTTACTGCACGCCCATGTTCACATTGAGTCCTCACTGGAGCACTAAGAGGGAAACTGGTGCATGACCCACAGTGACAGTCCAGGGGATGCAGAGAGAGCAGTGGCTCAGTACATCACCTGCTGGTGAGGGAAAACTTGAGGTCAGAGCCCCAAGTCCTGACTTTAGTCCAATACTCCTTAATTTCACTTTGTAGTGCCAGGGGCTGCCTGGGCCCAGCAAGCAAGGCACTGTCTACACTCAGTGGTGCTGACCACCATGGAATGAGCCTTCGGGCAGGGGATTGGGCAACGTTGCCTCCCACCCATGTTGCTGACTCCAATCAGGTCTCCAGTGATGTTCCTCCTTCCTCTATGCGAAATAGCCTGCTCAGGAGTTAGTGGCCATGCCTGGGGTCTGCTATGTCCCAACCTGCTGTGGGAAGTCCCATCCAGGTGTGGGAAACAGGAGCTTGGAGGTCAGGATGAGGCCTGGGGGCCTCAGGGGACCTGCCCAGCTGACTCACTGAGGATTTCTTGTCCCTGCTCTCTGCTCCCTTAGACTGTCGTCCCATGAAATGAGGGGACTGGTGAGGGGTTGCGCCCCCTGGGACCAGGCCCACCGCTGAGCTTGGGTCAGGCTTCTATGCTGCAGCCTGGCCTTTCTGTCCCCAGTTTTATCCACATTTTCACAGGCACCAGACCTATCTGATCCACTCATTTAATTAATCACACTCCCCACTACAAACCTCTTGGGAAAGATACGCAGGAAACCTGGAGTTGGCATTGCCTTCCGGCAGGGAACAGAAACTTCATTCCCACTTACGCCCTGGTATAACTTGAATTTTGAACAATGTAAAAAATACTTGAAATTAATTTTTAATTTTCATGTTTAAGTTTTCTCCTGCTCAACCTTGGCCTCAGTTTTAGAGTCTGATTATAATCCTCAGCTTCCAAATCTAAACTCATTGATCTGTTGTAAGATTCCTCTCTACTTTTTTCTTTAATCTCTCTTACCATTCAATTCCTCCCATAACAATGTATTTTTCTGTTTATTTTTATGCATTCTCACACATGCTAATAATTATTTTGGACTCCTGATGAGTGTGACTCAGTGTGTTGGGCATCGCCCCACAAAGCAAAAGTTCACCAGTTTGATTCCTGGTTAGGGCACACGCCTAGGTTGTGGGGTTCAGGCCCTAGCTGGAGAGTGTGCAAGTGGTAACTGGTGAATGTTTCTCTCTCACATTGATGCACCTCTCCCTTGCCTTCTCCCTCTCTTCCCCGATGTCTAAATAAGTCAATTAATTAATTAAAAACAATTATTTTGGTCCATGTTCTATGTTCTCTATTTGATATAGATCAATCATACAGAAAAGTACAAAGAACCACAATATATAGTCCAATGAATTCTCTCTAACACTGTGACCATCACTTGGGTCAATGAATAAAACATTGTCGGCACCCCTTCAGTGACTGCACCCTTTTTCTCTTCCTTATAACCATCACTTGAACTTTATGATAAAGGCTCTCTCTTTATTGTTTGTAAGCATACATTCTGCGCATTGCAGTTTTGCTGACTTTCAAATTTTACTTGAAGGGAAACAGTCTTTATATTCTTCTGTGTCTGCTTTCTTTTGCTCAGTATTAAGTGTATAAGCTACCTCCATGTTATACTGTGTTCATTGTTGTACAATATTCCTTTGTAAGTCTTAGGCATAATACCTGAGTTTTGGGAATCCTGGTATAATTTTAGCAAACCCCATTCAATCTGCTGCCTCCTCGGTAACTGCTGGTGATAATGACTGCCTGCACTCTTCTAAGATCTCTCAGCCTGTTGACCAGGCCTGTGTCCTTCAAAGATATCTTAGCCTGCCCGTGAGAACCTGGGAACTCTTCTCTTGCAGTAAGCCTCTCTGTTCTCAGAGCCAACTCCCCCAAAACCATCAACAGAGAGTCTCTTCATCTCCCTCCTCACTCCCCCTCTTTAAAAACCCTGCCTTTCTTTTGTTAGCTGCTGACTCTTTCCTGCCTCCTGGTCTCAGCCAGCTTGTGCCGCTGGTCACATAAATCTTTTAAAACCATGGCCTGTTCCCTTGTGGTTTCTCCTCTCATTCTCGCCAGACCTAACAGTAAAGATGTGACATAGTTTTTTTATAATTCTATTTTAGATAAACTTAGGCAGCAGACCTGGGCTCTGGGAATACAGGCCTGGTTTCAGCAAGCCCCCACAGTCACTGCTGGTGTCAGGGACTGTCTGACCCCCAATAAATCTGCTGCCCCTGGCGCTAGTGACAGCCTGTGTCCTCCAAAGGTATCCTTATCTGCAGACAGGAATTTGGTAACTTCTCTGTTCTCAGAATCAACTCCAACTCCCCCTGCCTCTAGCTACCCTAGACTCGGGATTATCAGGAGATGGTACTGTCCAACCACCAAACTGCTGGCTGTAGAAGGGGGCAACTTAGCCTGTCCTATACAGCGTACATATTCCAAGTCTCAGAACCCCTTGCAACGCAGTCTGCCCTGATCCTAGCTGCTGATGTCTGCCTGGCCCCAGCCTGCTGAATTGCGTACTCAATAAACCAGCTGGTTCAGCATTTGGCTGCTGGCCTTCTGTATCTCCAATGACTCCCCAAAGCCTAAGAGATACATGTGCTTTTCAACTTTGTGTTTTCCCTTTGGAAGGTTTCCAGCTAAGGTAACTAGGGATTTTGACCTCTGACTTCATGTTCCCCCCGGGTACCAGCTACCCTATCTGGTGAGGTGTATGGAAAGGGCCCCAGGCAAGCCCTGGTTGCCCAAGTCCTGGGTGTTTAAGGAATGAGAAGGCAATGAGCCTCAGGACACCAAGCCCAGGTTTCAGGGATCCGCTTCAGATCAGCCTGTTTGCTGTCAAAGACGTCAGTATTTGCCACCACTGTGGCATACAGCCCAGTCACACCCCAGCAGACCCTTTGTCACCCCCACCACCAACAAGGCAGCAGGATCTTCCAATGCCATAGCCAAAGTCCTTTGGCGCCATAGGCTACTCATCCAGGTCAGTCAGTTGGAGCCACCTCTCAAGCATTTTCTGTCTCTCCTGAGCCACTCTCATTGTTCCCTGAGTTCCTGGACCTCAGCTGTCTTGGCCTTTTTGAGCTGAGACCTGGACCCTTTTGCTTAACCTATAAAATTTAAGAAGATTTCACTAAGCTTCCATCACTGTGCATTATGATGAACACAAGGCAGGCAATATTTTAGCATTGATCTCCCCTCAATGTTCACACTTTAGAAGTGAACACAGAAAAGAACAAACTAGAAACTGTAGATGCTTAAGATGTACAGTTGTTACTGAGTGGGTCTGCCTAGGGCCAGTTCGTATCGTGTGGGTTCTTGACTTCACGTAGGAAAGATTTCCCAACATGAGTCCAAGTGACTGTGAGGGTGTATTTACTAAAGTTGGGGACAATGAAACAAGGAAGGACTTAGCGTAGAAGAAACAACAGGAGAGTCTAGGTTGGGCTACTCACTGGGAAGTCAGAGAAAGGGGGGTTTTGGGACAGGGCGGGGGGAATAGCCTGGTTCAAGCTGCCAGCTGTCTATTGCCTTAGGGTTTGGGAGATGCCTACCAGCGGGGAAAGAAGTGGGTGAAGAGGAAAAAGGAAATGGTGAGGGCTGCTCTCCAAAAAAAGCAACTGCATCCTTTGCCTTGAGAGGTGGGTTCTAGTGGAACATTCGTCAGTTCTCCAGGGTGTCCTTTTAGGGTTATAGTCTCCACCGATTGGTCAGTGACAGAACTGGGGGCCTTTAGTCATTGCAGTTGCTTCTGGCATCACCCACCTGATTTTGCTGCTTTTCTGGCCCTGGAGCTGAAGTATGACTGAGGCCTAGAAGTTGTCACTAGGGAGGTGACCTTTTATATTTGGCTGTAAATTGCTCCATGGTTGTGTTCAGCTATCTGTCTCAGTTTCCTTATTCTACTTGTCAAGGGATTTTCCTAGCTTATTATTTTGTCACACAATGACACACTGTATAGCCCAAGAAGGGAAGGGTAACTTTCTAGGGAGGCGAGGTGGACAGAGGTACATTAGAGGTGGCGTTTGAATCAATGTCAGCACCTACCGTTCAAGCAAGCAAAGCAGGGAAAGAGATTCCAGTCCATGACATGTGTGAGCAAAACTATAGTGCATCTTAGGAGGACGGAAACAAGTTTTGATTAAAAAATAAGTTTAGAACCAAGAGTGTTGGAAAGGAGAAGTTTGGGATGGACACCAATTATGTCCAACCCAGCACCCAACCCCTCTCTGAACTAACAGAGCCCAGCTTTGCTAGGGAGTTGGAGTGTCCAGTGCCAGCATGTGTGTCATGCCTGGCCAGCCACTCTGAGAGTCCTGTCCCTGCTTTCCCTGTGTCCCTTGCAACCAAGAGTGATTTGTGTCCAACCAAGTCTGGCCAATGAAACTGGATAATTTTGGACCAGACTTCTGGGATTCTGCTTTATTAACAAAAGGGGCAGTTGGCTCTGCCATGCCTGGGACCCAGGTACTGGGCATAAAGCAGTAACCAAAAAATTTCTTGCCGTGGTTTGTGTGGCTCAGTGGAGTAAGCACCGGCCTCCAAACCCAAAGGTCACTGGTTTGATTCCTAGTCAGGGCACATGCCTGAGTTACAGGCCAGCTCCTGGGTTGGGGGTGTGTGAGAGGCAACCTCTTTGATGCATCTCTTGAGCATAACTGTATCTTCTCCTCTTTCTCCCTCCCTTCCCCTCTCTCTAAAAGGAGAATAAGTAAAACCTTTAAAAAACTTATTTCCCCTTAATATTACTATTATATCCATATGTCACATAAACCTCCTTTAACTCCTAGTTATGCACTTTGGCCCTGGCTGGTGTGCCTCAGTGGATTGGCACCAGCCTGTGAACCCAAGGGTCGCTGATTTGATTCCCAGCCAGGGCACATACCCAGGTTACAAGCCAGGTCTCTAGCCAGGTCTGTAGATGGAGGCAGGTGAAAGGCAACCATACACTGATGATTCTCTCCCTTTCTTCCTCCTCCCCTGCCCTTCTCTCTAAAAATAATGGATAAAATCTTTTTAAAAAATGCACTTCCCTGAACTATGTCTACCTTCTCTTTATTTACCCCATGCAAGTTGGTTTGTTTATTGTTTATTTCCCCCCACTACCAGCCTAAGGCTCCTTGCTCAGCTTCAGTGTAGGAATGCCATTCATTTTCTTGACCCCAAAACTGAGCTGGAGGCCAAGCACCAGGAGGTACTCAGTCAATGGAGGGAGAAAACAAAAGCCAATGGAGAAGATAAATGTTGAGGAGAGATGCCTTAATTGGTCTCTGTCACCCTCATCGAAGACACAGCCTCAGCGCTAGAACACAGGACAGAGGGGTTGAGTTCAGGCCTCGCCATGATCTCACCCCTAGAAGGACAAAGAAGACAAGTGACCCCTAATCCTGGTATGAGTCAAATACTCTCTGTGAAGCTCCATCCTGGGATAATGAGTCACCCTGTGGTGGGCGAGCCCCACCACCCATTTGTCCATGGAGACACCCAAGAAGGGTGGGATGAAGCAGGAACTTGGTGGCTCGTATGCATTGACTCTTTCCATGTTCAAGTACAGCCCTGGAGTTGAGAGAATAAAGCACCATCAGGTACCCCTCCCTGTCAGGGGAAGCAGGATGTCACTGAATGAGCCACCAACTTCCTGTCAGCACTCAGGTTAGTAGCCTGAGAGGTGATCACAAATAGATACGCAAAGGGCATGGTTCCAATTGAATGAGGTTTCTAGATTCGTAAAATTCATAGAGGCTGACAGTGAAATTGTGGTGACTGGGGGCTGGGAGGAGCAGGGAAAGGCAAAATAATTGTTTAATTATCATCGTTTCAGTTTACACAATGACATTTTGGAGGTGGTTGGTGGTACTGGCTGCGCCACAAACTGCACTTAGTACCATGAAATGTACATACATTTGGAAATAGGATGGTAACTTTTATGTTGTGTGTGTTAACTTTAATTAAAGAAATTGGAAAGAAAAAGAGCAAATGAAGACGGGTTGAGCCCAGGCAGTGGGGATTTGACAAGGGAAACAACGGAAAACAGCTGCTCTGTCTGAGGAGGAGTGACCCCTCCAGTGAGCAGTGTGCTGATGCCCTGGAGCCCTGTGTCTCTGCCTAAGGGTACCCTGGGTGGCCCTGTCACCTGCACTGTTCCCAGAAGAGGACTCAGGTAGCCAGAGCTCCATTGTGATGTAGGATTGTCCAAC
Organism: Noctilio leporinus; assembly: GCA_004026585.1. Lineage (NCBI taxonomy): Eukaryota > Metazoa > Chordata > Mammalia > Chiroptera > Noctilionidae > Noctilio > Noctilio leporinus. The sequence goes on along the minus strand of PVIW01002719.1, from coordinate 25,213 downwards.
CTGCCCCTGCGTGTACGGTGATAGGGGCCTCTGGGGGGAAAGCAGTACAGGGGCTGAGGTCACTCACTGAGTCTAAGTTCTCCAGGGGACCTCGGAGTCACTAGTCTTGGGTAGCTTCCTGTGGCTGTAAAGGGACTGTTTAGTAAGTTTGATCCAGCTCTTCTACATGTTTTAGTGAGATAATTGGTCTGCTACAAAAATCAATAATAGTTAGAACAGACATGGTGGTGGCAATGCAGAGTTGTAGGAATTCTTGGTACTGCTGGCAAGGATGTATTAGCTCAACTAAGCACATGTAACGTGCGCCCCAAGTATTCTACTCTAGTGTGTGCACTCCAGGGAAATGTGCGAACGGATCCATAAGGGAACATATGAACTTATGTTCATCATGTGTCAAATGGGTCTTAGAGGTCCTATGGAGGAAGAGGTTGTTAGTGGCTGCACATGACACAGGAAAAGCAGCATAGAGGTAAATAATATGAGGTGTATGTGGAGCAACATGGATGCAAGTTCCTCCGTCAACAGTCTAAGGCCACTTTGTTGCATCGCAGATATAAAGGGTCCCGTACTGCGATTTCTGCAGCACCTGATGGGTCCACTTGCACTGCATTAATTTAGTTTTTAATTGATTACTAGGATAATAAACATTTTTCCTTCTTTCTTTCTTTCTTTTTAAATTTAAGAACTTAAAAAATGAAGCAAAGAAATAAAAGACTTTGGCCCTGGCTGGTAGCACAGTGGTTAAGGCGCCGGCCTGCGAACCCAAAGGTCGCAGGTTCGATTCCCCAGCCAGGGCACATAACCAGGTTGCAAGCCAGGTCTCCAGTCAGGTCTGTGGCTGGAGGCAGGTGAAACGCAACCATACATTGAAAAAAAAAAGAAATAAAAGACTTCACTTGGGAGCATATTTGCTTTTCCCTTTTCCCTTAGGATCCCAGGCACTTTATGTCATGTATTAGCTCCTTCAGATCAGCGGCTCTGCCAGACCAAGCTGCTGCTCCAGCAGATCTCCATCTAGCTCTTAGCACAGCAGTTGGCAAATGGTAAAAACTCAGTAAAGGTTTGAAAAAACCAATAATTCTAAGAGAGTTATACATTCTGTTAGAGAACTTTAATTGTCGATCAAAATCCATTGCCTTCTTTTTGGGTCCACAACTGGAGGGCATTTCCCAGCCTCCCTTGCAGCCATGTGACCCATTTTTACTAGAGGAAGAGGACAGGAATTGGAGTGTGCCATTACAGACCGGGCTGGTACAATCCCCTGTGTGCACTTCTCTAAATTCTGTGTCTTCAGGCTGATGGAAGCAGATGGGGGTGACATCCTAGGGAGGGGAAGGTGCCTGATGGAAGATCTCTGGATTCCTAGTGACCATGTGAGGGAGTGCATCTCTTTAATCTGTTGGAAAATATACAGTGACATTATAAAACTTTGGGGGTTATTCAGCATAAGTTAATATAACCAGGAAAGGTCTAAATCACAGAGTTAACTTCAGTAGTTATCAATCCAGTCTGTTTAAAATGACCAAAGTCAATTTGGCTCTAACAACTGAGCTGATCGGTAGTACAACGGATCCTCTTATCTTTTCACTCAGCAATTGTGCCCTGTGCACTCAGATTACGTTAAAAATATTAACAAGGGCCCTGGCTGGTGGCACAGTGGATAAGGCACTGGCCTGTGAACCCCAAGGTTGCTGGTTCGATTCCCAGCCAGGGCACATAACCAGGTTGCAGTCCAGGTTTCCAGCCAGGTCTGTAGCTGGAGGCAGGTGAAAAGCAACCATACATTGATGTCTCTCTCCCTCTCTGCCTCTCATCCCTTCCCTTCTCTATGAAAAATAATAAATAAATCTTTTAAAAAATACCAATAAGTTCTGTGACCTCTAGGAGTTCACAGCCTGGAGGGGAAGGTGGGCACAACCAGGAAAACGCCAACATGTGAAGGAAAGAACAACTTCTGTGTGAAAACAGCAGATGCTACAAGGAGGGCTGGAGGCCACTAGGTGAGGGGCTAACAAGCTGCACTGAGTGACATTTCTATGACCAGCAGCGTGACCAGGAGGAGCCAGCCTGCACGAACTCAGGTGTATTTAGCCTGGCAGGAAGCACAGCTGTGCAGACACTTAGATGCAGAAGGAGTCTGGACAGAGAGGAGGTCAGTGTGGCTGGAGGGAGCCTAGGAAGAGGTAGGGAGGGAGGTAGGAGGACAGGCCCAGGGCCTGGTGCAGCGATAATTGTACTAGTGACCTATTGCTGTGCGACAACATTACCCCACAGTTAGTGACATAAGCAGCAAACACTTATGTCACGGTTTCCTGGGGGAGGAATCCAGCATGTCTCAGCTGAGTACTTCTGCCAGTGACTCTCAGGAGTGTGGGATCTGCCGCACTTGGGATTAGAGCCCGTTGGTGGGATTCAGTTTGGATGGAAGGCCTGAATTCCTCTGTCTGTTTCTCTCCCTCACTGCTAGTCCATGTGGGTCTCTCCAGATAGCAACTCATAAACCAATCCCTGGAGTGAGAGACCTGAGAGAAAGACAGAGAAAACACAGGTCAAAATAAAGAAGGGCACTGACTTTTTAGAACCAAATCTTGGAAGTGACCTTGGATCACTTTGCCATGTTCTATGGAATCATCAGTGCAGTCCACACTTAAAACAAGGGTGCATATCCGCAGCACAAAGATGTGTCCACCAGGAGGTGGGGATCGTGGGGAGCCCCTGAGTGGAGAGGTGGAAGGTTCTCAGAGGCCCTGGTTTGCTCAGAGTCAGACCGGTCAGAATGCAGAGCTAGCTCTGTGTCCTCACTGCTGGGGTCCTGGTGCACCCAGGCTTTCTCAGGGGCTCTGGAGGAGGCTGTGCTAGTGTGACCATGTACAGACATGGAGATAGAATGTGGGAGAGGGTGAGCATTTGGCAGGGTAGATGGGCACTTGACCAGTCCTTGCCTGAGCAGAGCTCAGCCTGGTGAACACTGGTGAGCACCTTGTTCACAGGGCACCTCGACTTCTGGAAGCTCAGCAGTCTCCCCTTCTGACACTGTCTTGGGGTAGAGCCATTGCCACTCATGTCCTTGCACGTGCCAGCCACAGCCCTGGTCACACACATGATATGTTTGCCCTGGGCCTCCCCTAGCTGAGCTTTCTGAGATCTGTGTAACCTCTCAGTCACACTTTGGTCCCAGAGCCCAGTGCAGGATGAGCTAGCAAGTTAGTTGTCTTTGGAAAGGTCAAAGTGGATGGGAATTCCGAGCAGGAGGAATCAATTGTCAGGTGGGGGAATAGAAAAAGCTTTGTTGGGCGACATCCTTTGAAAAGGCCTCGAGGCATTGCCAGGAGCAGTGAGAAAAGCAGGGCTGGGGATGGCTGTACCTGGGGTCTTTTAGGGTCACGGTGGCTGCTGCACCGCTGGCCTCGAACAGCGCCCAGGGGAGGGGAGAAGGCAGGAGACTTCCAGGATGTTCTATGCACTAAAGAGCATTCGGGCAAAAGATCAAGGAACACCTCAAGAGGTAGCGCCAACTCCAAAAGCCAGGGCAGGCTCCAGGCACAGCTGTCACTGACGGTCAAGAGGCAGAAGCACCATGTGAAGCACAGGAGCAGCTCACCTGAGCTCCTGCCAGGCCTTTGGCCCCAGGTCCTGAGCCACAGCCTGTGTCAGCTGCCACCGCAGAGAGGGGCCCCCTTCACTGCAGCCTTTAAATTCTGTGTTTACCTTCCATTATAGTTAAGTCGTACTGCAGTGTTTGTGGTATTCAGTTAAACCAAAATGTATTTTAAATAAAATTAATAAAATGTTAATAAAAATAAATTTTAATGTAAATGCAACAAACACATGTTATTTAACTATGGCTTTTCAAAGTGTACAGTCCAGCAGCATTAAGTACATTCACAATTTTTCACAACCATCACATCACATCACAGCCACTCTCTAGTTCTGGAACATTCTTCTGTGGTTGTGGGATGTGTTGGAAGTTTTTAGTTACTAGGGGAAGGGGTTGACCATGCACAGTTGTCTCTCAGGTGGTGGAAATGGTGCCAATTCATTTCTATCTTTCTTGTCCCTAGCACAGAGCACACATGGCAGAATTCTGAAGAAATATCAGTATTAAAAAGAATTGACCTTGAATTATATGAACCTAAAGTAATTGAAATGGCTACTGGTAGTGGATTAATAGAAAATGTTGATATGTGCAAATAAATGATCACTCTGCACTTATTAAAAATCAGGCTAGCATCGATTAAGTGTGTGAGCAGATGTCCACAGCATAGTGTTAATGAAAAGTGTGGTTACCACACAGATGTGGAAGGAGATCCCTCTGTGCATTGGGACCATGTGTGTGGAGGGTTATTTTTATCCCAGATTGAACAAAAGTCAGGATGAGGAGGGGTGCAATGTGATCCCCTCACTCCAACAAGCTGTGCATCAAAACTGGAAATTTTGAGTGCGAGTTATTATATAGCAACTTGTCCAAGGTCATACTGACACACCAAGTTCCTTATTCATGTGGTTCCTAGTTTTTGTTGTGGTTGTTATTTGGATATAGATAGCTGTGGTAAACATTTACCTGTTTGTTTCTTTTTCTTTCTTTCTTATTTTATTATTATTTTTTTACCAGATTCATTACTGTTTTTTTCAATTCTTGGGATAAATTCCCTGAAGAATGGTTGAATCTAAGGCATTCAGTAAATTTTCTGTGACTCAAGGTTGGCATAGCCCAATTATTTAACCTTTTAGAAACCCGAGCTTTTAAATTTTTTTATTGTATTGATAAAATACTTATTTGCGGGGAAAATAGTTATGCTGGGTAGATGAAGGCTCACCTAGTAAACCGTAAAAGATACTGGCTTAAGAATTTCCCTATTTCTTTCAAACCTTCTGGGATGGAGGGGATGGAGCCGCTGGTTCAATTAATTACTTGTCCTGTGGCGCCCCCTTGTGGGGGATTTACTCACCGGCCCGTGTGGGCAGGCAACCGGCAGGAGGCAGAAGGGAGCGGCGCCAGCGAGCTTGAGACAGGAAGCCGGCTGACCTGCCACTCAAAGGCCTGCACATCTGGCTCCTCTTAGAGGGGCATTTCCACAGTGTGGTCGATTATTTCCTCATAATAAAGCTGTTCCTACCCCTCGTTCTCTCACCTGCCACCCATCACCCGTCACCCAAACCACTGACCGTCCTGCGTGCAGGAGAAAGTTGAAGCTCTTCTTGACACCAGGGCCCTTCGCAGGCCTCCCTCCTCCTCTTCAGCCCTGTGTCTCCTCATCAGTCCTGTGACGACTTCCCCCTAGCAGGCCACCCACCCTCTTTCATCCCACCAAGCCTCTGACCGTGCTATTCCCTCCCTCTGGAGTGCAGGTCCTCCATGCTTCTCCTTGCAACAAAGTCCTTTCTTCAGGTCCCACCTAAAATGTCACCTCCTAAGGCAGTGCTCCTCTACTCTCCAGCAGATGATGCTCCTTCCTAAGGGCCTAGGGTGCCCTGGTCCCACCACCAGGTGACTAGTGTTCACAGTGTGTGACTGTCCCCTCCATGAGTCCCCACCCTGTGAACTGGGTGTCTTACTCATATTGCCTAGAGAGTCCTGGCACTGGAGACAGGTTTGTCAGGTGAATGAATGCTCCGTGACTGTGGAGTTTGGGGGCTCACTGATTGCGGAGAACATCCAAGGAAGATGTATTGAGGTTGTGTGTCTGACCTCACCCTGCCCTGGAGCTGGGAGGACAGGTGCTGAGGCAGGGAGATGATCAACCTCATGACCTTATGTGCGTCTGGGATGCTTCAGATCAGGCTCTGAGGGAAGGTGGGTCCCTGAAACTGGTTGAGTTAATAATCCTGGAAGCATGTGCTGCGCCATGTCATCTCAGGAATGTAATTAAGGTTCAGCTGTGTTGATGAGGAACCCTTGAGGGGGCACAACACTGGCTGCCATAATTAGAGGCACCAAGGATGGGCAGGGTGTGAGACTTGGTGGCAGGGCCCCTGCTCACACAGCCGCATCCTGCCTGAGCGCTGGGGAAGCTCCGGGATAGTCCAGAGGTCAAGGCACGGACGGCATTCGGATCAGCCTCTGGCCCACGGCAACAGGTCAGCTCCTTTTCCCAGACAGTTGTGAGGACAGGTGGACTGTGTTGGGTCAGTGTGGACCTCTGAGGGCAGAGGTGGGCTGCTTACTTGTGCTGGAGAATGTATGCAGTGTGTAGATGGATGTCCCAAGAGCACAACTGTGGCCCAAAGTGATTTAGATCCCAAATGAAGAGCACATCTTTGGGGCTATTTCCAAAGACAGTGGAGTCCAGGTCCAGGTAGGTCGGATGTGTGATCTTGGGAAATTTACTTACCCTCTCTGGGTTTCATTTCCTCCTCAGGGAACTGGGGTTAATGGTGTCCCCGTCATGAGGCCATTGTGTGGATTATGGGGGCTACTGGGTGTGGAGGACCTCGACCAGTGCCTGGCTGGCTCCCTAGCCACAGGAACCAGAAATTGTTGTCAGACTTATCTGCACAGAATCCAGGGAGGATGCTGCCCTGACAGTTCTTAAATTTAAAATATATATATATATATATATATATATATATATATATATGTATAATTTATTTATTTATTTTAGAGAGAGGGGAAGGGAGGGAGAAAGAGAGGGGAAGAAACACCAATGTGACCAGGAATCAAATCAGCAACCCTTTGGTTTACTGGGTGACAGCCCACCCCACTGAGTCGCCAGCCAGGGCTGTGTGTTTATTCTTGACTTCCCGTGACTCCTGAGCTGAGGGCAGGGTTGCTGGGGAGCACACTGCTCCTGTCCTCAAGAAAGGGACAGAGAAGGGACACAGCCCTGTCTTGAGAGCCCACAGCAAGCCTCTTGCAGAGCAAGGACCTGAGTTACTTTCGCCAGGGATCTAGGGAGGGCAAGGAGGGGCCTTGAGACAAGGTGGCCAGGAAGGAAGGGGCAGAAGATGCTTGGAGGAGGGCCCCCTACTGGGGGCTGGTCCACCAGAGGTGCTGCTCTCCCCTTCCAGATTCTCCACTGTCCCGCACTGCTCGGGTCCCAGGTTCCAGAGTTGGCCCTAGTCCCTCTGCCATCAGAGGGGCCCAGTCATCATGAGGGACACGCCAGTAGAGGAATCCCTCTTCCAAATCATTCACAGCTTCCACCAGTATGCGGCCCGGGAGGGGGATGTGGAGACCCTGTCCCTGGAGGAGCTGAAGGCCCTGCTCATGGACAATGTGCCCCGCTTCATGGAGAGCTTGGTGCGTGGGCCTGGGGTCAGGTGGGGTGAAGGGGAGAGCTGTTGTGGGTTGAAGTAAGGGTTTTGGTACAGGGCCCAGTCCCCCAGGAGGATTCGAACTGAGGGGAGGGGGAGCGTCGAGGGCAGGATCAGCGGCCAAAGGAAGGACAGCCCTGGCCAGCTTTGTCTCCGGGAACTTCCTGCCTGGCCTCACTCCAGCCCAAGCAGGACTAATCCCTGAAACTCCTTCCTAAACCAAAATTGTTTGTTCTTCTGCTTGTTTGCTTCCCACGAGAACAGGTCCTAACCCTTCCCTCTGCTCATAGGCCTCTCTGTCATTGACCCTGCCCAGCTGCCCTTTGAATGCAGCCCCTTTCCTGGGTCTAGCACAACCCCCCACCCCAAGTCTGGGGAGGATAGCCGGTGAAAGTGAAGCCGGGAGGGGAGGTGTGGGCGGATAGGAAATGTAGCTTCCCCTTCTCCTTCTTGTCCCCAAGCTAACAGTCTCCCACCTGCCCGGGGACCCAGCCCCAAATCTAAGCTGCTTAGACACCCTGCTCAGGCCTGGGAATCTTCTCCGCCATCAGGCCGGGACCAACCCTGTGATTACCAGGCTCCTTAGGGACTGCGAGGCCAGCCCAGCGTCTCCCTACCTGCCGGGCCTCACGCCTCAGGGATCTCCAGAGGAATCCAATGGCTCTGTCTCAAGGCCACTGCGTTCCAGGGGAAACAGCCCGAGGGTCCCTGCATGTCTCCCTTTGCCTACCTTTGAGAAGCATCAGAAGAGAGGGTCATATCCTGGGTTTACTGGAGTGCAGCCTTGAGGGTCACGGAGGTGGGACTGGGGGGACAGCCATTGGTTCTCTGTTTCTAGGGAGACATTTTCCCTTCCAGGGCCAATTGTCTGTGTAACAGGGCTGTGTAAAGGCTCCCAGGCCCTGCCACTCACCTGGGTACTGGGCCCTCCGTGACAGGCAGCTGGGCCCAGGGCAGACGGATGGCAGCCTGGGCCAGGCGGGCTGAGTCCGCGAAGCCTGGGAGAGCCTGCCCAAGGCAGGAAGCCTCCAGGTTCTTGGGTCAGCCAGCTTGTGGGGGAGACAGAGTATATGGTGCAGCTAGCTGGTGGTCCGTGGGGGGAGACAGAAGGTGCCAACCTGCACCCAGGGCCAGCTGCTCTCCAGACCCCAGCCGCTGATAGATGCAAATTCCCTCCCCTGAGACTTTCCGAGGGCCTCACGCTGGGGTCCCAGCCCCAACCCAATCCTGCGGAAACCTGCTCCACTGCCCTTGCCTGGGCTCTCACCTCATCTTTCCTTTTCCATCTCTTCACTGCATCCTTGCCCCTGACTTCCTTCCTGCTGTCCCTCCACCTCAGATGCTCCTTTCCCCTCCTATGCCATCTCCAGCCCTTAGCCCTCAGGGCCACCTGCTCTGAGACATCCTGGACAGTTCCCTCAGGTCAATTGTCATGAACAATTGCTGGACAGATGCCATACCATGCAGAAATCTGGCACCAGTAGGGGCTGGCCTTGCAGTGGTGCTAGAGGCGCAGACATGAGGGACAGAGGGGCTCTGCCTTGGCCAACTCCCTGTGCAGAGCCCCGGCTGGGCTGTCCCTGCATGGGGGCTTGTAGTTCAGCGGGGAAGACAGACTTAAAAAGCCACCAGCAGAGGGCCAGGCTGAGCATCTTGCTCAGCCACTGTGACCGTCAGCCAGCAAGCAGTGCTTGTCTGCCGCATGCAGCCCAGGTCCAGGTGCCCAGCACCCCTTTGCCTTTCTGCCCGATGCAGCAGCACATGGCGTCCTGGTCACTGAGTGAGTGAGGAGTGGTTTCCTGCAAGCCCCTGGCAGGCAGGGCCACACACAGTTCCCCTGTCCCGTCCTTCACCAGCAGAAGGTGGAGGACTTGGCCACCTGCTTGGGCCAAGTGCCCGAGTGCTGGCCGACCCTCTGTCTGCTCCTCAGGGCCGGAAGGAGCCGTACTTCATCACTGAGCTGTTCCGGGCAGCGGACAAGGACAAGGACAACCAGATCTGCTTTGATGAGTTCCTGTACATCCTGGGCAGGCTGCTGAGGGACTACCACCTGCAGTACCACCGGCAGCTGTGCGCCCACTACTGCACCCAGCACAGCCTCTACTAGGGGGGCACGGCGGCCTCCCCACAGGGGCCTGCCCGAGAGCCATGTGACGCAGCTGTGGAGTTCGGCCACATGTGTCTGTGTGTGCTCAATGTGTGTGCACACAAGTGCACGTCTGTGGGGAGGTCACCCGGGAAGGAAGAGAATAAAGCAACTTCACAGCAGTTTCTGGTGTTGCTCTGTTCATCGTTAGGACATCGCGATGGGCCCAGGAGGGAAGGTTTGGATCCTCCAAGTAGGGGATCATCTATTGTGGGTGAGAGACACGGCCCCTGACTCCTGGGGCCCATGTGTAGGGGTGAACAGTCCCTGCTCTCAGCCTTCGGTCTGAGAGGGAGGCATCTCTTCTTTTGGGGAGCTGACCCTCTGACATGTGATATTTTGATCACTCAGTGACGGCACATACATGATGGGGGTGGGGACAAAAGGGCAGAGGGACACTCGATATGGACCCTGGTTATGAAGGTTTCCCAGCTCTGGACGAGAGCCCCAAGGATCCATGTAAAAAGGCAGAGCAGCCTGGGAAGGGGCCAGGAGGGCACGGGAAGATGATGCAGGTCATTGACCTGGGGTGGCTGCGTCAGAGCCTGTCTGGAAGAGAGATTGTGAGGTGGGTTTTGTGCATTTGGAGTCAGAGACAGGGACAAGGCCATCCTGTTATGAAAAACAGCAATGAGTGCAACTTAGGTGACTGTCAATCAAGAAAGTCTTCCTGGAGGGAAAAAAACAAAACAACTTATGTCTGGTTTCACTAATAAAAAATGATGATGTAGGTGTTACTCCAACTCAGGACTACTTGTGACTCACTGGCTGATCCAAGGCTCCCGTGGTCTCTGACTCCTTCAGGCTGAGACCTGCCCTTGCCCGGCCTCTGTGTTGTGTTTTTGTCCCTCCCTCTCTGAGAGCCCAGGAATCTGATGCAGAATCTCCCTGGCAGGGTCTCCTCTGCCTTGGGCCCTGCTAAGGCTTGTCTTGGTGGTCTACTTATCTGAGAATGATCTGAGAACTTGTGTCCTGAACTTAATGTGATGGAAACAATAAGGTTTTTTTTCTTGTTTGTTTTCTGTTTTTAGATTATTTATTTTCAGAGATAGAAGGGAGAGAGGGAGAAAAACATTGGTTGCCTCTCATGTGCCCCACTACCCGAGGCTGGGGACCTGGCCCGTAACCCAGGCATGTGCCCTGACCAGAACTGAACCAGTGACCTTTTGGTTCAGTGACCTTTTGGAACTCAGTCCACTGAGCCACACCAGCCAGGGCAAAAACAGTGAGTTTCAAAACAATGATAGGTGATTACCTTTGTTGCTTCCCTGTGCCACATGATTGGCTGGTCATTTAAGGGAACTGGTTTGGCTCTCTCCCCCAACAGAGGGCAGCAGTGCTCTGCGGCTGAGCAGGAGCCTTTTCCTCTGGCCAGTCAAGCTCTGAAGTGCACGTTGCCCTGCTGCTGCCTACGCAGGGCCCTCCTGATGTCCCTTCCACACTTGCTCGTCTGACAACACAGCGAGACAGGCTGGGCTCTCACTCATTTCCCTCTTGACCTTTCTGGGTTCCACGGGGTCTGAACTGTCCTGTGGAGGCGCACGACCTGCTGCGCAGTGATGGGTTTTCTGTCTGTGTCCTCCACCAAGTTAGGGGCCATGTCTTGTCACATCCTTGCCCTCCCCCCAAGGCCCAGTGTCAGCACACAGTGGGTGGTCAATCATGTGGGAGGAAGGAATACAGACACCTGACTGGAATCTCTGCGGGCCTCTTCCTTGCGTCCCGAGACACAGGTTATCCTTCCCCGGGGCCCAGGGGAGGATTCTTCCTGCTCTTTTCACCTGAACCGAGTGGAGTTTCATGGGCCTTTGAGTACCAAGGGATCAGCTCAGCCCAGTTCTCCTTCCTCCTGCCCCATCCTGGGGGGGTTTCTTCGTGGCCCTCCCTGCACTGTCCCGATTTTGTCAGCCTTGGCCAGGCCTGCTCGGGCCTACTGGGACACAGACAGGACCAAACTCTTTCCTGTAAACAGGTCCAGGTTCCACTCCCCCAGGTTGCCCCATGTCCCACAGTCGGATTGCAGGCTCTGCCTCCCCCCCACATGCTCCCCCAATTCCCAGCACCCTCTCCCACCCGGGCAGTTCAGCCTGGCTCCCACTTGGCCGGCACCTCCCAGCTGTCTGTCTGCAGGAGCGTCCCTGGGAGCCACGGTTCATGATCCTGGAAGGAAGCCAAGGCTCCTGTTTGCATTGAGTCTCTCTCACCAAATCTGCAGACTATTTTCCTTAATCTCTGGATGAAGAAAGCTGTCTCCACAGGGACCAGTCTCAGGGGGGTGGCTTCCAGACAGGCATCTCCCGAAGGTCAGGGTCTGGGAAGGATGGTCTCCACCAGCCCCTCATTAATGCACTGAGAGAAGTCAGTGTGCGCTCCGTCCCCGGCTGGTGAGCCAGTCCTAAGGAGAGTCTCAGAAAGGCCAGCTTGCTTGTTCTAATGTCTGCTTTTCGGCACTTAAGCATCAAGACAGAGCAGAACGTGCCCATAGGAGGGAGCTCAAGTAACTCCCCGTGCCTCAGTCTCCTCATCCGTTCTATAGAGATAATTGTACCTGTAACACCCATTTTACAGGGTTATCATATGAGTTAATAGGTATAAAAACATGCTGAAAATATAATGTGCTACTTGGGGTAAGGTATGCCAGGTCACAGAGGAGGGGACCTGGTGAATAGCAGGCATCACTAAGTGCTCCATTCTCAGCTGAAATGTGGCATAGATGTCAAAAATAGTTATATTTTCCTGTGAAGAGTTCACCTTGCCTGCTGCCAAGGAGGTTAGGCTACATTTAGTTGGTGGATTTACATCTCGTGTTGTTCCAGAAATGACTTAAGGTGACTGGGGTGTGATAAAGAGAATTTCTGCACAAGGTATGGGATAGATCGAGGGTTCAATTTTGCATTAATTTAAACCCCCAGTAGGTATTAATTGAATACTTACTATGTACCAGGCCCTGAGGTTGTGATGTGTTTCTGGTCTGAAGGGGCCCCTGACTGCAAAGAAAAGACAGACAGCAAACAGATGGATCATAATACAGCAAGGCAAAAGCTGTGAAGCGTAGGGATCTCGGTAGCATGAAGGAGGTAAGAATGAACTTGGTTATCCATGAGGGCAGAGAAGGAGGCTCAGCAATGGACAGGGGTGGCCAGCAGGTGGTGCCTGGGCCTGGATCAGGAAGGATGAGGAGGATTTGACTGGCAAAGAGGCATTCCAGGGGCTGGGACAGGAAGTGGATGATGCCATGGCATGTCATGAGTCCCCTAAATCATTTGATGCACTCTCTCTGTGGACCTCAGTTTCCTCATCTGTAATGTTGTGTTTCCCTGTGGGCCTCAGTTTCCTTATCTATAAAGTGGGAATTATGATAGTACATGCCTCATAGGATTACTGTGAGAATTAAATGGATTGATATAAGTAAAGCACTTAAAACAGCAAGTGCCCATGGTAAAATCCCAATAAATACTAGCTATGGTTTTGCTGTCACTTGTTCTTATTAGTGACCATTGTGCTGTTACTGTGCATGCCAGCACTATGCTGGGTCCCAGGGAGGCAGAGGTGGACAACCCAGTCTGGGTCCCTGAGGGTTCACAGTCCTGCTGGGCTTAGGTACAGCAGGTAACGTTGGTGGACCCTCGTGCGGTGCTTGCTTGCTCTGCACTGTTCTAAGCACTTTACACAGTTTTCCCTGTAAACTTTTAATTAAAAGGTTACACATATCAAGAAAATTATGACAACAGGTGGGATTGACTTTGGGGGGAATGGGTGGGTGGGGAGGGGGACAGAGGGGAGCAGAAAGGGGATGGATGTAATACAACAATAAAATAAAAAGTAAAAAGTAAAAAGAAAATTATACAAATTGTAAATATTTTTGCATCTATTATTAATCTTTAAAGCAACATGATTTTCAGGTGAAAACAGTTAAAATTGTAATTTTAATTATCTTGCCCATTTTCAAGTGTTGTGCATTCACATTCAATCTCCAGAAGTTACCATCCTGAAACCAGAACTCCACCCTCAGTAGGCAGCAGCTCCCCATCTCCCCCTGCAACCACCATGCTGTTTCCTGTCTCTGAGAATCTGACCACGCTAAGCAGGCCGTATAACTGGAATCACAGAGTATTTGTCTTTTTGATTGATTTACTTCACTTAGCATAACGTCTTGAAAATTCATCCATGTTGTACCATGGGTCAGAATTCCCTTTTTTTTTTTTTTTTTTAATTCCTCACCCAAGGAATTTATTTTGGAGAGGTAAGGGGAGGAATGAGAGAGAAACAACTATCATTTTTTTTTTTTAATTTTATTAGAAACAACTATCATTTGATCATTTGCCTTTTGCATGTGCCCCTGATTGGGGATGGAATCTGCATCCTTTTGGTGTGCGGACAACAGTCCAACAAACTGAGCCACCTGGCCAGGGCAGATTTCCCTTCTTTTTAAAAGACTGAATAATATTTCATTACCTATATACCACATTTCATTTACCCATCCATCTTTGGAAGGACACTTGAGAGTTGCTTCCACATTTTGGCTATTGTGAGTAATGCGTCTGTAAACATGGGTGTACAAAGACCTTTTGAAACCCTGCTTTCAGTTACTTTTGATATATGTCCAGAAATGGAGTTACTGGACCATATGATAATTCTATTTTTAATCTTTTGAGGAACCACCATAGTGACTACGTCATTTTACATTCCCAGGAGTGCTACTGGACAAGGGTTTCAATTTCTTCACATCCTCCCCAATACTTGGTGTTTTCAGATTATGTTGATTATAGCCATTCTTATGAGTTCGAGGTGCTATTGCATTGTGATTTTGATTTGCATTTCCTCGATGATTAGTGATGTGGAGCATCTTTTCATGCACTTATTTACCATTTATATATCTTCTTTGGAGAAAATATCTATTCATGGCCTTTGCCCATTTTTCAACTGGGTTGTTTGTTTTTGTGTTACTAAGTGGCAGACATCCTATAGATATTCTGAATAGTAACTCATCTCAGGTATATTATAAATAATTCCCCTATTGGGGTCTACTAGAAGATAGACTCTATTTTTAATCTCTACTTAATGACTGAGGTAACTAAGGCACAGAGAGGGTAAGTAATTGGCCTAAGGTTGCACAGCTATAAAGTTACTGATTATAATGAAGCCCGAAGGGCTGCAGAAACATGAAGAGGCTAATCCCACTTACTTCCCATAGGAAACGATGACGGCCTAGGCCCTGGAGAAGCACAGGGTGAATACGTGTTGAACGTGTGAAGGAAGGAGAGAGGAGAGGGGTTTTCACAGCAGTCATGTTATTGTCAGGTTAGGATCTGGAGCCTGGAGCCCCAGGCTCTGGTCTGGCTGCTGACACATCCCTCCGTACCGGAAAACTCTGGGTGAACTGCTGTACCTTTCTGCCTCAGCTTCCTTGTCTGTGCCCCACCTTCCTGACAACCAAGTGCTGAGGCCCTAAGTAGATTACTTGGGTGTGAAGTGCTTTGAAGTAAGAGAAGCTCATGACAAATCTTCAGTGTTGGAAGCCAGTTAATCTGCGTGGCATTTCGTTGAGTTAGGGAGCAGCTTGTCCATCCCGAAATCCTGGGGAGTCGGCCACCTTCTCTTCTTTGCATGGGCAGGAAGCACTGCTGGCTTCTCCAAAGTACCCCACCCCACCCCAACCCCACAGAGTGGATTCCTCTTCAGCACAGACCCTTGGGGTCAGAGGCACACAGTCATCCCAGAGGGAGTTGAGGGGTCCCTGGGGTGCTTACGCAGGGACTCAGTGCCTCCTGCACACAGAGGGACCCCCAGCCAGCCTTTGTCTCCCCCGCACAGTGCACCCCCAGCTTCACTATGCAGGAGAGGGGGAAAGGGCTGTGGGCAGCAGGAGAGAAACTGGCCCTTAACAATGCTTCTCTGCCAAGGCCAACCACCCACAAAACAACAATAGTGGAATTAGTGCCCCTTTCGTTACTAAAATAGAGAGACAGCACAAGTGTTCTTAATCTCTTAGGGGTCTTTGGGCCCCCTTGAGAATCTGATAAAAGCCACGGAAAATGTGCTTATGTGCCCTCCCAAGATGATGCATTCACTTCAGTTCCAGTTAGAGATGCACAGACAGGCCACCTTCTACGAGATGAGCAGCTGGAACAGGGGGGCTCAGGAGGGAGTGTCGTGGTCACCAAGCTGGGGGATGCCAGCCGCCCAGAGAAGCAGTCCTTACCATGGCCTCTACGGCCACTTCCTGGCTTCCCCTGTTGGGCTTATCGGGAAAAAGCCTTCCTCTTCCTCCTTCCTGCCCCCCCACCCCTGCAGAAATGTTCATTCTTCTGTGATTGCCCCATTCACCTGTTAGGAAACCGGGGATATAGCAACCCTGGGAGGGAGCAGCCGCCAAGGCCTGGGCGGCTGGCCAAGCCCAGTCACTATAAAAGGGAGCTGCCACTCAGCCCGAACATTCTGTCAACCCTGTCCACAAGGTTTCAGGAAGACCTGGTAAGTGGGACTGCACCGGTCGCTGGTCGGCCCCACACTTTGGGCTTCCCCCAGGGAGGGCTGGCGCGCTCAGCAGCCTTCTCTGAGAGGGGAGAGAAAGCTCAGGGAGTTCTGGACCAAGTAGAACCTCCAAGGGGAGGAGAGTGAGACAGGGACAGAGAAGGCGCTGGTCCTCTAGCACCTCTGGGTGAAGGCACATTCATTTGCTAAGCTGGGTCCTTCTTGGGCTGAGGGTGAGGGCTAGGAGAGAGTTGGTAGGCACTGTGTGTGTGTGTGTGTACCTCCCGCCTCCCACATTCCTACCCGTATCATCTCACCCCTTCCCATCATAGCTCTAGCCATCCTCTGGGTTTAGTTACTTCGATGGTGCAGGCCAGGACAAAGCTGGTACTTGGGTTATGAACCTTCTGAGTGTCCCCTTAGTCTTCACTCAGCTGTGTGCAGAGGCACCATCCCCACCCATGTGCTCCCCCTCCAGGTGGGGCACATCCTTGGGCACCATGCTGACGGAACTGGAGAGCGCCCTGAACAACTTCATCGACATCTACCACAGGTACTCCCTGCAGCAAGGGAGCTACCATGCCATCTACAGGGATGACTTGAAGAAATTGTTAGAGGCCGAGTGCCCTCAGTACATGAAGGTGAGGAGGGGCTGGGCTCTGGTGACACCCCAGGGTTGTTGGTTCCCTTGCTGCCCCAGGTAAAAGTCTGTTCTTCAGCTTTCACCGAGATCTTTACACTTTGCTTCCTTCTCCTTAATCTTGACAGAAGAAGGATGCAGACACCTGGTTCAAAGAGTTGGATATCAACAAAGATAACGCAATCAACTTCCAGGAGTTCCTCGTGCTGGTGGTGAAGTTGGGTGTGGCAGCCCATGAAGACATCCACAAGGAGTAGCATGGCTGTCGGGCCCTGGGGCTGGGCCCCTGGACTTGTCGCTAAAGAATAATAAAGTAATTGATACCTCAGATTTCTCTTAGTCACTGGCTTTTCTCTTGTGGAATGAGGTTCCTGAGGGGTGGAAGGAGGGTTGGAAATCCCGCAGGAAAATGCCAGATCTGTTGTCCTACACTCCCTCTTCAGTGCTTACCACTTGTCTGGTTTCCTCTCCACATTCTCCATCAACTACTTCTGAGTCTCTTCTAGCCCCAACCCTGAGTCACTGGTTCTAGGATTTAAGGATTCTAAAAAGGCCATGACACCATAGCAGATGATCTTTCACATGGGCAATATGGAAACAGGGCGATTTAAGAAAAACTACTGTTCTCTAAACTAAATTTTAATTTCCAGCTACATGTCCTACATGAGACTCTTGGGAACCCTTAGGGAAGTGTGTGTGTGTGTGTGTGTGTAAGAGAGAGGGGAGCGGAAGAGACACACCCAGAGGCTGATTCTGTGAGTGGTGTGATGAAGATGAATGTTTCGAATCCCCCAGTAAGTAACACTAATAGTCCCCATTCCAGATTTTGGAAGCTTTTCTTGGCTTCCAACCTCCCAACTCAATTTAAAAATAAAGAAATGGGCAGATAGGTCGATACATTAATAAAACTCTACTCCAAGAATAGGTTACCCAAATGCTGCCCTGTGGGGTGAATGCTGTGGCATTCAGTGAAAAATCTAAGGGCTTGGTAAATGGGAAGTTCAGAACCCAGCCCCCCGAAATGAGTTTCCTGCCCTGTAAAATTTTCTGTTGTCCCCACTTGAGTGGTGAGGCAGTAGTGTTGGCGGGGGAGGAGGGGGTAGGGAACTGTCACCAGAATCTCTAACCCAGGGTTTTTAACTTGGTCGATTGCATCTCTAACTGGAACTGAAGTGAATGCATCATCTTGGGAGGGCACATAGCACATTTTCTGTGGCTTTTATCAGATTCTCAAGGGGGCCCAAAGACCCCTAAAAGATTAAGAACACTTGTGCTGTCTCTCTATTTTAGTAACGAAAGGGGCAATAATTCCACTATTGTTGCTTTGTGGGTGGTTGGCCTTGGCAGAGAAGCATTGTTAAGGGCCAGTTTCTCTCCTGCTGCCCACAGCCCTTTCCCCCTCTCCTGCATAGTGAAGCTGGGGGTGCACTGTGCGGGGGAGACAAAGGCTGGCTGGGGGTCCCTCTGTGTGCAGGAGGCACTGAGTCCCTGCATAAGCACCCCAGGGACCCCTCAACTTCCTCTGGGATGACTGTGTGCCTCTGACCCCAAGGGTCTGTGCTGAAGAGGAATCCACTCCGTGGGGTTGGGGTGGGGTGGGGTACTTTGGAGAAGCCAGCAGTGCTTCCTGCCCATGCAAAGAAGAGAAGGTGGCCGACTCCCCAGGATTTCGGGATGGACAAGCTGCTCCCTAACTCAACAAAATACTGTTTGGATTAACTGTCTTCCAATGCTGAAAATTACTCACTCCAGGGCACTGGGCTTTTTACTGTACTTGTAGACTTTAATCATAGGAGAATGCAAATGATCAGGCGAAGGTAACAGCTTACACCCTTATTCACCAGTCAAAGCTGTAATTTCCGGACAGTTTTATTATCAGCTAACACGTTAGTGAAAACGGTTGGCAGCCAGCTGGAGCATTAGGCTTGGGACCTAAAATGAGATGAGGGGATCTAGTCATCAAACATGAAGCTGGGCTTCTGTGGGGCAGGTGGGAAGGCACAAGGACAGAATTGCTTCCTTCTCAGTTTTCCTCAAGGATAGATTTACCCATCCCCCAAGCAAGGGCTTCCACCTAAGTTGGAGTGTGGACATGCCCTCTGCATTGCAGAAAGAGAGATTGTGCAGATCCAAGAGGGGTGCCTCAAAAGGTGAGATGCTGGCTCAAATGTGGTCCAGTCAAAAAACAGATGAGATATCTATCTCCCTCTCTCCCTTCACCTCCCTCTAAAAATGGTGAATAAAATCTTAAAAACAAACCAAAAAACCGGATGAGAAATGTTTACAGGGTTCACCTGGCTATATCCCAGGCCTCACTCAACCTTTGGGAAATATAATGGGGGAATGCACCAAAGAGAAAGCAACCTCTCTGTTATCCGCAGTGATGGTGGTGATGATGGTGAGGGTATTAGTGTGTGTGTGTGTGTGTGAGAGTGGGCCTGGGGCAACATACCCCAGTGCCTTTGATTCTCCTTGAAAATGTTCTGTTGGACTTGCTAGTAGTGAATTCTTCAGGGGAGACTTATCATGACCAATTCTGTTTGCTCATGAGTCTGCTAATTCTGAGCCTGCTCAGAGACCATTGGGAAGGTGGTTCAAAGTGCCTGTTGGGGTTTCCCTATAAGTGATAAGCACTGGTTGTGAAGAATTGCGTTGACCTCAAGCTATCAACAGTTGATATCCAAGCTCACAGTTGGGCAGAGGAGGGGACCACTGGCACAGGCTGCCTGGAGAAAGAGTTGGAAGTGAGGAGGGACATCACTGGAAGGCCCAGGGAGGAGGCAGGCTTGGAGACTGTGGTTTACAACCAGGACTGTGCCCATTGCAGAAACCACTGGGCAGAGTCAGACAGGCTTGTAGCCCAGAGCAAGGTGATTTGGTTTCCTGTTTCCCCACCTCCAAAAGAAGAAGAAGGCAGTGAGGAGTTGAGAAATAAGTGGTTTAGCAGGAAAGAACATGCAACAGTGAAGCCCACAAAGGAGACCTTGGCTCACCAATTGAGGCAAATCCGGCCACTGAGATTTCCGGGGCCTGTAAGGAGGACCTGCCTGAAATCCTGCTTCTTTGCCCAGGTTCTCCACCCAAAACTCCTGACTTCAATTAGCTTCCTCATGGTTGTGGCAAAGATCCTGAAGGACATGTAGAGGATCTGGAATTGGGCAATTGGTGTCTAGCAGCGGACCGGATCAGCTTATTCCAATGAAAAGCACTTCCTCATACACCCCTCCACCTGGGAGCCAGAATCATTCTGTTGGGGTCCAGATACCAGCCTATCTTCTGGCCTCCTAGTCTGGGGAATTCAGCCTAAATTCAAGGGTTGAAGAGGGGAAGGAGAGCTAGCAACACTTACTGGGCTTCTGCTGGGTGTCAGTATGAAAGGCAAATATCATTCCAAACCTGGGAAAAGACAAAGTGATGATTGCTTAAATCTTTGATCTCAGGCTGGAGTTCATCTGACTAGAAGCAAGTCGGGCTACTTGTTAATTTTCCATTACTAGGAAAGGTAAAAGGTTGGCACAGTATATTTGATTAGTAAGTTCCAATGGATAAAGTCAGTTTATCTGCTTGATGGAATAATATGATTGTATAGCCTGGTGGAGATGATCAACCCCTAACTGTTAGTTTTTTTTTTTGTCACTCTTTCAAATGAAAAGTCCTACATCTAACTTAAGAGTCTTAATTAAGCATTATTTTCCTGACTGTATATATTCTCAAATAGTTTCCAAACTTGCTTCAAAAAAAAAAACAACAAACAAACAAAACTGCTGATTCTCTTACTAATGAATTAAACATTTTGACATGGGCCCAGTATATTTGTTGATAATTTTGCTTCTTAGCCCTAGACTTGGTGACAGCTTATCTTATTTATTTTTTCTTACAACCCTGAAAGAGGCCATTCCTATTTGTTTTGTTTATGAGGAGATTCAGAGAGGTAAGAACTTAAAATTTACCCATCTGGTAAGTGGCAGTGTCTCCTGGCTAAAAACCCCGAGTTGAGACACCATAGGAAAGTTCTCTTTCGTGCTGTGCACGGGGAGGGCCTGTGCTTCCTCTGCTGGCCTCTTGGTCCTTAGCTCCTGCATGGTTTCTGCCACAAAAGGGGCTCAACAAAGCACAGCAGGTGGCAGAACGAACTTGGCCTCTGCTGTCTAGGACTCACCAAACATGGCTCAGAGCCTGAGCGTCTGTGGGATTGTATCCAGGTGTGAGCAATCCTCTCGACAAGAAAAGGATGATTGGCATTTTGACTTCCTTAACCTCTTAGGTGTTGCTGCAATACTAATTGCCCTTCCCTCTAGGTTGGGGAGTCTTCCTTCCCGTCTTATGAGCTGTAGAAATTTCCATGTAAACAATCCTCTCATTTGCAAAATCAGGGTCTGCACGGGCTGCTTAGACCTTTAGCAACGTTTTCAAAGATCTGACCCCCTGCTTTCAGTGGCCAGGACCCTCCTCTCCTCCTGAGGGGGAGGCCTGATTAGCAGCAGAAAGCATGGAGCTGTCCTGCAGCCAGAGCCCATCCAGAGGCCCTTCATCAGCCTCCCTCCGCAAGGGCTCCAGTGAGCTCAGCTCGCTCAACATCTGCTGTGGCCCAAACTCCCCCTGTGCTTTCTAGAGCAAAGTATTTAACCTAAATAGGATGCTCTGGGTTTCTTTCCTACTTTTGTCCTTGACCTTTTGTGATAAGGTGTATCTATTAAGACCTAACCGTAAAAACCACACTTAATGAAGAAACATTAACATTTCTCTTCAATGACAACAAGAAGAGGATGCTCCCTTGATCACTTCTATTTAATATTTGCATCGGAGGCCCTAGCCAGAGTTATAAAATAAGAACAAACACATGGAACATAATGGGAGCTTTGGGGGCTCTGGCCTCAATGAATAACTGCAGCGCATCCCCCCATTTCTGCATTTCATTGCCTTCTTCATTTCTCCTTGTGAATAACAGCTACTCTTGCAGGCTTTTTAGGAATGTGCCCCCACCAAACTGGACTTACTTCTTCCCATGAGGTTATTGATGTCATTCCTGAAAAATATGCTTATTTGCTGGTATCTTTTGGTTTTCTCTGTGGACTGAATGACCTTTCCCCATAGTCTGCATCTGGACACCCAGGCTTGGAGCAGGAAAGATGCTACCATACTCTCAGACATGGAGACCCTAGATACTCCGAGCCCTCTCCTTTAGGAAAAGGTTCAGAAATTTAGAAACTCACAGTCTGTAGTTTCAGAGGGAATCAACTGATCTGTGAGAGAGATGGAAGCCTTCCCAGGAACCCTTAAATGCAACAGATGTGATTGAGTTAATCAGTTACAGTCATGTGTTTTTTTTTTACAGAGTTTTACACCTTGGCCTTTTACTTTATTGAAGTCAATGTTTTTTTGTTTTTTGTTTGTTTCTTTCTTTTTTCTTTAATTTTATTGTTGTTGTATTACATCCATCCCCTTTTTGCTCCCCTCTGTCCCCCTCCGCACCCACCCATTCCCCCCAAAGTCAATCCCACCTGTTGTCCATGTCCATGGTTCCTTTATACTAGGTTCTTGTCTAAGCTGCTCCCCTTTCTTGCCTCTGTCTTCCCCCTCCCCCCAACCCCGACAGTCATGTGTTTTTATTTTCCCCAGTCGTTGCTGATGCCCCCACAACCCCTGTTAGAAGGGAGTCTGGTACCCTCTTTTGAGCCAAGGGTCACCTAAGTGTGGTCTGGGGATCAATTTTGCTCTCCTGGACTGGCGGACAGACAATAGCAGCCTCTTTTGCAGTTGCTTCTGTTTGCTCTAGGAGCTGAGGTTGAGGCCCGTCTGCCCAATTCTTCCTCCAGCTGCTGGGACCCCTTTAGGAAGCCAGGCCCAGTGCTCCCTGTGCTGGGAAGCAAGTTCTGCTCCTCTGAGTTCCTGTCCTGATGATGAGGCATCTTTCCCCAACCTCACAGGAAGGTTGGGTCTGGGATTTTCCACTGGCAGCTCTTACTGTCCCTATGGCTTCTTTGTCACTGGTGTGGTCTCTCCTTTCCTCATGCTCATTGACTTCAAGAAATGTTTCCTGCCTATGGATTTGGGTGGGGCCAATGTGTCTCTCTGACCTCATCTCTCCAGGAGATTCCCCCCCCCCCACCCCACAAGTTGACCAAGAGCACGGCTGGAAAACTGTGCACAGGTGCCAGGGGACCGGCATCTCAAGGCCACTGCCCAAAAGAGCAAAACAGAACTGCCCCACGATTGCTCTCTGCCTTGCTCTTCTGAAAAACTTGACAGTTTTCTCACCGACAAAATCATTCCCAGCTGGTTAAGCAAGTCTCTCTCTGCCAGGTGACGCGTTCCCCAGCACCCTCAGGCCCAGGCACTGCGGGTCGGTACCCCGTTCTCCGGAAAGAGGTTCCGTGTGTTAAGAAATTCATGATGTGAGGCAGAGATGCTAAAAAAACCACTCCTGAAGTACACCGGACTACTTGGCTCTTCTGTCTAGGGGCTCTCAAAGAATTACATTGGAAAAACATTTTACTTATTTATTTATTTTTAGAAAGGGGGAGGGAGGAAGAGAGAAAGGGAGAGAAACATCAATCAGTTGTCTCTTTCATGCTCCCACCCAGGGAGGGACCTGGCCACTTGCCAACAACCCAGGCATGTACCTTGACAGAGAATTGAACCAGCGACCTTTCAGTTGTGGGACAGCACCCCACCCACTGAGCCACACCAGTCAGGACAAAGAATTAAAGTTTTCTTTTTTTTTTATTAGCAAACAAAAAATTCTTTCTTTTCCTTCTCTGCCCTCTGGATTATTGTGTCAATCACCTGGTATCTGTTGTTTTAATTCATCTTATAACTAATGTATGCGCTACATGTAGTCTTGCGTATGTCTCAAAAAGATACGGAATGTAATAGGAAAATGGGAGAAAAGACAACCAAAAAGAAAGCAAGAACTCCTGCAGGAGTTCTTCCAGCAGCCTCCTCCCTGTCGATTGGATTCCTCAAAGGAAGCGATGACTGTTATTGTTTAGTGGATATCAAGTTCCAGCTACACAAGATGAAGAGGCTCTAGAGATCTGCTGGTCCACATTCTGTAGTTAACAATACAGGATTTTGCACTGAAACATTTGTTAAGAGAGTAGATACCATGTTCAGTTTTCTTACCACAGAGCAAAGGAACTCTGGGAACCTTTTGGAGACAATGGCTATGCTTATTATTGTGGTGATGGTATCGCAGGTGCATACATATGTCCAAACTCATCAAATTGTGCACATTTCATATGTGCAGGGTTTTTGTTTTTGTTTTTTTGTATGTTAACTACACATTAAAGAAGCTGTAAAAAAAAATAGTTATTTTCTTTCGAAAGAGGAAGAAGGAAGGAAGTAGTGACTTGGTCAATCTCTGCCACACCTGATTTCCTCATAGGATTTACAGGCTTGTTTAATATCAGTCAACATTTGTTCAACATTTGTTCTGGAGGAACAAAGTAACCCATGATGCTGAGTAAGCTAGATAGCATTCTACAATGTAACTGTGACAGGAGAAATCCCAGTACATGGCTCTTATTTCCCCGTCAGTTTCCAGGCTCCTCTCTGTACAGTTTCTCCTCCTGTGGTCTTCCCATCCTTGAATTTCCACCCCAGGGGCTTTCTTAGCACATTGCTGGGAACTATTCCACTTCCACGCCAAGGGGACAGGGAGCTGGGCTCTCACTCAGTTGTCCCTCTAGAGCAGTTGCATCTCATGGCTGCACGGTATGGCAGCGAAGCCTGGAAGTACAGTTTTGCTGCGTTGTTTTAGGGACAAGCCTAGCTCACTGCTGCAGGGGCACACATGCCCAGGTCTCTGGGTTGCCCCATGTTGGGGCCTGGGATCCTGGGACTCTGCTTCTTAGAGTCCACGTTGCTATAGTAACCAGACTAATGAAGCATTCAGGGTATGGAACTAAGATGCCCAGGCTAGACTTAAAAAAGTATTATTTCAGAGACCTTGATAACCTACTTTGGTGCTTTGGTGATGATGGTCCTTGTCTAAGTTCTGACTGCCAGGTTCGCAGCTTGCGATGGGAAAGTGGGGAAAGGCACAGAGTGATTGGTGTCTCTCTTCCTGCAAACCCTGGGATCATCCAATGACTGGCTTTGGCTTCCAGAACAACTTAGGGAGCGAATTCCCTCCCTGCAGCCTCCATCCCTGCCAGAGACATGGAAGACCTTCCCCCTGGCAGGAACTGAGGGTGAAGCTGGCATGTACTTTGTTGAAAACAAGAAGCCCTATCTCTGATGCCCGGGCTTTCCCACCTCTCTCCCCACCGCACCTGCCCGGACTGTAAGATCAGCGAGGGCAGGTACGAAGGCCCAGGAAGTGTGTGCCGGGTGAAGAACCCACGCTCCCCCTTCTCTTGACATTGCTCAGAGGTTAGAGCCACGCTGAGGCTCTGTCCCCAGCTCCAGAGTGTCCCATCCTTTAAAACAATGTCATCCTCTTGCTCTCTCTCCTTGCTTACCTGACAGTTCATTTTCCTCCTGGAGAGGGTAACTTTAGAGAAGGTGCTTCTGCAAGGGCAGTCTCTGGGCTAATTTGGGGGGTTAACCCACCTTGGTGGGCTGCCATCCTGCCCATCTGGTCACCCTGCTTCACCTTAAGCTCTTCACATGCCCTTCTCCATGGCTGTGTGCGACCAACGGAGTCACATGGTTCCCATGAGTACTTTTTCTTTTTCTTTTTTTTTTTTTTTTTT